>JAODUK010000007.1:1649147-1690282 GCA_027564635.1 Typhlichthys eigenmanni
GAGGTTTGGGGTCCCCTGCTGGAGCTGCTGCCCCCGCGACCCGACTTTGGATAAGCGGATGAAGATGGATGGATGGAAGTTGCCCTAACTCTCTTGTGTCTCATGTGAAAGTGAAGCATAGCAGTTGGCCTATCAGAAAAAGATGAACAGCCATACCCTATAGTCTGAGGTCTCCGTCAGCATCTACTGTAGCATGTCTTCATATAATAAATATATGCATCTTCTATGCATCTATAAAGTCTATTTATTCTTTCCAAAATGATCCCTCATGTTCACATTGATAGCAATAGCGTTTATGATACAGTACTGCTATACTGCAGCATTTTATCTTGGGTGACATCATCCGCAGGGGGTTCATGGGCCCCTGCATGGTGTCCCCCTAACAGTTCTTCCCTGGGCAAATGATAGCCTCTAAGCGTGTGTCGTTTTGCAGCGTGCGGCAGAGATGCCTGGCTGAACAGAGACGCCGCAGACAAAGGGCCACCAAGAAGATCAGCACATTCATCGGCACGTTCGTCATGTGCTTCACCCCGTATGTCATTACAAGGTATGCATGTGTGTGTGTGTGTGTGTGTTCTATACACCAATAGCTTTCATACATACAAGGAATGGTTTGTAGTTTTATCAATTGTAAAACCGCTCCTCTTGTTTAAATTGCACACTGTATTCGGCGTCAGTGGTACAGTGGGATAGCCTCGCGAGACCAACCTGATCTCGCCAGCCTCAGTTTAATTTCACCGTGAGAATCAGTCTGGAAAACCTCTGAATAATTTTGAATGTGTCTGAGTACCACCTGAGCTTTCCAATCAGCGTTGTTTTTATAGCTATACGGGCGTGGTTTAGGTGTGCCGACAGCGAAAACGACCAAATGGTTCATCCAATCAATTGCCAAGTACCTGCATTTTACAAACAGTTTCAATTTACGGTTCCCCAGATGGAGTTGTGACAACAATTCCTCTGGCATGTCAGGTTAACAGTGGGAAGGCAGGTGATTGAAAAGTCGCTGTTTTGAGTCCTCTTCTCTCCGGGCTGAGTGTCGAGGTGTCCCTGAGCAAGACACCTAACCCTAACTGCTCCCGGTGGTCGGATGGCAACTTGCATGTCTCACACCACCATTGGTGTATAAATGTGTGTGTGAATGTGAAGGTCTACCCTGCATGAATGTGAGGCAGTCATCATCTGTAGTGCTTTGAGTGGCCTGGAGGTTAGAAAAGGTCTATATAAATGCAGTCCATTCATCCACAGCGACTTGGAGTAAATACAATCTATACCTAGGCCTGAGTACAGCAAGTATTAAGGAGCAGTGTAGGGGTTAGGCATTATGCTCCAGCCCGCAAGCTGGTACAGGTGACATGGGTATGGAACCCACAGCCCACATAATTCATGAATTATTATCTATCATCTGGTGGAAATGACTCCTACAGCAATTAATAAGGACAATAACCGGCCGTGATGCAGAGAAAGATGTGAATGTAGTCCGCCTCCCCGCTGAGCAACAGGTGGCAGAATGTAGCTCAAGCGGCCATCGTCATATCATATGATGCACTTTTAATTGGTTCTTTGATCATAACGAGGCAGCTTGTTAGCTGAATCCCTGTTATTCATGGAATCGGTGGCATGAGACACGGTGGATACTAGCTAAATAGTGATGGAGGGGGTTGGGGGGGGGGGGGGGGGTAAATGTGAGAGGCTACATTGTTGACTCTCATTAGCATTTTCATAGACTCATTTTAACCTGTCACATGATGTGAAAAGAATACCAATACTAGGCTGTTTCAGGCCAGATGGCTAATGAGATATGACCAATGAATGAGAATACAATTCCTCTATTTATATCTTACAAAAAACGCATACCATATTTTTTGTCAGACTGAAAACAAGTCAAAAAGACATCAGAAGACAAAACAAAAGCCAGAGCTGGTTTTCTGTAGATGACCCACTCAGCAACACTGATCTATTTGAAATGGCTGCCTTTCACTTCTGCTGAATAACCTTTATTATGTTTTGTTTTTTTTCTATTTATTTTGATGATAGAATTATAGAGCTGTTCTCTCCGGGGGACATAAGCCCTCACTGGGGTGTCCTGTGCAAGTGTTTGGCCTACAGCAAGGCAGCGACTGACCCATTCGTCTACTCCCTCCTGCGCCACCAGTACAGGAAGACCTGTGGACAGTTGGCCAACAAGCTCCTGAAGAGAAGCCCACTTAACTCCTCCAGTAGGGTGGATATCAACACTGACAGGACCAACAGAAGCCACAATGTTTGTTCCCGCCAAGAGCAACAAGCCGGCTGTCCAGTAAAGATGGTCTTAGACAGAGGCAGAGCAGTGTCGTGTCCGGCTAAAGCCGTCTACGGTATGCATCCCACAGGCACACATCTTATTGACCATAAGGCTAATGGCCTAGTAAGTGAGTGTCACTGATCTTTTGTATTGCGGGTTTGGGCAAAGACAACTGGTAAACTTTTTGTTATAAAGCATTGATGGGGGTTTGGTACTACTTGTTAAGTGTTTAAAAATCATAAAGTCACTTTTTAATTCTGTGAATTTCCAAAACTGGGTGAGTTCTGTAGCAGAGTTTTGGCCCTAGTATTGACTACAAGTACTGTAACATACAAACCTAGCCTATTTTATAAATAGTTTGTAAACTGTATTATTAGTAATATATGTACTGTATACAACTTGTACTGAATGACCTCAATGCCCTTTTTTAATTTAGTTCCATGAATTTGGTACTGTTCAATAGATACTATAAAAAAGATAATTGTCTTTTGTGTGCCGATAGGCTACAATCAGTAAATGCATGTAGCTGCAAGGCCTGATTCCCAAAGTGCCTTTCACATTATGAACATATAGAATTAACACAAAGCAAAGTGCAATATAACAACATATAGCTTCATCTTGCTATAGAACAATTTGAAGGATTTCCACTTGTGTTGTAAATAGAAAAGATGTCAAGTTTACCTGTTTTGTAGGCAAATAGAGCTTTAACCATTTATGCAAAACAGGGAATATTAATTAAATGTGAAAGCAGCATTTCATTGGTGTCTCAAACATTTAATGTTGGAATCAGCTGTTTTGCTTTTCTTGCTGTGAGAGTAAAGTTATTTCATGTTTATTTTATACCTGTGTTTATGGGGAAAACGTACGTGATTCAACTGAAATAAATGCTGTGCATTTGGATATTTCAAAATGTGTAAATGTAGATGTTTCATGCAAATAAATTAGATAAGAATTTGAAATTTGTACATGAGCAATACTTTTAAAAAATTTGTCATGAGAGTAAACGTTACAATCTTTCATTTCACACAGTGACAAAGCAAAATAGAAAGTGGGAGGAATAATTAGTTTGAAATAATTTGATCTGTTCCACCCACCTGCTCCTGCGTTGAACAGTTCATACTCCAGCTCCGCTACTTTCCATAACAATAGAATGGAAATTAAAAGTAAAAACCCTTCATAATTGCAGGGCTGTTAGAAGCCGTGGTAAAACGAGATTGGAACGCAAGGAACGAGGGAAAATATGTTATATCTGCATATCGTTACTTCTGACAGAAGGCCTATGAGGTTGTGTAATGGCACAATCTTGCCCTCCACCTCACCTATCTTCTCCCCCTGATCTATTTTCACATAATCTCCCAATCTCTTCTTCTCCTGCACTGTTCCTTCTGCCCCCTTCTCCTTCAGACGTTACCGTTTCACTAGCGACAATGCCTACCATATACCTATTGTACCTAACATGAAAAAGAAGATACAAACATGTCACATGTCAAAGCTTCCCAATACGTAATTGTGTGTAGTTCCCGCAGTGTGGCAGCTGGACTATCATATACTGCACACCCACACAGGTGTCGTAACGTGGCTCATTAGATGCTTCTCGTGTTGTGAGACCCCACATGATAGACAGCTCCGACTCCTACCAGTTTTATTGCACCTGTTAGGGACAGGACAGCTGACACCTTTATTATTATATATTTTTTAAGTAGGCCTATAGGCTATATGCAGTTTGATGAATTTTGCAGCATAGCTTCAACTCATTTTAGCAAGACCTCAAAACACCATGAGGTTTTAAGTTGTTTTAACACAAGATTACATAAAGCTAGTTCACTCCTCCAGAGTGGTTGGGCTAGTTTGGATGGATCTGTGCTTATACTGTATGTCACACCATGCGTGGGGGCGAGAGCCGCACACAAACCCGTTACATACAAAATACAGTGGGCAGATCTTGTACATAAGACACAGTGCATAGGTATAGGGTGGAATGAAGAAGGAAGTTAACGCTGATGTAGGTGGGTCACTACTGTATAGGATTTGAGAGTTAATCTTTAAAAATAAAGAAACCTCTGTGTTTATTTGGCTGATTAGAACGTCTGTTTGCATTTACAATGCAAAAGTTGTAGTCAGATACGTTAAGCTAATTGTAAGGTAATACACTTCTTTGTCAGATTCACCAAATATCTTCCCGCATTCCGCTATTTTACCGCTCTATATGCGTGCAAAAAATTATACTCTGGTACCCTTAAACCCTGGCTCTGTAAATAGGAAAATATATAAAAATGTGGCGAGCATCGCTCACAACAACAATTTCCTTGGCTTCACAATGCATTTCAATTTGTGGGGTGGAGCTTCTGAGCGAGTTTTTTTTATTTGCTCTCAAAGTTAGAAAGCATTCTCATGACTAACGCTGCCTTTAACGATTAAAGGGTGAACACAATTAACCAGTGAACATGCCCATAGCTGAGAACAAGTCTAATCATTCCAAAACATCTCCGAGACGTCAATCAACTAAACTGTAGACTTAAATAAGACACAGAAACAAATGACAGCACATACTTAAAAGGGTTTTGCTCATTGGTGCTGCGAAGCAAGTGAATCGAGGTTAGCCATCTTGAAAGTGAGTTCTCACGTGCGTAGTACCACCGGAAGAGTACTTCACAGCTTACAACAATGGAGGTCATGATCTTGTCCCTTGTGCATACGTGCCATAGAACAACATCAGCTACATTTGGAAATGTTTATATTTTTATTTTCTAATTGTATGTTTTGTTTAATATTTAGCATTAACATTAATATTATCACAGATTCTGTGCTTGCTCCAGCCATGGCTGTTGCTCATGCATGAGAGGTGTAGGTATACAAGCATACGAATTGTATAGTATTTCCAATATTAGAAATAATATTTGTACATAAGCACAAAGAGAATATTGTGAAGCACCTTATGAGCCAAGTCTGGTTAAAAAAAAATTGTGTGTCAGTAAAACCAATAATGCATTTTTGAAGGGTGTGTGTGTGCTTTCCGGGGGCAGTACCGGAAATCACCGACAACAAAACACAACTGCTTTAAGCTGTTAGTACTTATTATACAGCACGTCTATGAGTCCAACCCTGCCACGCTGCTCTAAACAGGACAGGAAAAGAGTTTACCACTTTAATTGCATCTCTGGGTCACTGTGAAAAAGGTCTATTCCAAAGCCCATTTTATAGGAACCTGTCATAGTTGTGTGTGTGTGTGTGTGTGTGTGTGTGTGTGTGCGTGTGCGTGTGCGTGTGCGTGTGTGTATGTGCCTTCATGTGAATGCCAGGCAAGGTAGATTGGCAGGAACAATCAGGAAAAATAGGCCATGATTGGTCAGAATCTTTGGGTAGCTGGAAAAATCTAAATGTACTTACATGGAGGCAGGGGGTGTCAATCAGAGCACATATTCTCAGAGCATTTCACTCACTTATAGCTGACGGATTACATTTCTAACAAACAAGTTTCTAGCTATAAAGGCCTATGGACCACCTCTAAGGTGGAAGCATGAATGCATTGGCTGACACCAGAGCCATGTAGAAGAGACAGTCGCGTCAACGGAAGTTCAACATTTTCAACGGTCACGTGATTCATGTAGACGCAAAACAGTTCCAGGAAGTACTTGGCGGGCAATTTGAACCGATAAATACATACATTCCCCTTGGTTGTTATATGTATAGTTTGCTATTGCAAGCATAATGTAAGCTAAATGTAACATAAACTTTCTGTCAAATTCAACAAATATCTCCTCACATTTCACTACTTACTGTTCTCTGTGCATGTTGCACATGTAATTATGTATACCGTACGGCAGTTCTTGCTATAATGATCCATTATTGTTCTAGACTGTTCTATATTCACATATGTCTTCCTGTCTAAAGTACATATGAGTCAGTGACCTGACTCACGGGTGTTCATTCCAATCTCATTCTCTACATTTCTGAATAATTCACACATTAGGACACATTTATCAGAAGTGAAATATAGGACTATTCAATGTCCTCTCCCCTGACGCCTTGATAGAACAGAATGGATATTTTACTGTGCATATTATACTCTTACCGCACCATATAGCACAGTAGCATCAGTGCGGTCTCGCAAGACCTGTCTGAAGTGGGATTTGGACTAGCAACCTGGTGGCTACTATTGCTCTTGGTTAACCACCTGTCTAGCCTCCCACACCTTGAAGGCTTTTCCGCAGTTAACTCAGTGGCAGGCTGGTAGACACCACAGCAGCTGCTACCCGACACAAGTCTCCCCACAACTGAGTGACGCTGCCGCTCATCAAACACCCAATAAGGAAACACGTTGTTGAGCGCTGTTTGAAGTCAAACTGAACTGATACACTTTCAGTGTAAAAACATATCACGAAGATATTCTGTCTAGTTTTCATTCGTTGTCATTTCTCTTTTCGCCATACTGTAATAACTAGAAAATATCAGACAGATGTACGTTCATCTCAACTATAAAATGCATGTTCATTTTACAGAAGGCAAGGCAGCAGACACATTTTAGGTGTAAGCAGAAAGGTGTCATTTGCATGGCAAGGCTGGCTGAATGCGTCAGAATGTCACGTACTGCACCCTATGACTGTACCACATGAGCTACTTGATAAACCAGTATCTGGCTCTTTTGCTTTAAAGACCCATATCATTCATTTTGGGAAGATTTATTTTCTTATACGGCTAACATTACGTATTATTTGACGTTGACTTGCGCTCAGTGTTGACTTACGATCAGTCTTAAAAGGAGTAAGCAGTGCTAGAGAAACATTGGTGATTTGAATTCATCCAAACGAAAGCACATTGCCCTTAAATTCTCACTCCTGACCTCCTTTTAGATGTCTCCCTGCCCCAACACACCTGACTCAAATGAATGGGTCATTAACAATCTGTGCAGAAGCCTGAGAACAACCCATTGTGTTTTAAAGTTGAAACAGGATGTTGGTCTTCCAAGAAGTTATCTATTTTGATCCACAGGTCATGCATGAACCCTAATTTATGATAGCATTAGCGTAAATAGCTGAATCTAAGGAACTTTCAAGTGTCACCTGTTTTAAGTTAATTTGAGATTTATGTTTTTTTAGATTTTGCATAGCAGCAATGATTTTGTATGCTTAGTATATTCTATAAATTAAATGTAAGCATTGTAGCCTACCATTTTTTAAAAACTTATTTAATTTATAAATATAAGAACATTTTTATGAACGAAACCCCTCAAATGATGTCTGAATTACTTAATTATTTTTTACTTGACAGAAAATACACTAGAATTTTTTAAATATAGACCCGCCCTTTAGGGTCCCTTCAGACACAACTAAACACAAAACAGTCAAGTCAAGTTTATATACAGTACAGGCCAAAAGTTTGAACACACCTTCTCATTCAATGCGTTTTCTTTATTTTCATGATTTACTATGTAGATTCTCCTGAAGGCATCAAAACTATGAATGAACACATGGAATCATGTACTTAACAAAAAAGTGTGAAATAACTGAAAACATGTCTTATATTCTAGTTTCTTCTAACTAGAATATAAGACATGTTTTCAGGTATTTCACACTTTTTTGAATATAAAAAAAATACAAAAAATTATTTAAAAAATAATAAAAAAAAAGAAAAATGTGTATATACAATGTAAATATAAAAAATAAAGAAAATTCATTGAATGAGAAGGTGTGTCCAAACTTTTGGCCTGTACTGTATATAGTCCTTAATTACATCAGAGTCTCAAAAGGCTGCACGGGCCAACATGGAAACAAACAACACCTAAACCTGCTCCTCCCCTATCCTCCCGGAAAGAAAAAAAACGTCCATAAAAAACCTTGGGAAGGGACCACAGAGGGATTCCGAGATGGTTAGGATGCAATAGATTTTGATAGGGCAACAAGAATTATCCATTATACTAATTATACTGTATCACATTGTGCCAGGGGTGCAGATGGGGGGGGGGGGATTGGAGGGGATGCATTACCCAAATTTCATAGGAAAAATAAATAGAATAAAAATTATAAACATTTTGATTTAATCTATTTGCCTACTTTGACGACCATCATAAGGTTACCAGTATTTGTAAATCCACTATATCCCCCTATTCAATGCCACACCCCCCTTGCTGCTATGCATGCCCTGTAAAGTAAACTATTTGCAACTGGCTTGTAGGCTAACTGTGTTTATGATAATAGTGAGAGATATTGTTATGACTTCCTATAGCTTTCAATATCTTGGCTTGTTTAAGACATTTGTTTGGCGCACAAGGATATCTATCATGTCAATCTGGATCTCAATCACATAACAGGAAAGCCCAAACTAATGTTACTGTACCATACAGTATAACATATGTTTACGCCTTGGTGGTTCCAAGGCGTAAACTAGCGTTACTGTACCGTACCTTAGATACTATTCCTTTGATGTTTTGTTCTTGTGTGTTTATGATGGTATCTCCTCTTGTTCCAGGACAATATGGCAACATATAGTCTATTGTGTTGTGGTGGTGAGTGCCTGTTCACCTTTGCGTGGGCGAGCGGGGTTCAAGTCCCAGGTGGCACAGACTTTGTTACTGATGTTATTAAGTATTAATACACACACACACCTAAATCTCTCCTGTGCCATTGCATTTGTAAAAAAGAAAAAGAACTAACTCATTGTAGAAATTGAATCAATACAAATCTGGAAGAAAACAAATGTTTTAAGAGTGGAACTATACATTATCATTATGATATTAAGTTGTGCAACACGATGTAATTGATACAACATTTCATTATCCCTATTGACTAGATTTCTAAAATCTTTTCCTCGGGTCAGAGCACTATATGGCATATACAATTGGTAAAGATGTTTTCAAGACAGTGTGTCCACAAAGAGATGGGTTGGACAGCTTGTAACAGCTTGTTTGTGTGTTGACATGTGTTATTATTGTTATTACACTCAGAAGTGTTGTTGCAGAACTAAACATGATGGTGTTTGATGTCAGAACAATATGCCTTGTTGTCTGTCTGAAAAAACAAATAATAGAGTGATTTTCTCACCTTCATTTCTCAAGTTAGCATGCTGGCCATGTTCACCGGTCTTGATCAGTATACAAAGCACATATTCAGCTCACTGCCTCCTTAATTCATTGATGAAGAGATGAACGCAAGCTACTAACACACTGACATATATTAATGCCATTGTGGAGAGAATCCTTATTCTATGTAGACAACTTTAATTTAGCAGATTAGAATAACGTAATTAGCATTTTGAGTAGAGTTAATGCATTATTGTTTGGTGAGTATAGGCTTGTGTTTATCTACAATAATGATATAAGGATTATCAATTACTGGGGACGAAATAACATAATGGCGTAATGTATATGACTTTGTTATTACTTTGTGTTTCCAACACAAGGTTATATAATATTAGCTATTAAAAATGACAAGGTAAGACAAAAGGGTTGCATTGGAAATCTGTCACTGAGTACCAAACTGATCCACACTTTCAGACAGGTGAGAGCCGATGGCTTAGCAAAAATCCAACCGGTCATTTCGTTAGAAGAGACTTTAGCGGTTAAAAGATTCGGAGACATAGGAGTCTGTCTGTCTGCGGGCTTTTAACAGAGGTCAAATGGACAAGCAATCCATATCCCGTGAAAAGAATGAATTATTCTCAAGTGCTGCGCACACTTTATCATTGTGAGAACTTGACGGAAACCCATATAAAGACCTGATGTGCATTCACAGGAGAATGACATAGCAGGAATGTACTGTATTTAGTGAGCAAAAACAAATGTGTTCTGAAAGCATCTGTGAAATTCATTAATGACATGATATGGTCACCTGAAAGCATTTAGGCACCAAATATAGCCACATACTAGATGAGCTATACCATTCTAGTTGACTGACTCAGAATGCCATCTTATCAGGGACTGGAGTGTGAACCCAATCAGATGTCTTCTGGAGATAATTAGTGTGAGACCGCCTGCGGTGGGGGGCGATCCAACCCGACCATCGCACTGTCTAACATCACAGGAAGGAATCTGGGGAGAAATATGCTCTCGTTGACAGCGTGAACGAGAGCGAGGACCAATGGGGGTGGCATGGCATTAAACCTGACAGAAGAGAAACACCATCGCCCGCTGCGAACTACAATGGCTCCTCGGGCGCGTCTGCTGGATGGCTGACCACATCTCTCTCTAATGGGGAGACATGCGGTATATGAAGAGGGGGCTGAAAGGGAACACATTATGACCCACAGGTTTAAAGTTCCACATAATCGTCTGTGGCAGATTATGCAGCTGTGCCACAGTTCTCAAACGGATGACGTAAGTGTTACAGTAAATAAATGCATAAATATATACAATGCATAAATATCATGATTGAAGCTTCTGAATCTATACTGAGAGCTTAGTTAGATAGGGTGTATACTAAGCTATTAGTATCTTTGTTAGATGTAGTTATATTATCAAACTGTATAACGGAAGTTTAAAGTGACTGTAGTAAAATAGCCTCCCTTTTTATAGAGGGATGAGAAGAATCTGAGTAACATTGAGAATTAAATCGACATCTTGTATCAAATAAGCAAATCACACACAAAGGATGATGTTAGGTATGCAGTAGGTAGGAAGGGGGTTCATGTTGACAGACAGATGTATCACAATTTATTAATCATACCTGTGTGAGATACTCTCACGACATCACCCACTGATGTCATTAAAATGACAATTTGGCTAATAACCAGAGCGTGATTATTCATTTTGAATGAGTTTCAGAATGTGGAGCGTGTGGAAAGTGTGTGTGAGAAAGATTTATGTATCTCAAATATCTAACTCAGTCAATTATACATGAGTCAATTATACATGTATTATAGGAACTATAGGATCCCATTGACTCTGCATTGTTTGACCTGTTACATGAGTACACAGAAAAACAGGTTAAAAGCCTTCTAGGCCTGTCGCTATGACAACGCAACCTGGAACATTTACCATGTCAAGAGAATTTTGGTCTTGGGCAGTACACTGCAGATTGCATTATGATGAGTTCAATAATCATTGTTCTGATTTATGCTGTTTGTTGGGAAAGAGCATCCATTAACCAAAACATTGTACTGCTTCGTTTGATCTCTGTTAAAGGGTAAAGCATTTAATTTATTGGTCTAGTAAACACTTAACAATATAACCTCCCAATGGGACTGTCATATAACACCACCTTTCAACACATCGGGAATGTCTATTTCCATGTAACCTTGTGGGAAAATGATGCATGGATATGTTGAACTTTTCCATTTTGCCAAATGAAAGTACTGTAGCAGCGGGACTCTATATTGTGAAATCGTATGAGATTGCCGGATGGCTTTCTTCTGGCAGAAATTGAAGTCATAGCACAATTCAGCCATGACTGATTGCCTTTGCTCAGACTGAGTGGAACACAAATGTATACATTTCATATTTTTTCCTGTCTGTCCCTGCCGGTGTAAAATAACGGGGCACTGTCCTCGGATTTGGTTGATGAGCTGATCTGCGTAGAAACAGCAAACTTACGTCTCTCTCACATATGGCCACCCAAATTCCCATACGTATGTTTTGTGCACAACTCATTACAATTATGAGAATGAGTCAGAATGAGTCTGCCTTTCTGTCTGTTGTCTGTCCAATCAAACCATGTAATTGGATTAATAGAGCTGAGCATTATCTGAATCAGAGTACCAGATGTTCGCTGATGTCACTAAAGTGGAGGCAACATCACATCAACCTTCTTTTGGCCGTCTGTTTTTACATTTTCTAAATTTGTCATCATCATCGTTACCTCTCTAATGCCAAAACACATGGGCTTCCCAGATTAAAGTTGTTCTGAAAACCCCACCAACAACAGCTGTCCACAGTTCCAACTAGTTATGTTTCTCTCATAACTTCTCGATATTGGGTTCATACTGTAGCTAAAAACTAAAAAAGCAAACATTTAGTTAACACAACTAAAAACTCACATTTTCTAAAAATCCATATTTCCTCTCTTCCTTCCTGTCTTTATTGTGTCATATAGGCTACAACCAAAATATCTTGGCCCCAGTACTGCTTATTGTTAATCGTTGTGGTCTCAATTGATTCAGTTATCACTGAGTTGAGGACGCTTCAATAGCTAAGTTGTTTCTCTCCTAGCATCTCAAAAGTACTACAGCTCACCAGTGATGAATCCTGAAGAACTGCCTGCCAAGAGGAAAATCTGAAGGCTTTACTGCTGATAACTGGGACATTCTGCACATCAGATAGACAAATGTTACAGTAGTAGCTTTGGATTATTGTGTCACACTGATGAATGCAAAATAACTAAAATTACATATATTGAACATATACACATTAAAGAATGTCTATTCAAATCCATGCATGTATACCGGTAGTTGAAAATAAATGCACCACATGCTAGAAGACATTTTTTCTTTTTGGTGGGCTTCACAAGCAAACACTTCAGTAGCATTGGTGATAGGCCTGCTTGCTGTCATGGTGACAGGGTCTGGTTGACTGGGTCTACCCGTTTATGACCAATGGCAAACTCCCACGCGCAAACACACACACACGTACGTGCCGCACGGGAAGACACTTGCTTGTGTGTGCACAATTAAGCTTGTCTCTGAACACCCTTGACTAGAGATGAGCAAATGTCACAAGTCACCTTATCAGTCTCCCTGCATGTTAAAGTCCTGTGGAGGATTACCATCAATATCACAACAAGTGGGTTTAATCACATCCCAGGCTGCCCGTCTCCTTGTTATTACAGCAACAAGAGGCCTGAAGCTCTTAGGCCATTTTACATGGAGCCAGTTAGACAACGAATGCACATAATTGATCAGCGGTAAACACCGTGATTGTCTTGTAGCTGCTGTCTCTTCCATCACTATTTGTTGAACATGACAGATGCATTTGTCACCTAACGACATTCAAATAACAGGCTGCTGTTTTCGCCGATCACAGCAGCAAGAGGACTTAAGGATCTGTTTACCTGAAAAACAAAACCCAACAATTTATGTCAGCTGTGTGTTCA
The DNA here is from genome assembly GCA_027564635.1 of Typhlichthys eigenmanni. Classification (NCBI taxonomy): domain Eukaryota; kingdom Metazoa; phylum Chordata; class Actinopteri; order Percopsiformes; family Amblyopsidae; genus Typhlichthys; species Typhlichthys eigenmanni. Next base: position 1,662,447 of record JAODUK010000007.1, read on the forward strand.
TTTTAAAAGAAGGTTATGTTTGGTGATACAGAAGGTTTTTATACAAACCACCATTTCTTTGCATGAGCCATCATGTAAAAGCATTCCAACTGGACCGATTGCATATTACAGTATACTCCTATTAGAGTAATGTAGGCTTCTTAATAGTTTTAATAGGAATAATTACTGTACTTTTTTGAATGCCTAGAAGCATTGAAGCATAACCTTGGAAGTATATTAAAAAATGCACATTATGTTAAAGCAGATCAGGGTTCAAAATACATTAGCTGTTCAATATGACATGATTTGCTACCTTGTATCTATCTCACATTTTTGCTTGTTGTCATGTTGAACAGTTGTTCTGTACAGTACGGTATGTGTGAGCAGGCCATGTGATTTGGAATAAGGAGAGGGTATTTAGTTTAATAACAAATAATTAAATAATTTAGCTAGATAATATACAAAATCTTTTTTATTCACTTTTTAAAGATTGATTCACAAAAATAAATGTACATTTACTTCCATGCTGGTAGGCCTACAGGGAGGTAATAAGAAAGCAGTATTATTATCCTGATAACTACACAGGCTATGATACTCACATTTCATACAATAGTATGATTATGGAACAGATGCACTGGAAAACATGGTGACCATAATCAGCATATTACATTCTTGTAATGTGATTAAGCTGCCCTCTTGTGGCAAAAGCGATCATTTAAAATGATTAGGCCTAAATCTCACTGAATACAGTAGTCAACTCAAGATCATCTGACTTCATTATAATTTTCAGTTATACATTTTGTGATGTTGTTGATGTACATTTTCATTATTATTATTAGCACAGTCCATCGTGTGACTTCTGCAGTGGGCTTAGTGGAAAAGCTGTGAGGAGTAGGTGGATTAAAGTTGATCCTGTACACTTAAACCTGCTGAGACATGCAGTACGATCAGAAAATGTATCAGAATATTCAGTCAGTTACAGTTACTATTTGTAGAGATACATAACATTTATCTCACAGTGCATTAATTCAGCAGTTGCAGTATATTGCTTTGCAATGTCCTAAATCAGCAGGAAATACAAACCTATCAGTGACCTAGCTTAGAAAACTATACACATCTTCTTACGTTTGTATGCCTTTGAATTTGTTTCACCATCATGTGAGACATATAGACAGACGTACTATACCCACCTGAGTAATTATTAAATTAAAATAGCCAAAACAACCCACACTTCTGACTCTGTCTATCCAAAGGTACAGTAATCCTGCTCGCTCTTCTCGTGCTGTAGCTGCTCTAGCTGCCATTTTAAGCAATTAGCCCCTATTTACATGACTCCAGCCCCTTCAGGTGTCAGTCCACAGGAAGGCCTGGTTGTCCAGCGCGCTGGCCAGCCTGGAGTTGAAGGGCTGGTAGAACTGTCTGAGCAGGTCTTTGGTGACGGGAAGCATGACGCCTAGGCTCCTGTCTGCTGCCCGCCGGGTGTTTGACATGGGCCTCTTGGTTAGCGCTGCTAGCTCCTGGTCAGACAGAGGTCCTGCGAAGAAGAGTCCTTTTTGAGAAGTAGTGATTCGTCATTAATACGTGTTTTCGTTGTTGGTGATCACTGTTGTTACTGTTCATTGTTAGTATTAGTGTTTATGTGTTAGTGTTCTTTGTTAATAAGTTAAGTTTTTAGCAGTGTTTATTGTTCGCTTTTTAAATAATTAGTTAACGTAGTCTTTTATTGTTAGTGTTTTTAGTAATGTGAATTGTGGGCAGGATATTTCAAATGTGACATTCTGCCGTTATCAGAAGTCTGCAAAAGAGCGGGAAATGTCACTAGCAAATATAAACTATTAACAGGAGCTAATTGGGGTGTGGGTCTATAATTTTGTTTTTCATTGTTAGCAAATGCAGAGGATTTTGTATAAAGACAAAATATTAACAGTGCACAGACAAATGAGAATAACAGCATCATTATTTTCACAATGTTTACCTGTAAAAAGGGTAGAAGTTAATCAAATGAGATAGGCCTATTCATTATTTAACCAATAATAAGATGTTATCATAGCTTATCATGTACAGTAGTCTACATACCAACACTGAGGAAGGTAAAGACCTTTTTCATTGTCAGTCTAAGGTTAGCTGCATAGTCCTCTAGTCGGAGAACAAGAATCTGTTCCCTGTGGAAAATTGTCAACCAGTCCAGTAGGAAGACAATGTATATTCCCAGATTCAGTCTTACCTGCCGGTAAAATGAAATTAGTTTTGGAAAATTAAGTGAATAATTGTACTAAAACAGAAACATATTTTAATTGTAGCGCTTGGTCAATTTGCACTAACATTGTATGTCCTAAAGAGGGCACCATACTCTAACATCACTTGTTACGTCTGAAACCTGTGACCTACAAGCCCAACCTTATCTTAAAACATGTCAAATTGTGTTTAATATCATCAATCCTTTCCAAAAACCGACTCTTGAGTTACATAAACTGAACCATTGTGAAACTATTGCAAAAGGAAGCCAGGAGGAACTGAACTGAACTATGACCAAGTTAAATTGTGTGATTACCAATATTCAACATGTCCAGGCTGCAGAATAACTCTTATTTTTCTTGGGAGAGTATTTCTACATATCATATTAAATGCTCAACAGTCTGCACAGATTCTGGACAGCTGTTTAACATATTTGATCAGATATGAAACAATATAATACCAGTATTTTACCGTATAAATCGTTTAATAGTTTTAGCTGATAACATTACTTTTACTGACCGGCATGGCATGAGACAGGCTGGTATTGTAAACACAGGAGTGTAGCTGTCTCTCTGATAAACAAGACTGAAATAACAGCACAGACACAATGGTCTTGCGATGGAAGTCCTCCGCTGACTTATTTGCCATCTTAAAGTACAGATAGTCTGAATACAACCTGAAAAACAGCCAGTAAACATACTAAATACAGAGGATTGGCATGAAAATATCCATTTGGATGTCTTTTCATATGATGCATGATGTGCAGTACATTAGAAAATTAGTAAATTAGTCAATCAAATATTTGAAGTATGACCCCATAACATTATCCAGTACTGTATAAACAGTGTTAAATATAATTATGATTTAAGATTATTAAGATACTACCCGTTTGATGTCCTGACCCCATAATCATGTGTTGGAGATTCCATACCTCTCCACTGGGTCTCTGAGCATGACAATAATTTTAGCATTAGGCTGAACTGCATGGATAAAGTCCTGGGCCAGGAATGGCGGCTCCGCCTCATCTCGGCCTCTACGGAGAAAGCTCCAGGCTTGGTTGTCCCACATAGTGGATGCACTAGCCTCACCTGTCAGTTAGATGTCAGAAATAAAAGCAAAATCAAGTACCAAGCAAATGTTTAGATAAGTGTAGTCATAGTATGTATAAGGCATAATGTCAAATCTGGCTAAACAGCATGTTCCTTTGAACATGTTCCCTTGAAGGCCTACTGCACATTTTGTTTTATGCATTGCAGTATGTTATTCTACACTTTTAGAGAGTATCTGTATCTATATGTAAGAGTGAAAGCAGAAGGGAGATTGTCTGTTTTATTTAATGTTTTGAAACACAATTTCCATACGCTAGCTAATTTTCCTATTTTGGTTACATCCATAATGTGGATGTAATGCCACATGTATGTCTCAACAGAAGGTCATGGATGACTATGTTGAGCACAACCAATGGTGCACAACCTTTATTAGACAGCTATGTCCAAATAATGATATACTGCAACAAAACCACAGGACATCTGGCATCAGTACACCACATTTTGGATAAAGGAACATTGCTTGAAACCAGTTTCCAACATTGTCCTAATACAGTAATTGACCATATGTTTTATAAGAATGTGCATTAGTAAACAGTTGACTTTCTCTCATATTCAGACAACCCCTATCCATTTCTTAATAATACAGACAAGTGACTATTTGCATCTAAGTAAGTACTTGATAGTTGATAATATGCAAAATATTGGGGAAAAATGTAAATTGATAATTTACTGTATGGTCTTTCGTTGTCTGTTTCTCACATGTGCCTATTGTACAGTATCACATTGTGCTTTGGAGCCAATTAAAAATAAATATATTAACAAATTATAAGGCTTGAAAGACAGAGTCAGTTTTCTGTATGTGCAAAGGTCCTCCAAGTTTAGAGAATTCTGAGAGTAATCACAGACTATATCCAATCCACAATGCCTGACACCATTAACATACTCACATTGGCATTTAAATGTAGACCAATACACACACACAAACGCAGGCACACACACGCACCACACAAGTTTTTACCTGTGATCAGTCTAAGCTTGCTGAGGTCTCCAGATGAATTACTAATGAAGCCTTCCTGGATGTGTTGGGCTGCCAAATCAAAGAGGTCCAGGTAATCTTCTACAGAGAAACGCTCTTTAAAGCCATCCTTGAAACGTATATATCCTGCACCACAGAATCACGTGCTCATTGAGCAATTCACAGATCGTAAAGGCATAATTAGCATAATTGAATAAACTCAGTAGAAGATGCGAGACAAAAAGGAACTTTTAATAAAACACTAAAAAGCTGTTTTAGAACGGTAGAAACTGCTCCTACCCTGCACTCACATTCTGTAGCATAACGGAAGTTTGCTCACCAAAACGTTTGCGTGTCCACCAGTGTGGCTCCTTCATTGTAGTAAACTTGACCTCGGGATGTATTAGCAGTCTGTGGAACAAATCCGTTGTGCCACACTTTGGTTGGCCAATGATGTAGAAAAATGGCAAGCACCGTAGACGGTATTGTTTGCCATCTTTGTGGTACAAGTGCTGCTGGAAATGAGTTGCCAGATGGTCACACACAGCTCTGAAAGTCTTTGAGTGAAGGGTGAACATGTTGTTCTTGTATGGATCTGTGTTAGCTTGACTTGAGAACTCCTCATGCCAGCATGAGCTCTTCACATTGGGCAGAAACTGGCTTGGAAACACAGAAAACAACTGTGGAGTGGAAAATAACAACATTATACAACAAGTAGTAATTGAATCAAAGAGCACAAAAACACAGTTACACACAAACCCAATTTAACAGGCTGAACTGAGATTCCGGTCTGCACACTACTGTACTTAAAACACCTTTATTGGTCATTTTTGATCCTGTCAGGGTCCCTGAAGCTTCACACAATGAATTTAACAGTCAACATGACAGACAAGCATTTCCCATAGACTTACTTCAGGGTTAGTTTCAATTAAAGCCCTTGAATCCGGAACCTTCCTTGGTGTATATTCAAGTTTGGAAAGAATTCTCTTAACCAGCAGTTTAATTTCTAGAAGGTTATTTTCAGAAGATGATTCAGAAGGTGTTGATATGCCACTTGTTGTGATGACCATTGGCCTTAGTTGAAAGGTGGTGACCATAAATCCTTTCCTGTCCCAGCTCAGAATATAGGAGGCCACAATGAGGGAAGTCAATAACAAGCCCAAGAGGAAGCTTAGCGCTTTCATTTTAATGACGCTCCTCAGACATGTCAGAGACATCAAAGACAACCTCTCCTTAAGACTTTTAGCCAGTTTTGTGTGATGACATTTAGAATATGGAATATTAGGCCTCTGCAAATGGCAAAGGCTGTATTTGCTGTTTATTTTTGGAGGACCTCCATATCTGGTCTGATGGCACCATTTTGACATTGGAATGGGCTTGACAACGATAAAAGGGAACAGATTGTGAAACAGATGTAGTGCATGCCTCAACGTCAATGTGAAAGGAACCTCCAGCCAAATGTCGTGAAGTCTAGAGCTTGTCACTGGTTCCCGAAAGTGTCTCACCAACGTGTTCAGCAGGGCCACCTGGGAATCAAAACACACAACAATGTGTTAACAGCTATACAATATCGCTATCAATTGTGTGTATATATATTTATGATTCATTTTATAGTGTATGTCGTCTCACTTCTCGTATGTTTCTGTATAAGGTTGAATGTATTATTAATAATAATAATAATAATAATAATATTATTAATAACTCAAAAATATTCCTCCTCCAATTTCAAGGGTCACTTCAAACAGGTCTGAGAGCTGATCTCAGACAAGTCAAGTCAAGTCAAGTTTATTCATGCAGCCCATAATCACATTGCAGTCTTAAAGGGCTTTACAGCCTACATTTCACATGGAAACAAACAACACCTCCTTAACCTGCTCTTAGACCTGTGTGAGTGTGGGGTCTGTGGATGGAGATCCCTTGCTTTAGTGTGAAGATTGGGGTGTTGACTGTGCATATTACAGTAGTTAGTCATTTGAAAACTAAAAATGTTATAATAACATAATAGTTAGTCATTTGAAACTAAAAAGCACATGATTATTCCCTGTGAGCTAGAGCCCCATAGAGAGACATATTTTCTTAACCTGAACATATACGTTTTCTAGTAAGTGGCTTTCCCTGTGTTGCCAAGTAAGTATTGTTACAGGTGATCAAGCAAGATGGTAATAATAAGAATTGGACTTCTTTTATCTCTTCAGATAACTTAAAAAAACATTTCAAACACTTTGCTCACTCTAATGACTTTTGTGATTTAACACTCCCACTAGACAACTCATTGTGAATTACACAGAACACTCTCATTTTACTCTGTTATTTATTAATAAATGGTTTCAGGACATACACAGTAGAGCCACAGAATAAACAGACCTCATTACATAAGAATGGCACTCAACCAGTACATTCTGAGACACCAATCAAATTTAAATCACTGTAATATTATGTATTGGAAAATGGACAACACAACTGTGATCCAGTGCCCCTGGAAAATGTGTCTTTAATATAGGATTTTATTTTAAGTTGTGTTTTAATTGGTTGATTATTGCATTATTCCTCTGTATTCCTCATTTCCCCTAATTCTACTTCATTTTTAATTGTTCTATTGCTATTAGCTTATAATTGGAAGCAAAAAGCATGTACTGTAGGTATGACTGGGAACAAACCTTCAAACCATTCATAAAGCATTGCAATATCAATTCCATGATTTTAAATATCCAATACTGACGATTATTGCTTTGCGACTTTTGTTATTATAAAGTTAATGGTGTACCAAGCTGTAAATTATATTTTGAAATATCATGACTGCCATCACATTCCCGAATGTTTTGGTTTGAAGAGTTTATTATTATTATTCTGGTCCTGCTCATCGTCCTCACCAGATCCACATCCCAGCCTGTAGAGACATTAATTTGCACGTATGGACAAGTGATTTGATTTGAGAGCTAAGGCCTGTAATCTGAAAGTAGCTGGAATTCCCCTTTTGTCTGCAAACACAAGAGGATTCCCTGTAGGAAGGCTACGGCAGAATATAACACCGTTCCTGGAGTTTGAGCAGAACATGACCAGGCAAACGTACAAATAGAACAGCCAGCACACACACACACATATACACCAGAGGCAAAGACACACAACTGTGCAGTCTCAAACACAAAACTGACCATTGCATTCCCTTTCGCACTCTCTCTCACTCTCATAAAGAAGGGTTCAAGGGTTCATTATGCATTAAAGTGCGCTCTGAACTGAAATAATTGTTTTTAATTGTTTCAATCCTAGTGCCTGTAAGAACAAAACAAGGTGCCCGCCGTTACAACAGGCCCTCTTTTTCTGAGAGTGTATCTTATTCTGGATACAATGTCGCCAGTCAACCCGAAACGCATTCAAAAATGTATAAGCAATATTTTTCTTTCAAATCTCAGAATAATTTCAAATCCGTCCCTTTTTCACACAAATAACACAATAATCAGTATCTTAAACATGTTCCCTCACCGTGTACAGTAAACACTGTGAAAAGGCCTTTGCTGAATACCAATGCTGAGACATAGCAATCCCTGCAGAATACAATTCCTCAAAAGGAAACAAAACAGTGATCCTGCTGATATGACATCAAGTAACGATAGATGGAGGCCCGAACAGTGAGAGCAAGCATTTCTCTATGAGAAAATAAGTATTCAAAGTATTTTGAAGGACAACACACAACATCTATTATCAGCTAAGAGGTACTTGGCCCCGGGGGTTTGTTTTCCTTCACAAAGACATGTTGGATTCAATCTTGGCAGAATATCTACTGTACATGCTTCATCAGTACAGAATGTTTTCAGGAAGTGTATCTCTCCTCTTCAGCATGTTACTTTTCTGCTCATGTGCTTCTTTATTAAAAAAGAATGTAGGCTAATCAGGATGATGTATTAATTATAAGGTACAATAAGTTAAACAGAGATGGAGAATAAATGTAATATTTGAGACATCTGTTTTGAACAAAAGTGTCTTATTCATACCGGGTCACCTCATTCCACCTTGGGGGCGTCTGGAAGCCAGATGTGGTCACCATCTGCACCCTCTTCTACTGTATATATACAGCACCTGTGTAGTACCTGCATTTCCAGGGCAAAGGACAGTTTCACGGTGTTCTAAATCTGTGAAGAAACATCTCTCCTGTTTTACAGGCGCAAGGGGAAAATGCGAGACGTGCGGGCTGAACCTGGGTGGGCAGTATGCTCAAAGTAACATAATATTTGATGCGAGTCTGTGCTTTTAATATATTCATATACCTCACCTTCCAAAAAGCTGAAAGCTGTTAAAGCGGGAACTATATATAGTCCCATTGTACTTCAATCAAGCCAACACCAGCAGACAAGAAGCCATGGATGCTAAGACAAAATGTTCCTAATATTAAATGATCAGTGATCCATATAAAGCCACTTGAAAACAGCAGTAAAAAAAAACAACTGTTCAAAGAAAATGAATAATGGAGTCCAAAATACCATTTAAAATGTGAATGTGTGGGGTCTACTAATTGCCAACTAATGAATCTATGGTCACTTTGGTCTAAAGTTTACAGCACATGGAAAAATGTGTAGGTAGCGAAGGCTGTTGATGTTTTTATGCATGTCTCACACGTATCTTGTTGAATTGAGATCAATACGTTTGTCAGCAGATTATGTGGCTTGAAGGCATATCCTGTCAACACTATTTGACTCGTTCTAATGAACCTGCCTGCACCATCAAGCCACATGTTTTCTCTTATAAATTGTTTAAACAGCAAAATGTACTTTATTTCTATTTGTAATATTTTTATGTTATTGCATCTTAATGTGGCATGATGAATCAGTGAGCACACAATCTGATATAATTACAACAAATACAAATAAATAGCAATAGTAATGTTTTAGAAATTAATTCAAACAGCATCTGGGGCAATATAGGAACAGGTAAAACATATATCTTTTTTCCAGTGTTTCAGCTTTAAAAGGATGTTGTTTAATTGTGGATATTACTGTATGTCCTGTAATATACTGTATGCATATGCATTGTAATGATTTACTACTGTATGACTATATTAAAACTACACGATTAAATGTGCTGTCTTCACAGGAAGCGTCTTTATGTATCATTTACACATTTGCCATCAATTTATCCTAAAAGCCATGTTATCACTCTCTCCTCCCACATTCCTCCAGCTCTCCATTACAGAACCCTTCACTTCCACTTGTAATAGTTGCAGACCCCCAGAGACAAATGTAAACAACATAACGACATACTGTACAAATCTCTCTCTCCCATCCCAGTGGTTCAAACAGGCCACTACTGTAAATAATAACACTACGGGGCCATTCTATGCCTGTCTTCTCCAGCCTCTCTCGAATAAATCCCAAATTCCGATGCAAACATCAAGCCCCATATCAGCCCTAACGGCAGCATATTGACAGAGGTATGTCATCAGAGCTGTTCTTGAGTTTATTTTACAACATGCATTCACATATTGTATCATTAAATCCTCAACCATTGAGACAAAATACCAGTAAAGTGCTTATAAGAGCAAGAAAAATAAGAATACTTATACCCCCTAAAGAAAGCAGAGAAAGAGCACAGGAAAAACACAGTATATAAACCATATACATCTGGCACGATTACAGTACATTAAATATGTAATGTGTGTGTGCGTGTGTGTGTGTGTGTGTGTGTGCGTGTGTGCGTGTGTGCGTGTGTGTGTGTGTGTGTGTGAGAGAGAGAGAGAAAGAGAGACAGAGTGATGTAGAGAGAGAGAGAGAGAGAGAGAGAGAGAGAAAGAGATCACACTGAAAAACTGCAGCTGTTGCTCTTTCGAGAGGACTGTATGGAAAAGAGATTTGTTATGGAAGACATACAGTAGACTGCATCTTATTAAGCATCAGTGGTAGGTAGGCAGCAACGTGTCTATTTCCATCACTGAATTGAAACGGACTGTAGAGCACTATGGACAAACACTAAAAGGCTGCTAATAAAAAGTGAAACGAAAGTGACAAATATTATTATTTTAGACTCTTAATCATAAAGTTTCCGAATCACCGAGCCAGATGTCTAATCATATCTGAACATGTAGAAAGTTTCCACGGTAATTTCCTATTCTAAATTGTAGAATTAAGTTTCGATAACTCACGTTTTAGTCCATTCTCCCCAGTTGCGACGTCTCTCTGTTTTGACCCAAGATGACGAAGGATATAAGCAGTCAACAACATAATGATTTGTCTACAGAATTGTGTTCTCAAATGAAATAAGAAATAAATCAAGATTAAGAATATCGGCGCCGCGTTTGTGACAGGGACAGCTCGGCGTCTCCATCTCGGACCGCGGGCAGATTCTCTGCGTGTGGTGACGAGGAAGAAGTGACAAAATAAGGGTGGCTGCGCGCACCTGGATCCACAAAACAGCTACTGTACTTCAACTTGACATGGGATGGGACTAAATTATGTTCCGTCGCGTTTTATGAGAAATGGCGAACGAAACTGATTATAAGTATGTATAGCATATAGGTGTAGACTATCCAAATGCCATTCAGATTTAGTTGGATGCAATCACTGATCTAGCAAGTTTATCATGGCTATAGAACTTGAAGGACTTCAGGGGCGGTTCTAGGATCAGACCTTTAGGGGTGCTCAGCCCCTAGTGAGAATATTTAGGCCTACATACAAATATTTCTAAAACACTGTTACTGGCCTATCAATCAACAATAAACAATAATTAATCTGTTTATATTTTTGCACTTGCTTGTTTAAACATTGTTGGGTGGACATGTAAAGCAGGGATCTGGGGGTTTACCCCCAGGACATTTGTAGTATCAAACTATTTTTTGATTCCTCCATGGCTTGACAAGGCATAGAGGAATCAAAATATAGGTTTTAAACAAAACTATACACTATTTTACCATCTTTTTAATAATAAAACCCAAAAAATGTATAGCTTTTACCATTTTATTGCATTTTAAAAATAAATAGTTTATCAGAAATATTTTGTGATAGTATCTTAATTGTTTCTGAGTGCTGATCTCAGAGGCATAAAACACTTGATATTACAGAAATAAGCATATTTTACTGTAAATATAAGAATCTAGCTGTTGTTATTATGTTATCATTATAACTATTTGTGCAAGCATCTTGTTTTTAGTCAGACTAAAAATACTTTTTTGACTTTAATGTTAAGAGAGGTCTCTACAAGATGGTACTTAGTATGTCAAAAAGCAGTGTGTTTCTTTATTTGAATGTAAATTTACTTATATAAATAAACTATGCAATTTACTGTATGTCAACACAAATGCTATCTTATCTCTTTGGTTCTTGAGTTTTATTTCTGAAGATATGTAGGATGAAAATATAGGATATCCATAGACCCAGATTATCTAATGTATTCATATATATTATATTATGTGTCTTTAGTATGTGAGTACATTACTGTGTAAGAAAGAAAATTGAGCTACAGGTATGAACTCTGGTTATTCATAATCTGTTCATAATACTGTATGCCAGAAGACCTCTAGGGTTAAGCTAATTACCACTTCAAATAAGCAATCATAGGATGTATTTGTGCTCCTTAGATGCCAGGTTAGGGTTGTCTGTCATGGTCTGTAGATCCTCTGAAATAGCCTTGGCCACCCCCCTGGCCACCCCATAGTTAAAAAACTAGTTCCGCCACTGATGGGAAATCTTGGTAATGGACAAACAGCAGAGAGAAAACAGATGCAGCAACATCAAGACAAGACACTGCTGAGATAGCACACCATTCAACAGATACGAATACGAGAAGACATTTGTTCTTTACTTTTCAGTAAATTATCAGAGGATGTTGATACAGCATTATTCTGGTATAATAGGCATATATGCAAAAACACAATATTTCATGGAATAATCCCAGTTCAATTTGTAAATTGGCATACATATTCTGATAAATAACATCCAACCACATATTAAAATTAGAATTTGCTGTATTTATTTAGTATCAGGAAAGATCATTGATTTGTAATGCAGTATAGATTTTTTAAAAACTTTTTAAAACCTGCCCCCAGTGCATGTTTCCTCTATTTAACAATATGAAGAAATGATATTATTACCATATTGTTTGTAATCATGACACATTATTTGATTTTCTTGTCAAAATATACAGTATTGATTTCTTATTAATCTGAATGTTCATGACCAGTGTGTGATTTAATAGTGTTTGTAACACATTATAGGCCTATTCAGTCATTCTGTTAAAAGTATTTTTTAATACTTCCTTGTGTTTTCCATATCCATTCCTGCATGTGTGTTTGCTGAAATAGTTTCTGTTGCCTACTCTTTCACTGTCACGTCACAACAGCTGTTCCTCTGGAAAAAAAGAGCAGAAAGAGAAAGAAGAAATTAAATGAAATGATTAGGGCTGCCACGATGTTCATCTTCGGAATTCCTAACAATTGTGTCTTGAAGGAGCTGAAATGGTTCATTATGACAAGTGAAAGAGCCTGCCCCAGGAATAGCACTGCTGCATGCAGAGATAAAGTCATTTGAATAAATAGCATCCCACAAGAGCACATCCATATGCATGAGACCAGAGCCATGTAAAGAACAAGAGTTACGCCATCTCCGTCCTCTCCAATGGACCGTTTTTTCACAGCAATGGAGAATGGATCGTGGAGCCTCAAAATAGTTCTCGGAAGTTAGCCTAAATACAAAAAGTACTCTATACATTTTATTTTAAATGTAAATTAGTGCATTTATTGACTACTAAGTACCAAAGTTATAGTACCCAAGTTATATATCTGTATATATATATATACAAATATATTCAAACTGCCTACCAAGCACTTCCGGGAACTATTGTGCCATTGGTTTAGCCTCTCCATGAATCATGTGACCGTTGACAATTTCAAACTTCCTTTGGCGTAACTCTGTTATTTCCATGGCTCTGCATGAGACCCCATGTCTAATTAGTGATAACTCCCTTTTGAAGCGATAGTGATTTATACACAGCTAAATGACAGAAACATGATGCATCTCAACAGCGGCTGTCGCATACCATAGATAGATGTAATGTTCATGTTCCCCGCAGATTCATCTTTCATATCTTCATGTTGAATTACAATCACGTTCTAGATGTGGAGCATAGCTGCATTATGAATGTTGTCTTCTATCGCATACCCAATCTTATTTAGCTCCAACTTCATCCAACATATATTTGATATGCCATATATATACTAATATATACAGTATTGTGTATATATATATGCCACAATATACCGTACAGAAATTACTATACATTTAAATGTAGCTCAACGTGATAGAAATATCCCATACAGTATGAACTATCTGTAAAAGTGGATGTAATACCGAGCAGCCAATATTTTGTGGACATCAGATTTGCCCAGAGGTCTGTCAGTAGCTGAAAATGACCTCTAACAGTAGTGCAGTGTGTCTTTTTACCAAGGGGCCTTGTTAAACAACGTGTCTGTGGTGATAATGAGAACCAGGCTCATGTAGCTTCTCATTCACGTTGTTTCAGGATAATCCCCCTCAGTTTACCTCTCAAATTATTACATCACTTCCTAAACTTTTAAATGCTTCACATGGAAAACCTATTTTCATCCTCAGACTTACTCCCTAAACATCAGTCTCGACTCCACTGGCCTGAGTACAAAAACAGGAAAACAGGAAGTTCAGATATTACTGTAACAAGAGACAGAAGTTAGAATGTGAACATGGAAATATATAAAAGCATATTGACTGCCATAAAGTACTGTATTGATTCATTTATTGCTCACTAACTGCATGCTATTTTTGTAAAAAGGCATTTAGCAATATATTGGTCCCACATAATACAATTCGAAGTAGAATTATATTGCAGATGTTTGTATCTACTTTACTTTATTTATTTACTTTGGCAAGTTTAATTATAAAAGACCACTGTACATTTCACAATAATAGATGTAGATTAAAAAATAAAATATAATTTGCATTAAATTCTACAACAAACATACCGGTAAGTAACTTGAGAACATACTCATAGAGAAAGCTTGTTTGTGAGACATACAGTAATAGAAGTGAAAGAGAAACTGAAATAACTGAGGTTGTAGTCCAGCACTAATGGCAAATGAGTGCAAAACATTATCATGAGACATGGGTAGCCTATTTATATAATATTGAGGTAAAGAAAAGGGTTTAAAAAAATGCTCTAAATATACCATAGCCTTGAAATAGCAACCTAGTTTGAATTGATTAGACTGAGAATGTAGTTCACTGAATAGTATAATAATTAATGTTGCACACTGAATAGCATTCATTCTGTATATATATTATATTCTGCACTGCGTTTCAATTGGATATATACGCAGATGTTGCAGCCAGCTAAACAGCTGACAGTCTGCAGTCAAATGGAGGAGAGTACTTGAATTGTCACGTTAAGTATTCTATTCTTTGTCAAGAAGCTGTAAGGATTCCAGAATTTTTTATTCTTTTTCCCCTATTAGGAAGATTTACACTTAGTTTTTTGCTCAGTGTTAACCCATTACAGTACGTGTGTTCAATAAGAATGTGTACATAACATATTTAATATTATTTTTGCTAAATTAGGAAGTTAATTAAATATAACAAAATGTCTAATCTTTCTGTGTAATGTCACACCAAGTGAAATGTAACTTAATTAATTAAATTAAATTAATTAATAGAGTTTCTCAACGTCTGCCCTGTGAACTTCTGTGAGTATTTGCAGGTGTTTGTGAAGCAGAGGTGGAGACCACACCTCTTTAGAGCCTATAGTGTGGCCTCTTCTCAGTCATGGTGAGCCATTGCACTGGGGCATCTGGCCTGTCTGCATACTCTCCTCATATTCTCTGGGAATCCCAACCACTGTGTAGGATTTGAAGGAATGCTTGTTTGCTCCTCTTGTACAGTGTGTCACCCATACCAGCTTGTTTGGTTTGAAGTCAACACTGTCCCAGAGATGATACCATCTTTGTGTGGTAGAGATACATTAGATTCCATGTCATGATCATTTATTAAGCATAATTATAATTATCTTGAAACGTTAGCTTCTTGCAAAATAATACATGGTTTCGTACCCTATGCTAACACAAAGCTCATGCTGAAATCGTATATTTGATAGATCATACCAATGTCCTCGCTCATTTGGTTGATACAAGTTAGTATCATCATTGAATAAACAATTATGTACACAGAATTTAGTGTCCCTTCCTAAGAATAAAGCATCTCCAAAGAGAGTCTGGTACACAGTCTGGTACTCAGTAAATCCCCTTTATCTCTTTCTTGGCTTAATTTGGATGGTGCAATAAAATATTGCATTTCATGTCTAAACACATTCTACTTTTAGCCAACAGAAATATTTCACGCCCTCAGATAGTCAGGACCTCTCTCCTGCACTGTTACAGTCTATTGTCTCTTGTTTCATTCCTTGTTTCCCGGATATTTCTCGGTTATTTCTAGGCTTTCCACTGATTCTCACAGACTGAAGCTGGCAAGATCAGGACGGTCTCGCGAGGCTGAGTAATTCCTGCCTGTTAGTCTGATATTTGATTAAACCCATGAACCTGAATTTGGCATGTAAGTGCCTACCCTCCTGCTTAGTGTCACATGTGCTGTAACAGCCCTGTGGAAAAAAATGCATGAATGAAAACCCAGAACAGAATATTTCTCTTTCCAATATGTTTCCCAGTCTGTATCTTTCCCCTCCTTCCATTCTGCCGGCCTTCAGACCTCTGTGGAATTAAGGCGTGTCCCTTGACCACCATAGTGCACATAATGTCCACAAAAACACACACATACCATGCAATCCTGCTCCATGTTATTTATCTGAGACTCCCTCTTGAAAAGATAAGTGAAGCCAGAAATGCCGGCAGAATCCCCTACACACCCACCCCTACAAATCTGGCCCATTCACGCATGTACAGTACAAACACACACATACACACAGGCTTGCAATGATACAGATCTTGCCCCAGAATATAAGACAAAATATTTTAAACCCGATCCTGTTCTGGCAGACCTAAATCAGTACATCGTAGAAGCCTCTAGCCCTTGATTTATTCTGAAATTCCCAGACAGCCATGTCATGTCCTGTTGATGTGAAATATGTCATCAAAACAGAACATTTATTTACAAATGTATTAATAAAAAAGTATAATATAAAATAATAAAGTCAGTGAGTGTAGAGAAACTTGCTTGTGTGTGTATGTGTGTGTGTGTGTGTGTGTGTGTGTGTGTGCGTGTGTGTGTGTGTGCGCGCGTGTGCTGTATATGGGGAAAGGCAGAAAGTGGAGCATTATTATAGAGTAGGAGCGCAGCGACAGACTGACATTGGCCATGTTTGACAGCAGTAAGGAGATTTCATCTAATTGAGCAAGACTTGTCAGCCCTCCGACCGTCACACTGATGTCAGGAGAAAATTACTTATGCCAAACTCACTCACAACTGGCAGCTATTATGGACACATTCCTCTTCCATAACCAAAATACACAGGATCAGTGCTGGGAGTGCAACACACACACACAAACACGCACACACACACACCTACACACACACACACACTCACCAACAGAGTGCGCACACAGCACACGCACTCAGAGACTTCTAAACTGTGAAATAATGTCTTTAGATTAGTTAATTATGCTATTTTACTTTCATGCATTCATTTAAAGATAAATTAGTGGACTGTTGTGAAAATATATTAAAACCAAACAAACAAACAAGTGGCAAGGCTTTCCCTATTTTAGTAGTATTTCGAATAAATCATGATAAGACGACCATTACAGCCAGACTAATATTGTTAGTGTTAAAAAGTGTCTTCTACCAACGACTATATCTGACCAACGACTATATTTGACAACGTTTCTCGTCTTCGCTCTCACATATATACGCCTGGTACTGTAGGTTGTCCTGGTTATTGTAATAGTGAGGAAATGCTGACACGTTGTGGCTGTATTATGTTACTGAAGGCTGATATTGATAAAAAAGAAGTGTGTTTAATTATTAATTATTAATTGGTGAATGTATATTATTATTATAATTATTATTTTTATAATGTATTGAATGTCTCAAAGCTAGATTTTACATAGTTTACATAAAATGTGTTGACTAAATAGGAATAATTTTTAATTAGTTGAAACTCTTTGCTTTGAAAATCAAATTTTTCATTAGATTCTAGTATTGTAAGAAATTTAGCATACATGTAGAAAGTGGTAACATCTACAGACATGTAGGACAAGTACTGTATATAAAAAAAACACATTCTGCAGTGAAATTCTTTCTCTGGCACAGATACTTTGAATGTTACTGACCTATACATGTGAAATATAGCCTGTGAATAGAGTTATGCTGAAAATGGTCAACAATCCAATTCTCAGACATAATGCACATCATTGCTAAATAACACAGCTAAGTATCGTAAGCCAATTCATTCAGTGTATTTATTTCAAATATTTGGTTAGCAGTGGCACGTAGACATTTTACATTGTGTTTTATTTTTTGAAATATTGATACCTTCTTATGAACTCTAACAGCATGCAATCCGTTTAAAACATGTCTGAGAAATATATACTGGACATATAGGCCTTGTTTATATCTGTACAAACGTCTTTCTCACTGTTTCTACAAATACAATAAGAGAAACTGTGTTTTTTAGTACTCTTATACTTTTACTGTAAAATAGCCTAAGTGTATTTACTGTTAAATGTAAACCACTGTTGGATTCATAAATTGTTGATTTTAAATATGAGTTATCAAACCAAGGCATTTTGTAAACAAAGACATATTTATTATATTTCTGGCCTAGACATTCCAGTGGTTCTAAGCAGGATATAAAATAATAGTTTTAAGGGTCACGCTATTGGCTGTCATTTTTTGTCACCTCCTTTATCATGTGACATCGAGTTCCTTTGGCAGTATTTGGATTTGTAGTTGTCCCAGACTCAGACATAGTCCACTTATCTCATATATGTGGAGTAAAATAGTGTGGTTGGACGAAACCGTTGGGCATGAAAGGATGCAGGAGACCTCCAGTGGACGAAATCGGAACAGCACCAGCTGTGTGGAAGATCACATTCCCAGAACCAAAGGTTGGGAAGGTTTGGTGGAAGTTGACAGAACTCGAACCACAGTTGGACGCAGTTGGACTGACATTCACCAGAGAGTTCGAGCCAGACTGCAAGGTACTGTCAGCGCCCGGGTTCTGCTTTTTCCACTTGGTCCTTCTGTTCTGAAACCAAATTTTTACCTGAGTTTCGGTAAGACTTAAGGACAGCGCCAGGTTTAGTCTCTCGCACACTGACAGGTACCGAGTGGTGCGGAATTTGTTTTCCAGGGCCACAAGTTGTTCATAGGTGAAAGCAGTTCTGGCTCGGCGTGGTTTGGCGCACGCTTGGTCCGAGCGCTTTCTCTTATGAGGTGAAGGTCCATGGGGGGTTGACGTCTCGGCGTGACTGCTGCAACTCTCCTCGGCTGCCTCTTCCGGGTCCCTTATTATGAGACTAGTCTCCTTATCTGTTGGCGAGGACAGACGAGCGTCTGCAACTGCCAAGTGGTTGAAATCTGCAGAGTGCGCTATTCCCGTATCTTCACCTGCATATGAACAAAAGTAAATTAGACATATACAGCTGCCTGCATATCGGAATTATGCATATAAGTTGTTTTACCATGGAGATTAGAACAATTAATTCGCATGATTTCAGTATGAGCAAAATGTGCGTAAAATCGCTTGGGTGGTGGTGCTGAAAGAACAGCTCCGCACAAATGCGGGTGTTTTCAGATCGATAACTGTTTGTTTTTAACTGGAACCGGGGGAGTAACATTCATGTAAGAAAAAAATATATATAATAAATATTAACCACAGAAGTTGTCTAAAAGAAATTAAGTGAGGATCCCGATGCGTGCACGTGGAACGAGGCAGGAGGTTAGAAGGCGGCCTGGTCTCTAATCCTTAAATAATTTATAAACTCCACGTCGACTCAAATGTCATGTTGCGGAAAGAAATCCCGTCTAAATCCTGCTCCAGCGTCTCAACCGTGACGTGCTAATGGAGTTTCATATTTGTCGACGGATCGATAAATGTCATCTATTTAAAGGGAAGTTTTAATCGAACGATATTTAGGATCAGACATGGATGGGGTGTGAAGTTTGTACCTGCAATGTGCTGCAGGGAGATATGCAGGACGCAGTAATGGGATATCGATCAAAGCGCGCGCAGGCATCCTCAATGGGACGATTTAAACAATTATCTAGACTGCCTGTCCCAATGCCAATCACACGCCGGGGCTCAGGGAGCAAGCCTTTGTGTTTCCATTCAAAAGAAACGTATAGCCTTGGAAATTAAGGAAGGTCATTTAGAGATAATAACAAATCTGATATCAAATTGTATCTCACTCAATCTTGTTCCGCACCAGAAGACTTTGACCAGTATGTTGGATAATATTTTGTGGCGTAAAATGTATTAACATTTCATTGGCCACGTTAAAACGTTGTGTATTTTCAGCATGCAATAAGCTATATGTCTCAAAACACAATATCGTGCACTGTATCCATAATCAGGAAAGCCTACCTGTTTCCGTGCGCTCAACTTCGTGTTCTTCGACATTTTTTGGAGTTGACTCCAAACTTGATCCTTCTGCATTCAAGACAGAAAACGTATCCTTGTCGATGGAAAGTTCGTTCACTCTCTTGCTGTTAAACTTCTTTGGATTCAGGATATCTATTATTGAAAAGGAAATCTTATGACTAGTTGTCATCCTTACTCCAGAGTCCTCAGAATCCAGCATCGTTTAAGGCAGAACCCCCCAATATTTTCTGTTCACCGTGCACAAACTCACATGCGTAATTACGCGACAAAAGAGTAACTTCTCAGGTTCATTATTTTGGGTTATATAAATGTTATAAACTAATAATGGGTACGCCAGTCGTCGTTCACAAATTGAAAGCCTTCTACGTCTATTCATCTGTCTCACAACGTGACGGTGGGTGAATGAAATGAGTAGAGCGCGCTCTTTAAAGCGACTGTCCCAACCCCCCTCCACAACTAAGCGACGCGGTCTCTCGCACCCACGTGACAGAAACACTATTAGCGTTTCACAGGACCTTTTAAAGCATTCGTCGATAATCACCCATATCATTAAATTCAATAATACACGACCTGAAACGAAAATTGGGCACAGATGGCACAACATTCAGGCAGTTTTTTTTAATGGCCTAAGCCTTTACGTTTTATAACGTGGTCACAACTATCGTCATAGGGGAAATGCTGCTCCCACAAGTTTCTTAATTTATTTCAGGTTACTTTTTATTGCAGGATAAGTGCAACCTTGCAACGTTGATATTCTGTTATTGCTCTGGCTACATATTAACATAATATTAGGCTATGTGCAATGAAGGAACCTGAAATAAAATGTAATTATTTCTTATAATATGTTCAAATGTATATGCTTCTTAAACTAAGCTCATAGGTAGCCCTTTTTTAATGAAATACACCACTTTTTCTAATTAACCTATACTGCAGATATTGCTAAAAACCACAGGACAACAATAGTAGTGGTGTATACTCTAGCATAAAACATCATTGGCTCACAGTGTCATTATAAACAAAACAATGGTGCACTTAGACAATTAGACAACAATGACTTTTGAAAATGGAGTGGCCACTAAAAGAATATATATTTTCTTCACCACTTTCACCACATTTTACTTAACTGTAAGCAGTACAAAGTAAATACAGTACATGGTAGATTTGTTTTATTCACTAAAGGTGACAGATTCATGCTGCCAATTGACTGATGTGTTCTCAAGTCCTTGCTATTTGGATTCAATATAAAGTGACATAAGGCTGTTTTAAACCCTGATGGCTGGTGTTGACTAAAATGGTGAAACCATCACAGGATCAATATTCTCAACGGGTGTCCAATGCTGATAAAACTGGACGGCCAACGACAGTTATTTGGCATACTGGACGGCAAAGCCAGAGGCAGAGATAGCCAAGGAGGGAACATTCAACTGCTCTTCTCATGCCCTTGTATGACTGACAACATTCAACAAATTCTTTTCCATGTTTTTAATGCGCCAAATAAAATTAATAACATTACAAACACAATGACTGTTATATTAAAGGCCATTAATCCTATAACCACTTAAGTGTCTCAGACTGTTTGTCAGAAAGATTCAAGGATCCCTGTACTGAAAAGCACCAGAGGCAAATTTTTTTAATACCCAAGCAGCACTCTATGCTCACTGTTTTATGTATTACACCTCAAGAAACATCTGCGTATGTGAGGTCTTACGTACCACCACACTGTATAGCAGCAGAAGGGCCATGAATATTTTCTATACATATGTAGTATACTGTATATTCTTGAGCTAGTAGAGCCTGTCTATGTCTGTGACAAAGGTCTGCAGGACAAGTTTACACACCGTTTAAGTGCCTTCCCATACACTGCTTCCTGTGTTAGTTATACGGTGTGGAGGGTGATTGCTCGTCTGCAAGTCTGTTCCATTGCTGCCTGGCGTTCTGGCATGATGTCGTACTATTTACATAGGCAAACATTGGTTAAAGGCACTGCTGCAGGATGCCTGTGTGTGCACATTAGCATGTGTATAGCCCTTGCACAGCCATTACTACAGGCCTCCATATGAATAGGGCCCACTGCACACTGGAGGTTTACAACTTCCTACGAGAAAGCTCAGTGGCCGGACATCTGTGGGTCCAGAGACAATTGGGGATGGCCCCCGGGACAAAGAGGCCTCCTAGCTATAGATGTCCAAGGACTGGGACAGCAGCTGGTTTAGCCCTGGGTCTGTCGTATAGCCACAGCAAGCGGCATGGTGCCAGGTAGACACACTTCCAGTGGCCATAAAGTCATGACACCACCGGGAGGGGGGCACAAGTTAGCTTAAACGCCAGCTAATGTGTCCAATGGCAGGAGCTGCGTTATGATCTTGGCATTTACTCGCAGACTGTCTATTGTGTATCTTTATTGCCCTGGACGTCTCCCCAAATGCCCTGTAAAGCAGAACTCTGACACAACGATCAACAGGTTTCTGGCGAAGCATTCATGGACACTGCCAGACCCTGCCACATTCCTGAACAGAGTTAATGGGATACTTTACCTTTAATGGGGATGCATTTCTATAAATGCTTTGTATGTATGAGGTAACAGGTTAAAGGTTCACTCTGGATTTGGACCCAGAATGATTCTTCAAACCAGCATTACCAAATATTGTTGTTTTGGTTTTAAAACTGTTGATTTAATTACAATTCTTTCTATCTACTTCTCTCCCCTACAGTTATAATGGCACAACCAGATTTCCCCCCAAGCATTAATTAAATGTAACTTATATACAGTATATACAGTCTATTTACATAGATACGTACATGGGCTACATATGGACTGCTTGTTCTATATTGGATAATGCGTTCTCTTAATCTAAAAACTCACATGTACTCAACATCTAATAGACTGCTTGCAGTCGGTAGCACTTAATGTAAAACGTGAATAGGATCACAGAATGGCATTTTTCATATTGTTTAGTTTTGTGTTATGCCATGCTCCGGTTTTGTTCCATGCTAATAAACTGAGCTTTGGCATACATTTCAGATATGTTGAGGTCTTCGTTTGCAAGTTATATGCTGTTATCTAACTGCTAAAGTAAAAAGTCAACTACCGGCGCAGATTACACACATCACAGCTAGGAGAGCAAGGTACCCTGCATTATTCCTTTGAAACTTTGTGCAAGCTAATTTTAATAGATAATATGTTATCTATAGTATATTGGGGGGTTTGGGTTGTTATTTACAATATGTTGCTAACTCTTAAATCTTACAAGCAGCAGCTTCAACAGGCTCACATTTGCCATCGTCCCCTCCGCGGCACGCCATATACGGCAGTCTCACCACCTCTTTCAGTGAGGCCTCGGGTTTGTTTGACTCTCTCCGACAACAAGGTCAGTGGCATTGCCCAGTAATTGTCCTAACGGCCTGTATACCTGTTGGGTGGGGGCGAGTAATGAGAGTTTTTCATTACAGCCGGGACGGGTGAGTGCGCCTGGCAGATGCTGACAGCCAGCAGATGTGTAAAGTTGGGGGTGATTTGTAAAGGGGTCGACTGCCTCATGGAGGGGATGGAGGGTCGTGCTCGGTTGGGGTAAATTATATTGAGGGACACTGTCAGTCACGGTGCACTCCCCTCACGCCGAGGTAAAGGTCGGTTCAAACTCTGCTCTTGACCACCGATGTGGGTGAAAGGGCGAAAACTTTTTTACACACGTTTTAATTCTAGGTTTAGTTCATTTGCTCAAAAGGATTTGCACGGTATAGGTGCTGTACTACAGAGACACATTATCTTAAGACTGGTTCCAAATCAGACCTGTGCCAGGTCTTTCCGACTCTTCAAATCAGCCCAAGCTTTACACAGTCACATCATTTGTACTCCACGACAACCTACCCTGGCCTGGGAATGCGGTTAGACAGTTGGCATGTCTTCACACTCCGTATTCTCGACCTAAGCACCTGTAGCTGAAATGAAATGCCTTAAAAGAGCAACAGCGTTCTGTTCGTCAGTGTATTGACCCAGGCTGAAGATCAGTGAGCTGGTACTCCCTTTCTCTGTGTCCACTAGACACAGAAGCCAGTTGCACCACGTGAAGGCCTGTGCAGGCTGAGGCACAAGAATGGCGAAGGCGCGTTGGGAGCTATGTGCTTCCTTGCATGTGCACAGGGGGCACTGTCACTCAAATGTGAGCATTGATTAGCCATTGTTCTGAGAAGGTCACATCATAATTCATTAACAATAATTACTCCCATGATGCCACCTGCACTCCTTCACTCGATTGCCCCGTTAAATTACGAGCCACCATCACGCTTTGCGCGCGGGACAATGAAGATGTATCCGCGACGTAAAGGCAAGAGCTATTAGTTACATTATTGAAATGGACCCGTTTAAACCTGGGGAGCTGTCTTTACGAAGGGCAATTAGGCACTAACCATAATTGATAATTCATAGCAATTACAATTAGGAAATATAAATAGTGGGGATAGGATTTATCTTCATTTTGGAGGGGTTGGGAACAGCCACAGTGCAGACTGGGTATATGCGTGATGGAAGGTGTTGCATTATGCACTATTTATCTCAATCCAGCACAGAAACAGATTGTCTTGGTCCCTTTGTATTTCTGCGGTGACAGTTATCTCTTTTTTGTTGCTATGTCCTTGCCAAATAGGCCACCAGGTGATCAGACTTCAGACACGTAGTTGCTGTGCAGGGTTAGGTACTGTAAACTACTTTAAAAATGTAATCCATTACAGTTATTAGTTACCATCCTCATATTATAATCAGTAACATACTTACATGTTTGGATTACAGAAATGTAACATTAGTAACATAATGGTATTAATTTCCATGACTTTTAGATTACTTCACACCTAAACATTGTTCTTTGAAATGACATAAATAGGAACAAAAACAAAGTGGCGAACACCGCTCACAACAACAAAGCTGCAGGACTACTCTTTGCTTCACAGTGCGTGACCCTGCCTTTAATGAAAGGTTAATAAGAGCACAGCCAATTGTTTTATGCATTTTTCTTCAGCAAACGTCCCTTTTAAATTGCAAGTAGTCATATAAGTAATCATCTAATAAAAAAAAAATCTGATTCCACTATTTTAGCTGTAATGGATTACAGTTACTGTATATATATATATATATATGTATATATATATATATGGAATATTGTGTTATGGTGCCAGGGCTGTGTAGAGGTACTGGAATATTGTATTATGGTGCCAGGGCTGTAAGAGGTACTGGAATATTGTGTTATGGTGCCAGGGCTGTAAGAGGTACTGGAATATTGTATTCAGCATGCAGAGGTAAGATAGCGGACTGCGATGAGATGTTTGGTAGACTTGACAAAATGTATATTACTGCAGCATTTAATCGCTATCAATACTTAAGTGGGTTCCATATTTGCAGTGTAAGGTTATGTTTATGTTTTGTACATTCTTTGTCTGCCTCTGTTTGAGCTTAAGATAATGTCTTTCAACATCATCTGTCATGTGGATCCAGGTCAAAGTTCTAATGAGATCTGGGGTCCTAACCCTGAATTAGGTCTAGGCTCTCCCGAGATCGCTTCATCTGACCTTTGCATCTGACTTGGTATCGTAGCAAACAGGTTCAACGTAACAATATATGATCTCTATAGGCGGCAGCATGAGATATACAGAATTCCTTTTTTTATCAAGCAAATTAGTCTTTCTTGTCGGCATGCATGCCGTAGGTTAGGGTCCATATGTATCAGTATAACATGCTAATGTGGACGACGCCGTTTTAAAATGAGCTGTACATGTCGCAATACCATTGCTGAGTCAATATACACATTTGCCTTTGCCTTTGCAACGCCTTTGATCTCAAGAAGGAAAGTGGTCTAGTTTGAATACAAATGCCACGCTATCTTAGCTGAGCAAACAGACTAATTGAAATGACCAGGGAGGCACCTCCATCGCCCCCCCCCCCCCCACCACACACACACTCTGCCATCCCATCTTCCCCCTACTATGGCATGTTTCAGACAAATGCACCTGCATTTGTTTTTATTGCTTTATTCAGCTGGGATTTTAATTGATCATGGGTGTGTGTGTGCGAGTGTGTGTGCGTGTGTTTGTGTGTGTGCTTGTGTGTATGCGTGTGCATGTGCATGTGTGTGGGGGCGGGGGCGGGGGGGGGTCTTTATATCCTCTGTCATACACAAAACTCCTTTGTCTGCTTGTGCATGCCAGAGGTCAGCCTGTGTTTAAACACAACATGCAGGGCAGGCTATCTATTCACACAGAATACAACACACTTTACTTTTTAGCTCTTACACAAGACATTTATCCCTGTCCTTTACCTCTCTGGTCTCCTCTCCACCCTTTGCTTTCATTGTAAAAATGGCGGTAAATATTAGCGGTATCAGCAATTGGGAATATTCCCCTTGAATATTCATATTCTCTAATTATGGTTTAGTACAATGAAAAAGCCCGGCGAGCTTGGCAACACTCGTTCGTTTTCATTTAATGTAAAATCTAGCAGGGGTGAATACGATTTGCTGTTTCCGTCAAATGTAATCAAGAAGTGCCTCTTGAGGTGCCTGTATTGTGTGTGGTCCCGGGGTGTGTGTGGCCCCCGCACTGCGAGGCCCCCGTTGACGGCAACCAGCCAATGGTAATTGCTACAATGAGAACAGCATCAGTGGAGCTGTTCTAATCAATAAAGTCTTCATCAGCCATTTCCCTTGATGATTCACCATCATTTCTCCCCTAATTGTTCTTTTTCATCTCTGTGTGTGTGTGTGTGTGTTGTCCCCCAAGCTTCCAGCCCCCCCCCCCATACCCCTCTCAATGGACTGCAGGTAGCAGATTGCTAATGGAAGCGGGGCTGGGAGCTGCAAACAGCATCCCCCAGCTATGCTGCTGTGACCTCTGTGGGAGGTGGATTACCAGTGATCCAGGCTAGAGGTGGCCAACAGCAGCTTTAGCCCAGACTCTGTTCCACATAGTCAAAGACCGGGACACTCTCTGTGGACGTTTCATGTTTAGTGCAGCCATATACTGTACAGTGCAGGCAGTTAGCCTGCTGTGAGGTACAGTGTGGGTGGATGGAGAATTCAAATGGCACATATGTACATGCTATATATAAACCAAATATTTGCAGTGATTATTATATAATCAACATTCAGATATACCTGTTACGTGCTACAACGAATTAAAGAGCTCCTATTCGGTAAAATGGCATTATATCATTCTTTATTTACTGAACAAAGAACAGAGGGAAATCATACTTTTGTAACATTCTAGTTATTATAAATTCTAGTTACTATATATTATATATATTCAGATTTAAGACATAATGCCCTTTTCATCTTTAGATAGGTTATCAGTGTGATTACCTTTATCCTTATAACCTTCTTCAGATGACTCTGTCTAAGGCCTGGAATTATTGGGTTATAATTGTACTCTTTGGGCAATTATTGCCTTTTGCTGATAGTAAACCAGTTCTCCTATTTCCCTAAAGGGAGGGGACATTAGCTTTAATATGAGTCCCCTGGCTCTATATGGCTGGCTGGCTATAGCAGGCAGATTTTCAGGCATCATTGCCCTTATGAGGCATCAACGCACCAACCAATAGCCTGTAGTTTTACTCTGACACAGCAATATTCCCTAAGGAAATATGTCCAATATGTTTTCTTTAGGCTAGGAAAAAGCAGGAATGTCTCTGGCTGCAATATATGTTAAGACTAGTTAAAGGTTAATGTAAAGAATAACCTCCACAAAAATCTGAACACATTCAAATGTTAACTCATCACAGGATGTGACTGTGATATCGGACATCATGTGCTTTGCAAAAGAAGCGTTTTATTTTTATTTTTTTTTGGTCTTGTTTAGTTTAGTTTGATAACAGCATAGTGGTATAGTTAGCAATATATATTAGAAATGACGAAAATAAAGATTGTTGTATAAACTATAAATATAAAGCAAAAACTATACATCTGCTATGCTGATTAAGAACTTAAAACAAATACAATATCATATCATATCATATA
>JAODUK010000007.1:1690382-1700869 GCA_027564635.1 Typhlichthys eigenmanni
AGTGATAATCGATTAATCGAAAAAATAATCGATAGATTAATCGACAAAAAAAATAATCGTTTGGTACAGCACTACAGCAATGTTATATTGGAGATCTTCCTAGAAAGTGAAACATTCATAATGTTATTTACTTCCATCCATGGCAATTGTCGTTACTGAAATCACATTCTTTGCTCTGGTTTTAGAGCAAGATGTTTTGTGATAGCTAGTTATCTTTTTTCTGTGATAGAATTGGCCCATCATCATTATAATAGTGATTCCATCAAAGTATCCTTCATCTTTAGTTTTAGACCCCATCCCGCTCTGTATAAAGAAACAGTACAATTCTTAAGGAGCTAAGGAGGCCATTAACCAAATGAAAATTGTATTTTATAACATGATTAATGGTAATATTTTGCATATAAAACATTATTCATATTATTTGCTCTTCTCAGGACTGCGGGAAGCCCAGAATACAGAGGCTCATACGTTTCCAGAGGAGAATGCGGAACCTTTCGCTACCTCCCTGATTTCCAGGGTAGGCTTCCATACCCCACCTGCCCCAGAGCGACCAGGCACCTCTCCAAACCCTCCTCCTTACTGTGACCTCATGTCCCAGGACGACTCCCTGCTCTCCTCGTCCTCCTCTCCGACCAGCGCTGCTCTACTGCCCCGGCCCCAGGCCGTAGGGTCCCCGGGCCACCCTAACCCAGGCCCGCCGGGAATGGGCCTTGGCCTGGGTCTCGGACTGAGCCTGGTGGCCGGCTCGTGTCCGGCTCCCCCGCCGCCGAGCACCCCGTACCTTGGCAACGGAGACGGGTCAAGCTCCGACTCTCTAGACAGACAGGCCGCGGGGCAGGAGGACGAAGATGACGACGACGACGACGATGAAGAAGATGACGACGACGAGGATAGTAGCGAATACGAGAACTTGGTGAGCGAAGTTGCTCACTTGCCGGTGGCCACTGCCGCTGACATAACTCCAGGCCGCCCGGCTGCCCTAAGTCCTGATGGAGATTCCCGTGGCTCACAGACCTCATAGGTGTGCAGATGGGGACACACATAAGTGACGCACTGGGACAGTAGGCATCTAAAACAATCAAACATTGACATCTCTGAAGACGGAGGAAGTGCTAGGCGGCCCTGAAGGTGAAAGGCATGTGCAGGTGGTGTTCCTTTTGTGTGTGTATGTCTTTTTGTCTTAGTCTATTCTCCATTTTAAGGGGAAAAACGTACAAGGCTGTGTAGGCTTGACATGAGTGTCAAACTGTTTTATTATTGTTTTATTATTTACATTTTTTTTTTTTTTTTGGCGATTAATTGGTCACTCCCTTCTTGTGTCTGCTTTCAGTGTCTGATGCGGACGGTACAATTGGGAAAAAGTGCTAACTGGTTTTGGTTGGCCAGCCCACACTGTACAGTACAGACGTTGCCCCACTGTTTGGATTATGCTAAGTCACATCTATGTTAACTCTGAGCACCACTGATACCATTACCTCTTGCACTATTTTTGCCTTCCATTTATTTAAAAAAAAAAACTATTAAAAACAAAGGGAAATATTAAGCGGCCTTGTTATTTAAAACAAAACATTTAAATGTATTTGTTATGGTTTGGGTTGGAAACTTTTAGATTATTTTTTATTTGAAGAAACACATGTAGGTATATTAGATTTTGGATTGCTCAATATTACATTTGTTTTCTTATAAGCAATCCACAATATGTCTTTAGTGAATATTATGGTTGCATATTAAAATTAAGAACATTTGTAGATTTTAATCAGAATTTACTTCGCCACTATTATATTGGGTACTTTTATGTTTTTTTTTGTGTGTTGTCAGAGCAAGTTTAATCAGACAAGTTTAATCAGATATTCTATATTGACAATGTCAATGTTTCCTCCTTTGATAACACTGATATTGTATGCGCTTTGCTGCACTTAAGTAAATGTAATAGATTCTTCATTATTGTGCTTTACCAATCCTATCATGCTGTGCCAGTTAGTTATTTTCACATCACACTGAGCATATCTCAGCTCAGATGTTGTGTATTGTATGGGATTTACAGGGCAAACACTATGTACTGTAGCTTTACTAACCAGATGCTTAAAAGTTCCCTTGTGTTGCTGCAACACAGTCAATGAAAACAAAACTCTTCCGATAAGAAAAAGAATCTTCCACAGCTGACTACATTCACGATGAAAGGCTAATACCATCTTATGTTGTTTACACTGTAACCTTGGAAACCAGGACAGTGAGGTAGATCAATCACCTTTATGTTTAGGCCTAGTCAATATAGGACATCATGCATTCAAGCGTGGTTGGACTATTGTGTGTGACAAAAGGCATGACCATTCAGTTTACAGTGCCTTCCATTCAGGACAACACCACGGGTTCTTGATTGCTGAAAGATCATATGAAGTTTTCTGAAGGTGTATTTACAACAATGCTGTGTTTGCAAGAACTGGCGTTCATGTTTATAAGTCAGGTTTATGTCCCCTGTATGTGATTTAGTCTGCTTACTTGACTGTGCTGCTCAGCATTTACATTGTGTACACTTTCTTCTTTTAATTTGTCTCGCCACTCTAAATCAGCTTTGATCATTTTTGGTTTCAAGTTGATTTGTTCCACTGTTGCTACTGTGGGTTTTCCTGCTTCATTATTTGAAACTGGAAGTGTATGCTCATATACTGTACAGCTAGACGAAATGTTTGTTCAATGACCGAAAGACCACCCTACAAATCAAATTTAGTATGAATATGTGTAATCATTCATTTAGGCCTAGAGACAAGCACATTTCTGAATTGAAGATAAGAATATGCACCTTTATTGGGCAGTGACCACAGGATGTTGCCCGTCCATTACCGGGATAAGGCTAGCCCTGCTGTTATACATATAAAATTACATCTGGAGGTTAGTTCGAATGCTGAGAAGTCAGTTGCACTGTATTTTGGAAATGTACGAAGTCTGTGAAGATAAACAGTAGGGAGGAAGCTTTGCCTTGTGAACTTGCTTTATTATCTCAACCTGGTCTTTATATCATGATTTTTGCCTTGGGGTCATTTAGCATTCATCTGTTCAGATTTATAAAGCCAATTCATCAATGATTATGAACTGGAAAATAAAATGTTACTTGACCTATATAATAATCACCGAAAGAGTAACACATTCACACGTTGTTTCAATTGCAAGCATTTAATTACAAAATTAGGATTCCCCTGACCACTAGAATAGCACTGGAGATATATATTTAGAAAAATATGAGGAAATCATTAATGAATGTATAGTACATAGGGGAGTTGTGGTAGCATAAAACAGCACTTATAAGCTTGTCTCAGTTATATAGTGTGGGATAGACCAATATACAAGTTATCTTTGTTTTACTTTTTAATATGGGTTTAGTTTCCCAATTTCAACATCAATGGAGGCAGAACTGATCCTTTCCCTTCCCAAAGAGGCAAATGCAATATACATGTATGTATCCCTTAAGCACAAAGTCCCATCACATAGCCATTATGTTTAGGGCTGCTATCTGAATATATACTGAACAAGGGCGCCCAAAGTTTGATTGCATATTTTTTCTGTCCCCACACAGATAATATGGTCCTAATACTGAGAGTTGATAATAAAGGAGACATGCTTATGTGATATGCTGGCTTTATTTTCTGATTTAGGTCGTTTACAATTATTATTGTTCATATTTTCTAGTAGGGTCATAATAATAAATCAGCACTAGAATTGTCAATTATGTGGTCATTTATATTTCTAATGGCGCCATACAGTAATGGGAGGCAATCCTGTAAATGAACTGCATACTAGCCTACTGATTATAATAGTGAAAAACATTATTTCCCCGGATTCATAAATTTGTGCCTACTAATATTCTTATATTCTTGATAATCTGGGTAATGGATGCTTTAAGTTGCATTCATATCTAATATTGTTTTAGTATTTAACCACGCGAACGAACTGCCTCTCAAGCTGTCATATACTAAAATACTGCAGGCTGCTGCTGCAGTATTTTTACGATGACATCACCCTTATCTGTTGATCAGCATCTGCAAGGTGGACTCAAAGTGGTTGAACCAGACCAATACCATGCTGTCCTTACATGTAATAGTCTATGAACGTGACATGTAATTGCAATAATTGTTTCTACATCTAATGATAACGTATTTAAACAATTCGAGGTGCGAAGAGTATATTAATTCTGATAGGTCAATGTAAGTGATACAGAAAAAGTAGCCAATCAGCGTGCCCGGTGTTGTGCAGAAATTGTTATCCCCGATGAAAGAGTTGCTTTGCCTACAATTTGCAATGTAAACCTCTGAATTCATCATTATTAACAGCATAGTACTATTACTAATAGTATCTAGCGTATGAACTACCATTAATATACATTTCTATTATTAATAGTTCTCTTTGACAGTTTTATTTGCCTGAAGTTGCTCTATTTTGTCACCTTAAGTTACGTTATTACAGTCGGCATTCATAATAAATGGTTCATTTTATACTGTAGCCTATTGTACTTGTTTGATAGGTCAACGGCATACGCAAAATTTAGTAGTGTTTCTGTAAACCGCTGGAAATCTGCTGTAGACAAGGCAACAAATTCGGCGTGGGGTGATTATTCTAGCACTACACCACCAATAGCATACTCAGGTGGTAAATCCTGCCTTGCTGACTACAGCACAGAGATCCGTGGTGTATTTTTTTGTACCCTGGCTGCTGGCCTTCCTCTCTAGTTTCCCTGTGCCGCCATTAGAAGCTGACATCTCGACGTTTGGAAATGGAGATAAAAATGATTTAAAGCTCAAATGAAGACGAGCGAGGAGGGACGGGGGGTTGATGTTTCGTAAATGGATCTCGTAGTCACTTACAAGTGGACCTCAAAACCATAAATATGCGGCTGTCGACCAAATAACAGAAGCCTGACTTCGGGACTCACGGGGTGGGATTGGATTTCTTTTGGGGGAAGCTGGAGACTCAGATCGAGTTCTATTTGTTGTTTTGGAGCTCGGAACATAGGAGTGAAAACACCGGGAAGCAACGGTAAGGCCAGGACTACTGTACGGTAGCTTTTATTGCTCTTATTGCTCTTATTGTGATATAGTTCCAAGTGTCCTCTGATCTTATTGGCAACTAGACTAACGCTAGCATATACAATGTTTACGTTAGCTAGCAACTAGAATGCTAACGGAATCCTAGCTCGCGACCCAAAGGACATTAGTTGACATGTCAGTTAGCTTGGGAACATGCTAATATGAGCTAGGCTAGTGTACTAGGTCATAGTGTATGTAGTGAATACACTGAAGTCGACGTCACACTAAAATCAGTTTGCTCAGGCCGTAGGTCACCTACAGTACAACTTTCTACATATCGGTTAAGATAACGTTAAATGTTAGTTAGACGGAAGCAGACCGTAATGTAAACACTAGGAAGGTCTTTGTTGTCGCTATTGACTGGAAGTTCATGTTTACTGTAAATACCAGAAGGCCTTTGCAGCCCGTCTTCCATGACTTTGTCTACTTGTCATGTTTGAAAACGAACTTAACATCGCAAGTTGCTGACACAACTACTACCAAGTAATCAAAATTATGCGATATTAAGACAAACTGTCCAGGACAACTTGTCCATTGTGCAAATGTGTTATCTCTGGTTTCCATTCCATTCTTTAGCGTTTTTATCTTTGCAAACTCAGACAGTCTAAATTATGGAACACTGAGTTGTCAGAGGAATTTATTTAGCATCTATGTAAGTATTCGTTTGCAGTCTTGAATGGTAAGATTAGATACCATTTATGAAAGCTACAATCTACTGTTGCTTAATC
Organism: Typhlichthys eigenmanni; assembly: GCA_027564635.1. Lineage (NCBI taxonomy): Eukaryota > Metazoa > Chordata > Actinopteri > Percopsiformes > Amblyopsidae > Typhlichthys > Typhlichthys eigenmanni. Next base: position 1,696,189 of record JAODUK010000007.1, read on the forward strand.
GCTGTATTTCATTTTGTCTGGTTTCAGACTTTGTGATTAGACACATTTGCACATTGTCTGTTTGTCTTTAAAGTAAATCACTGCCAAGTTTTGCATATAAACGGGGGCTAAATATTATGTTTCACGTTAGGTAACAAATTACTGCAGGTGCAATGTCTCAGACACATGCACTTAATTGAAACAAAAGCATCTCACTTGCATTCTAGCAAATAACTGCAACTCTAATTATTACAACAACACTAGCTTTTTGTTTGGATAAGACACATTAGGCCTAATTGCTAGAAAATGTTTAGATTGAATCACCCATATGTTGCGCTCCACATTTGATAGGAATGGTAGAGCATATTTGTGTGTTGATTTTCATTGACCTTTTGAAGAGGATAAATAAATAATGCAAAATGAAAAGGTGGTCCTTTCTTTGTCTTTGAAAGAAGCAGGAACAAGATAGAAAGTCTGTTGCAATGCATCCGTTTGTAGTTCTTGCATTCAAAAGATATTCGGGTAACATTATCGCTCATTTGTATTTATTTTTTCTTCTTTATCCTGTCTGTCAGTATCCTGCTTGATTGTGCAATCACCGTGAGAGTGGACCCGCCGAGCTGAGAGCTCCTCTGAGCGGCGGAAAGCCTCCTGTAGTGCCCGCGCGACGATGACAGAGCTGGGCGCCAAGTGGGCATGCGAGTACTGCACATACGAGAACTGGCCCTCTGCCATCAAGTGCACCATGTGCCGCGCTCAGAGCCCCCGCGGGGGGACCATCATCACCGAGGAGCCCTTTAAGAGCAGCCCCGCTCTGGACGGCGGTCGCCACCGGTGGGACCCCGCCAGCCTCAGCCAAAGCAACAGCCCGCCCCAGGGGGGTTCCAGCCTCCTCATCTGCCCGGACTCCAGCGCCAGGCCCCGGGTCCGCGTCTCCGACGTTCCCGAGACGCTCGGCAAGTGGTCCTGCCACATGTGCACCTATCTGAACTGGCCGCGCGCCATCCGCTGCACCCAGTGCTTGTGCCAGCGTCAGCAGCACCACCAAGGGCAGCGCGCCCAGCAGCAACCCCGCAGCCCCACAGAGTCGCCTCAGACCTCAGGCTCCGGGTGCCGCCCGGCCCCTGCCACCGCCACCACCACTCCGTCGGACCCCTGTGAGGAATACAACGACCGCAATAGGCTGAACACGCGGGCGCAGCACTGGATCTGCGCTGCCTGCACCTACGAGAACTGGCCCAAGGCCCGCAAGTGCGTGGTGTGCGACCACCCCAGGCCCAACAGCCTGGCCGAGCCCATCGAACTGGCATCCGAGCCCGAGAGCCAGCAGCCTTCGTCCACGCTCAATGAGCAGGACAGGGACAACAGGAGAGGCGTCGTGGGGCCGGCGGGCGGCCTTGGGTCGGGCGGCGGCTGCACCGGCGGTCAGCGGAGGTCCCCGCCCGCGTCCAAGCGGGAGTCAGAGGTGAACATGGACTTTCAGCGGATCGAGGTGGCATCGGGCGCCGGCATCGGCAGCAAGGAGGAGCTGGAGGTGGATTTCAAAAAACTGAAACAGATTAAGAACAGGATGAGAAGGACTGACTGGTTGTTCCTCAATGCCTGTGTCGGTGAGTTGAAAGAGTGGCTGATCCTCGCCACCTAATATTCCACCTATCCCTCTCCTTGCGTTTTGTGTGAATGTGTATACAGTAGAACGTGAACTAGCCAGCCTTAGTGTGGCCGTGAAATGGGGATTTGACCAATCTCTTCCAAATGAGTCTTACGGAGCTAACACCTGCTATGTTTGGCTATTAGCTGGAATCTCATTATGCAACTCTGGGTTTCCTGTTAATGACGCCAGTGTGGGACTCTTCGTGCTGTGCTGGTCAGTTGGTCAGGTAGAGAAAGCACTCTCGGCACAAGCAGCCAGCTAGCATCCGGCCACCCACTGAACAGACCAGAGTGGGAGGATGGAAGAACCTGGCAGAAACTGTTGTTCTTCTTTTTCTTCCCTCACATGCGCTCTGCTACCTTTACGTAGGTTGTGCGACAATCCAGTCCCACCACTAGCGACCAACACATTACACATACATGCATGCACACACACGCACATGCTATAACACACACACACACACACACATGCACACCACAAGGGAATACACACACACACACACACACACACACACACATATGTATGTATGTGTATGTATATATGTGTGTATGTAACTTTTTTTTTTAAAGGCTGTATTGAAGAGCATTAATCCAATGCTTTACCAGTGGATTCAGAAAACGAACTCGGGTCACTGAATAATCTGTTGTTAATTAACTGTACTGCTGTGGCTCCTGTTTCTTTGGGACCCGTAATTATCTTGCCGTAATAGTCTCTCAGCTCTGTCTGTTTGACAGGAAATACCCCCTCTTTGATACCTCCGCCACAGGGGATGTATTCTGAGAGGTGGGTGATTCTGGCCAGGGTGGTTTTCCCAGTAGAGCCTCATACCACAAAGATGCACACAGCTACAGTGCTCTGATTGCCTAGTTGTTGCACTGACTGCACAAAAAATAAGTTGCACATGCCAAAATAGAGGCTGTGCATCGGTGGTGACCTGTAGCAATGCAGTGTACATGACTTCAGCCTCTTGTTTACACTGCATGCTGCACTACATGCAGTCTGTGTGACTGTTTTCTGGTTTCGAAACAAGAAAACAGTCCTTTTAACTTGAGAGTTGTGACATAATGCACCACACCCCTCCCACACACTCTGCAGTTGTTTTCAAAGGGAGGCCCTGCTCTAGGCTGCTGCTATAATAGAAGTCTGACTTGCATTTGACTAGCAGTCACTGAACCATTTTCTTCCATGATCATATTGAATTGTATTAGGTATTTATTTTTGTATACCTTTTTTTTTTAAGCACTTTGGGGTTTATTTGTTTTTGTAGCAACTATAGACTATACATACAAATGTGTTTTTTTTACTGTAAGGGCAAAGAGCTGACTACAGTGCTGAGGGACTGGTCTTTCACATTAAACCTGTTAAAAGTTTATTTTACTGGCACAACAAATTGGCCAGTTTGACACACACACAAGCAAATGGCAATGTGTATAAGATGTTTACATTAGGTCTGTGCACTGCTGAATGAATGAAGTAGCCCATGTTGACATTGGCAAAGTGACAACAATAATTATCGTGACCCAGTTATCGGATGTTATGTGTGTAGTAGCCTAGTTCTATATGCTAGCGAGTGACTGGCATAAATGCAGACTAAGGCTGATTTGATCATGTTATTGTGTAAACTGTAGCCAGTAATCTTCCTCTTGCTGAGACGAAGCATTTCCTTATGTAGGTACTTTTAAGTTAGTCATTGTAGATGCTGTCAGCAAAATAGAGCTAAGCCTCATAGGCTACAAAACACAACAGTCAAAACATTTTGAAGCTCCAGTAACAGCATGCATTGGCTTGACAAAGAGCCAGTTTAGTGGACTGTTTGCCAGAGGCCTCTATCGTGACCCAGACTTGTTTAAGGGGGTTCCCTTTCTTTTTATATTTTGGTTGCTGCCAGTCAGTGTGTATTTCACACAGATGGGGCTTGTTGATCAGGAGAGGGATGTTTGACAACTAGATTGACCATGTCCAAAACATCCCAGCAGTTGTCCTGGGTGTGTTGATAATTTCTAAGCCTTTATAAAGGCCAACTACAAGAGACATTTATTTTCCATGAGAAATGAGTGTGAGGAGGTGTTTTGTTTTCAGAACCTTTTTGTTGGAAGTTATTCAATAAATGGTGTTTCAACTAACCACAATGTAAATTAGGTTTAATAATGAGGGGGGAAAAAAGAAGCATTTTCAATGCTTTCCTTGTGTTTGGTGCTTCTGTACCCTCCATCGAGGGTCTCTGACCATCCCTTTTATTGTCTCAGTGAGTACAGTTTCCAATGCAGTGGCAGCCACACCCGCAGTAATGGAGTGTTTTTTTTTTTTTTGGAAAGCTGTACGATCCCACCCTATCACACTGTGCTGCTATAGTTTCTCCCTTTTGGCTCTGACTGTAGCCAGCTCTAGATGGCACATCTCTCCACCCACTCCAAGCACGCACTCACTCATACTGTATTATGTACTGTAGTGCACACACACACACACACACAGATACAGCTAAGCTTTGTGTGTGTTCTTTTGACACTAGATTAAACATTTAAAAACAGGGAATGTTGTCTAATGTCTAATCACAGAAGTCTTCAACAGGGGGCCCACGATCCCTGGGGGGTCCTCAGAGCTATTGCAGGGGGTCCTGCAATTGTTCCCAAACTTCCAAAAATGTAAATGTCATAAAATATACATTAACATAAATACAACCATTGCTATACATATATACATCTGTCAGTTATTTGAATGGCGTAAGTGGCTTACTTTTAAACATGGCGCTATAGGCCGCCCTACACATTATTGTTGGCCCGGCAACAAAATATTTTATACTGTGATAGGGGGTCCCTGTGCCGTGTTTCTATCAGCCAAGGGGTCCTTGGACCGAAAAAGGTTGAAGTCCTGCTCTGGTCTAATGAGACACAAACGCGGCAAACATGTAAATAATTGTTAAAGCCATCCATCCATCCATCCATCTTCTCCCGCTTATCCGGAGTCGGATCGGGGGGGCAGCAGCTTCAGTAAGGGACCCCAAACTTCCCTTTCCCAAGCAACATCAGCAAGCTCTGACTGGGGGATCCC
>JAODUK010000007.1:1700969-1720623 GCA_027564635.1 Typhlichthys eigenmanni
TGAGATCCCCAGGTCACCGAACCGCAACCCCTCCCCACCACGACTACGCCTCGATATCCTGTCCATGAATATCACAGCTGGTTAATTTGTTAAAGCAAAATTTATATTTATAATTTTATTTTGTTTAAGTGGCATTGGAATTTAAGGTATTGTAAGAGATTGTAAGCAAATACTATAGTCAAATTCACCAAATATCTCCACATGGTCTGATCTGATAGTTTATCGCACTAGCCCTGGCTCTATTAATGGGAACACATGGAAAGTGGTGCAGACTGCAGACAACAGTAATATTTTAGCCTTTGGTATACATTTCCAATGTGCTTTCATCAGAATGGCTTGTGGACTTGTCGCGACAAGAGCACTTCGTTCCACCACCTCGGCTGGCCTGCTGCCACTGCCATCGCTACGAGGTCTCAAGACTCGCTCATTGAAGTCTCAAATGTTTTCTGTCCTGGCACCACAATATGGTGGCACGAGCTTCCAGCAACAGTTATGTGCTGAAACATTGCCCATTTTCCACAAGAGAATCAAGACACACCTCTTCACAATCCACCACGATACCTTGACTAGTGACCTCTCCACCTCCTAGCACTTAATCCTAAATTAAGTTCCCCCCCAAATGTTTATTTTTATTTGTTGTGTTCTCTTTATATACTATATAAAAATCATATTCTGCTCTTATGTACTTAGTATTAGCCACTTAGTATTCAGGCCATTAGGAACTTTGTTTGATGATTTTCATTTACATGGAAACAAGACATGATGACTATGCTGTAACTATTCTAATTTAATATTGGTGGCTTACATTTGCTGATGTATGACCTGTACAACTTTTGACAAATGTCTGTCCATCCATCCATCATCAACCACTTTCTTTATTGACAAATGTACTACATGTAAGTCGCTTTGGATCAAAGCGTAGCTGCCAAATGCTGTAAATGTTAAACGTGTGCAGTACGTTTTCCTTTTATATTTCTGACACAGCGCTGTGCAGCACGATTTTACACACGCACGTCTTGATAACATGGTAGGGGGGAAAACTATTTAGATGTGAAATCTGTGGCTATTAGCATTTAGCCTTTTTCTTAAGCTAATGGTTTCTGATACAGTTAGTGCATCTGTACTGACCGTTAGGTCAGGTTTTTATCACAGTTGGGTGTCAAACTTATCTGAGAATCAATTAACTAAATGTATTGACTAAACATATTTAGTAAGTAAAATACAAAACCTTGTGTCACTAATAGCCTTTTCTCATTAATGTTTATGTTAGACAATTAGTTATTGAAGCTGAGGCCTACGTGTACTTTACAATATAAGATACATTATTGCTAATGCAAGACATGTCCAGCCATGCAAAACACATTTATTAATGTTCTACTTTTTCAGATTGTATACAATTGTACAATTTCCACTTACATGCACTCAGCACTTCAAATAATATATGAACCAGTTTGCAGTAGGTTGGGTTCACAGGCACTTAAAGCAGTCTAGGGGCACAAGTTTCTTTATTTAATGGCATTTAATTGGTCCCCAAGGTTTAAACATTTGTCCTGTGTGTGTGTGTGTGTGTGTGTGTGTGTGTGTGCTTCTATTTGTACAAGTTCCCTCTATTAATAAATGACCAGATGTTTCTGATGTCCCAGGCTGTGTGAGCAGGCCATGCGGTAACGCTACATCCCCCTTGATCCCTCGGTCTCCAGGTGTGGTGGAGGGTGACCTGGCTGCTGTGGAGGCCTACAAGACATCCGGAGGTGACATTGCCCGGCAGCTGACGTCTGATGAGGTGCGTCTCCTCCACCGGCCGTCGGCCTTCGACGGCGGCTTCACCTTGGTGCACCTGGCCATCCGCTTCCAGAGGCAGGACATGTTGGCTGTGCTGCTCACTGAGGTCAGATGGGGTCACACGCTGCCTGTCCCCATTATAGACCCGTATACACACACCCACACACGCGCGCACACACACACACACACACACACACACACACAGTATGTATACTTTTGGTTGTTTGTGTTTCACTGACACTTCTGTGTAAGGCGGTGGCACTGTTGAAATGAATAGTGTCTGTGTATCGACTACTTGGGAAGCTTCTCTAGCAGTTTATTACAAAGTGTAAAGCATCTGCACTATGTCATTTCTCAAACTCTATATTCCTTTATCCCTAATGTATCTACATTTGTGAACAGGGTATTAGGCTCCTCTCCAAAGAGTCCAATGGAAGCAGGGTTCAATTCAAATGAACGAGTCATTATCAGGCTTCTAACAATCTTGAATCAGGTGTGTTGGGCAGGGAGAGATCTAAAACATGCAGGTGGCGACCCTCCAGGACCGGAGTTGAATAGCCCTGACCTATGGGGATAGTGCGGGTCGCGAGTCTCTGGCACTGTTCCTTTTGGGGGTCGCGAGCTGAGAAGTTTGAGAACCCCTGATGTAGATTATATTTTATAGAGGTAATTAGATTTTTTTGTTTTTTTACGCATTACCAGTTATAATACAGAGAGCATTTGAGAATGTTTGTGTCATTAGATAACTAGGTAACACGACTTCTATTCAATAGGATTAGACTTTTATTACACTCTTTTGTCTACTGCACCACACGCATCTGCTAAATTCCTTTAATGTGCAAACTTATTTGGTAATGCATCTGATTTTGATGGGTATAACTGCTTCCCTGAAAGACCCATCATATATTTTATTTTCTTGTGTTTTATATGTGTGACTTTCAGTTCTAATAGAGGAGCCTAAATCTGTCACAAGGCATTGGGGAATTGAATGGAACATTTGAACTGTATCACATATAGCGTTTTTTGCCCTAGAAACGTGCCCACACAATCTTCGAACATTTTGGGTTATCAGGTCTAAACCGCAGGCAGACAGGCAGACAGGCAGACAGGCAGACAGGCAGACGGGCAGACGGGCAGGCAGGCAGGCAGACAGGCAGACACTATGATCCTAATTCCCAACCGGCTGGCTTCCAGGACAGCCTATTGAGAAGGGTGTGGGTGATCTAATGAATGCCTGCTTTTTGTGTTTGTTCTTCCTGCGTAGGCTCGAAGGTCGATAGCAGCTCAATTTGCTGCCGGAAATGAGCTTTCAATGCTTTCATCCTAGATCATCTTGTTTTTCTTTCCTCTCTCACTGCATCCTATCCGAAAGGGTCATTCACAGTGTCCTGGGCAGATGTGGGTGGGATACCTGAGACCATCTTAATGGGGAGAATCTCCCTGTCACACCAATCTAAGAGGTGTTTTGGTTGAGTTTGTGTTAGCGGTACTTGATAGCCTGTTTATTGGCCAACGGGCAGAACAGTGATCACGTCACGCTCACACACTTTATGGGTGCTTTTGCGTGCGTGTGAGAGCATGTACTTTGTCCGATTGTGAATTTCCAATCTGAAGCGATTGACTGATCCCAAGCCCCGCTCCTTTTCGCCTGCCTGGTTTCCTGTTACAGCTGTGCTATGCTGTTTAATCCAACCTAGTTACAGTAACTAGGTTGGACAGGTGAAAGGGGGCGGGGCTTTTGATCAGTCAGTTGTGATTTCAAGAACATGTGGCAAAGTTCAGTAGCCACCGGCTGGCTAAAATACCCTCCGGTCTCCTAAGCACAGGTATGTGTGCTGTAGGTTATGTTTACATGGAGCACGGCAGACGGTAGTCTGCTAACACTTCCTGGACGGCACGGCATAAAAGTCCAACGGAATGACAGTTGCTATGGTGATGTCGCATTGTTTACAAATAATTTAATAAACATATATTAAATTATTTAGTAGCAAATGTTTTGTGTAGTTATTTTTGTATTGTATCTAGTCTTCTAGTGGTGCACTAAAAGTATTGCCTTCTCGTTGTGGATGTTTTCTCCATTTGTGAAGGAGCTACGAACATCCGGTTGTAAATGCCGTCGCGGAGGACGGCACAAAAGTTACAATATTTGTTCTTTCAATGGCATGTCGTTTGCCTTTTGTCTGTATATTTTTGCCAACCACAACTGATTTTGCAGTCCTGCTCTCGTCCACTAACGTGTTATAAGGTATGACACCCCCCCCCCCCCCCCCCCTTGCCCTTTACCCACGCTGCAGGTGTCCCAACAGGCAGCTAAGTGCATCCCTGCCATGGTGTGTCCCGAGCTCACGGAACAGATCCGTCGGGAAGTGGCGGCGTCGCTGCACCAGCGCAAGGGGGACTTCACCTGCTACTTCCTCACAGACTTAGTCACCTTTACCCTCCCTGCAGGTCAGCCAGCCTTCCATCTTCCATTCTTTTATAGAGAGTGTCAGGTGATCGAGAAATCGCTGGTTTGAGCCCCGCAAACTCTTAGCTGAGTGTCAAAGTGTCGCTGAGCAAGACTCCTAAACACTAAGTGCTCTCTGTTGTTGAATGGGACCTTGCATGGCTGACACGGTGAATGATGGGCTGTCATGTACAACGCTGTGAGTAACACGACATGTTAGACAAGCGCTTTATAGAATGCAGTCCATTTACCATTTAGCTGGCCGGGATTGTTTGTGTTTGTGTCTGAATTAACTGTATTATATTGCATGTTGTTATTAAAGACTAGCCAAACTCTACAGTGAAACCTCAGGAACAGTGCTTTGTTACAGGTTGATCACACATTGGTGAAGAAGAGGTGCTGCTATGCAAAATATTAACAAATGATCATCGTCAGCTAGACAAACGGATAATGCCTTTTCAATAAAATGTGTTATCCTACAGGTGGTGTTTTGATTTTTGTGTTTGTACACTTGATGGCCAATAGTCACCAGCATGCTGTGGATCAGTTTATCACACAACAGCACTAATCAAATAAAGATTATTCGTTGAACCCAACATTTGAACATTTTAGGGCAAGTATACTTGTTCCAAGGTCATGACAAGGAGGTGTCAGGTTAGCACTCGAATAATTAGCCATGAATTCCCAAAGGTGCCAATGTTCATATTCATCCTCTGTATCAAATGGGCTGTTTTTCTTTTCTGTAGCTGTACAAGCCACCCTCCACAGCCCTATTGACTTGCCATCTGTGTGGTAGAATGCCTGTTTTGTTTATTTCATCCGTATGAAATTGCTTGCTGTTGGGATGTCAACGGGACAGAATGCTACTGTTGTCTGTTAACTGTTATCTGGTGCTGGAAGCCATCTTTGGCTCCTTGTCTTGGTATGGTTCTGGTACAGCGTTCTAGGCTGTACTAGCCTGCCAATATTGCTAGTCTCTTGGCTAAGAGTTTACTTTTTACCAATGTCCCGGCAAAACTTGGAAATATTAGACATTGCATTCAACATTGCATATTCTGTTGTATTTCACTGTGGAAAAAGCAGTTTGGTTAAGCTTGTTGCTATGCTATGACGAAGCAAAGGGTTTGTTATGCAGTGCATTTGTGACAATGCAGACCTTGGCTTCTGGCCACTATAGAAAACCATTCTATTCACTAAGTCAATGCATTCATTTATTGTAGCTAAATAATAAGCTACTGTTTCCAACAGCCCCAAGATGTGTGAAAAGGACCAAAACATAGACAATGGCAGAGACCAATCCAAAATAGCTTTTCATTGTTGGCGTACAGTGTACTATTAGCTTATGTTAATAAAGCGTTTTATGTCAGCATAGCATAAACATTTCACCTCTTTCTTACCTGGCTTCTGGTGTTTGCAGACATTGAGGATTTACCCCCTACGGTTCAGGAAAAATTGTTTGATGAAGTTTTGGACAGAGATGTGCAAAAAGGTAAGTATTATTTCCCACTCTGTAATATACTGTTAGAATTCAAAATCTACACAAGGAGAGAAACTAGGTTCAGGGTATTGACATAGAGCCCAGTAGCCCCCACCCCCACCCAGTGCACAACAATGGGAGGAATGGACAGTGTTATGTTACAGGTATATTTTCTCTCTGCCAACTCGGTGCTCTGGCTGCCTGTGTGGCATTGTGCCAGTCAGCAGGTCCTTATCGGCTGTGCCACTTGCCTCTACCCTAATCAGGCTAATTAGCAGGGAGTTCTGGTCCCCTACTGAATGATTGTATTTCTCCCAGCCTACATACACTTTTTTTCTTTTAAACCCTGCTCGCTTTCTCTTTTCCACTGTCTATTCCACTGTCCTTCACAGGCCCAGGACCTCACGGTGATGCAATATGTATCACGATACGATGCATCACATCGATGTGATACAATACAATAATAATAATCAACTAACATGTTTCAATTACTTGTATTTCAATAATTGAAACATTATTAATTTCTTTCTGTCTTTCTTTCTTTTCCATGTCTTGTTCTGTGCATATATTGTGTAGCATTTCTTTCTTTTTTCAATTTGTATTTTATTTATGGATAATAGGTGCCTGAAAATTGATACAATATCGTGAAAAAATGATATTGGGATACCCAGCGGTATTGATTTTACAATAGTTTTGGACGGCCCTAAATATTCCGCTGTGTAGTTGTTGTTAGTTCTGCTTCTGTTGTGCTCTTCTGCTGTAACCCCTCAAACCTGTGGCCCGCTGTCAGAGCTAGAAGAGGAGTCTCCCATCATCAACTGGTCCCTGGAGCTGGGCACCAGGCTGGACAGCCGGCTGTACGCCCTGTGGAACCGCACGGCCGGGGACTGCTTGCTGGACTCTGTGCTGCAGGCCACCTGGGGCATCTACGACAAGGACTCTGTGCTCCGCAAGACACTCCACGATAGCCTGCACGACTGCTCCCACTGGTGAGGGCTGAGGCTGCACGCCACCTTAAGGCTGCTTCTGGCTGCAGTGGCAGTTAGGGCCTGTGTTTGTTTGGTTGTTTTATTTATTATAATTATATCTATTGATTGTATTGTATTTATTTAATTATCATATTTATTAATTGTATTTATTTATTACATTTTCCTTTTATATTATATAAAAAATACATTGATATTTATACATATACACACACACACATATGTACTTAAAAAAAACTAATATAACATGGTACCGTATACACAATACAATGTTTAATTCTATGTATTTTTTAAATATGCATATTTATATACATAGAAACTAATAATAATCTCCCCGGCATTCATTTAAACCCACACTGAAACCTGATTTAGTGGTGTTTCTGAAGGCTGGGCATGTAGGCGTACGCTGAGGTCTCTGCTAGAACGGGAGGCTCTTAGATGAGAGCATTAGTCTGGATTGGAAAGACATCAATCTGAGAGGGTGGCAGGGGGCTTACTCTTCAGGCAGCTTGAAGTCAATAGCGTAGACACGACATAAACCCCCGGGATTGTAGTGACCTAGACTGACTCTAGTCTGAGCCCATGAGATAGCTGTTTTTCAGTACGGAAATAACTGTTTAGATTAGTTGAGTAATCGCCATCCACGCTAAAACCTCAACAGCAATGCATGAATGCTAGGATAGAAAGCGTCTTATGTGTCAATGTCAATGACAAACTCTGTGTGTGTGTGTGTGTGTGTGTGTGTGTGGTGTCCTGTAGGTTTTACACTCGCTGGAAGGAGTGGGAGTCATGGTATTCGCAGAGCTTCGGCCTACACTTCTCACTAAGAGAGGAGCAGTGGCAGGAGGACTGGGCGTTCATCCTCTCACTGGCTAGCCAGGTGCGTTAGCGTCACGTGTTCCAATACATGCATGCAATATCGCACGGTAAAGGATGAAGCATTAAGTATCGACCTAGGCAGCCATGCTCTTTAGATCAGCCAGAACCAAACGTATTTGCCACAGCATACAGTATTTCATGTGTGACTGTATTTGCCTTAATGACTTTCATTCAAGTAATGGATGCATACCTCATTTAAAATGGTTTCATTCATATTACTTGTACCATGTTTATTATCAACCTAATGATTTTTGTTTTAGGGAATTTTCTGCTGTGAATTCTCAAAGACCGAGGGACCACTAGCATAATTAGAATGACAATATATTGGATATTTAGAAATAACTTCTTTTTGTTTCTAATTGGGGCATTTGCCTCTGTTTTTCATTGTGTTTTTACAGCCAGGGGCCAGCTTGGAACAGACCCATATATTTGTTCTTGCACACATACTTCGTAGGCCAATCATAGTCTACGGAGTGAAGTATTACAAAAGTTTCCGTGGCGAAACACTTGGTTACACCCGTTTTCAAGGTGAGTGTGCCTTGTGACTATTTAAAAATAAGTTATGGAAAGTTGGACAATTTAATTGTTTATAAATCTATATATACATTTTGTTTGTTCCCTATGCACGAGGAGCAAGCAGTCCAAAACACTGTTTCCATATGCGTTTGTTGTAGTAGCCATGTCTCTACTCGCTAGAAATATTTCATATCTACTCGGAATGAATTTGTGCCTGCACAAGTCTGCATAACTAACATAACTGACAAAGCTTGAGCTTTAATAGAATGGACCAGGCTGTAGTCACGGTATAAATACATCTTTAGTGACTTTAATTAAGAGGGGGGTTTGTGTGTCCTGTGACTTTATGTAACACACAGCGCTCCAGCCTGACGTTCGCTTATTGTGTTATTCTGTTATACTCAGCATGGCAGGGTTCCACACACACAGCCACACGGATGAACATATGCAAACCATCATAGCCAGACTCCAGTGCAATATATAGAGCATTATGAGCAGGTTTCCCTATTATGGGCCTGCAGTAAAAACTGTCTGGCTCTGCGTTTGCCTGTTGACTATGCAGGGGGATGATGAAAATGTTGAGTTACTGTAACAGTCTTCAGCTTGCTGGAATGCCTGCTTGATGATTTGCCCAGCGTCTCAGCTAGTGACAGTCGCAGACGTCATCTGTGTTTAAAAGGAAATGGTAAAAGTGCAGATTTAAAATGTGTCTCCGGGTGAACTCTGTGGAAACACAATGGCAGTCTGTCTGAGAGAGGCTAGAGTGTCGGGTAAGTGCTGGAGAAGACGGCTCTACTGTGGCTTTCAGTCACAATAGTAGTCATGAGGCAAAGCAGTGATTATGCCAGAGGCTGGCTTGGGAATTCTGTGGTTTGTTTGGCTATGGGATTTGAGCCCAAGCGGTGGTGTGAGCTAACTGTAGTTTCTGCTCAATAGAAGTTGAGCGAATATCTCGTCTCCATCTGCCACCTGTAGATTCTGTGTGCATGCTGAAAAATGACACAGGCGTGGTGCAGACTACAACACTATTCTAGCCTTGACAATGCATGTCCATTTGGCAGATGCTCTGAGGGAGTACTGAAGAGGGAGGTGTATTTTCTTTGTTGTTTAGTGCTAAAATCTAAAGTCTTTCTCCAGACTCAAGTCAATGTTATTTTCTTCCACACTCTTCCAAACTCCCCTGCGTTCCTCTAGGTGTGTACTTGCCCCTATTGTGGGAGCAGAGCTTCTGCTGGAAGAGCCCCATTGCCCTGGGCTACACGCGGGGACACTTCTCAGCGCTGGTGGCCATGGAGAACGATGGCTTCGACAACCGTGGCGCGGGCGCCAACCTCAACACCGACGACGACGTCACGGTCACATTTCTGCCCCTGGTCGACAGCGAACGGAAGCTGCTCCACATTCACTTCCTGTCTGCGCAGGAAGTGAGTGTTCTCAAAGTGGACATTACAAACACTAACGTTGTTTACTGTCAGGTTTTAATTTTTTACCTTTGTGTGTGTACGCTAAAACAGTATTCCAGATTCATGCAAATGTGATGTGTCTATGAGAGCAATATGTTGTGCAGCATACAATTTAATCTATTGACAGTCTAAGAACAAAGAATAGTTAAAAGATACCATTGCACAGACTATATACTATATAGTCAGCCAAGCGTTCAGGACTGGATTTACTAGTGCTGTGTTACTGCATGAGTCATGCTGCGTTCAACGTTAGTCGGCAGCGGGAAGTCCAACCTGGCAAACGCGTCACTTATGGCTTCTCTTGACCGACCATTGAGGCTCACTTGTTGCAAACTAGCATTGAAACAAGATTGGAATAGAAAAAAAGTTTTACGCACGCACGCACACAGGGTGCTTGTAAATGATGAATAAGAAGCTCTAGTTACTCCAACTAGTGAGGAGCTGCCTCCATTTAGAATGAAGTGATGATCTAGATATATACCGTCCCTCCCTCCTTCCCCCAGATGGGTAACGAGGAGCAGCAGGAGAAGCTGCTGCGTGAGTGGCTGGACTGCTGCGTGACGGAGGGCGGGGTCCTGGTGGCGTTGCAGAAGAGCTCACGTCGCCGCAACCACCCACTGGTGACCCAGATGGTGGAGAAGTGGCTGGACGGCTACCGGCAGATCCGACCCTGCACCTCCCTCTCCGACGGGGAGGAGGACGAGGATGAGGAGGACGAGTGACCGTAGACACATTGGGGCCGGACCCCCCCCTCCCCAACTCCCCCCTACATTTCTCTTCATGCTTTTACATTTTTATTTTATTTTAACTTTTAGTTTTCTTCCAAACCCAAACCGCACCCCCCTCCAGCACCCCCCTCCCTTTTGCCTGACACGGACAAACTGTGGAAGCTGTCAGGAGAGGGGGCAGTTGACCTGGGAGGCTCCGCCCACATCTCACTACTTCTGCCAGAAGATGTCGGTCAACGGCATACTTAACTACACACACACACACGTTACGCCTACGTGTGTGCCTACGACTGACGAGGAAACTTCACTGCTGCAAAACGATCTGGGGACGATGGCAAAATAAAAGGAAGTTTACGAATGCTAATTACCTTTTTGCTTTGTTCTGTTCAATTTCCTTACGTTCAAGTGTACAAAAAAAGGAATCTTTATCCATAGGTGTTAATGCATGTGATTGTTAAGAAAAAAAGTAAATATACCAGCATCGATTCAAATCAAGACTTTATATCAGTTTATAAGGGGCACTGACAAAAGCACACTTCAAAATGAGTGTCATTTCTCGATGTTGTAAGAGTTGGCTTGTTGGCCCATCTATGATGGGCAGGGAGAGACTAAGCCAATATCATGCCACTAGGTCAGGAGACCCTGTGACACCAGAGATTGTGTAATAAATACATGTAATTTAATTCTTATTACTAAGCATTGCACATTTAATAAACACATTTATATATAAATATAACTGCTTGAATAAAGGTCATATATGAAGCTCTTGAAAAGGAATGTTCCTTTTCAAGTCAAAGCTACAGTCACTATTAAGGTCTTGCACAGATCATTGTTAAATTCTTAATTTACCCTTTTTCAGACTGGTTGAAATGCAAAGTTGTGTGTGCGTGTTTCTTTTCGCTCAGATTTATTCTACATATTTATTGTTTGGAAATGTATTTGAGCTACTAAGAGCTTTGATTTGTTTGTTTTTAGGTATTTCATTCTTGAATACATTTTACGTTGCACAGGCACACTGTTGCTGTGAGGAATGAAACTATGGTGAAAAGTTTACTTGTTGCGTGTGATTTCAGTACCTCATTTGGACGTTAAAACCTGGTGCTTTTTTATTGCAGCTGAGAGTTAGACATTCTAAGATGGCGTAAAGCCAAAATCGCACGCATCCCGTTGCTTTACCCTACAGTGTGTTGTCATGGTCACCCTCAAGGTACATCACAGCCTTTTCCTCTGTATTGCCTGTCTGTTGTCCTTGTGTGAAAACATCTTAAAGTTTTGATTAACATCCTTTATAGAGGTCTACAATATATAAAACCAAAGTTGAAGAAAAAAAAAAAACACCTGTGAGTTGTCAATACGTTTGCCGTGAATTACAATATTGTTTTTCCCGGTCATTGTGTACTGTAACCTATTTTTTGTGTGTTTCATTCTAGACGTACACATTTTGAGCTTCACCTGTATGTTGCTTTGTATTTATGCAATAGTTGCAGCTGTGACTGGTTTGTGGATTATGGCCTGACCTCACTATACAGAGTGTACTGCAAAGGACAGGTAAATTTAGGGGAAAAATAAAGGAAATGTTTTTGAATGTCCAGCCTTGAAGTCTGTCTACCTTTTTGATGATATGGTCCTATTTATAGATGTATAATTAAACCCATAGCCAAACTGCAATCTAAAGCACATTTTAGTCTATCTTGCATCTGGTTTGTTTGCACCCTCTAGTGCAGTGGTTCGTAAAGTGGGGGTCGCGAGACTAGGGGAGAGGGTCACAAGATGATTTTTAGAAATTATATTGCATTTTAAAATGATTAGAAAAATATTGTAGCCATAATTGTTAGTAGTAGTACAGTTTATACATTACTTTGACCTATTCTGCTACCCTATATTAAAATACTGTCAAATAATATTATGGCTGTTAAGTTTCTAACACCTCTGGGGACAGCAAGGGTCGAGAGTCTGGCACTGTTATTTTGGGGGTCACAAGCAATAAGGTTTGAGAACCCCTTCTCTAGTGGACAGCCATAGCCTGAATCATGAGCAGACAGACCGTTTATAGTACAGAGAAATATAATGTAAACTTTTGAACATTGTTGTAAAATCTACATACAATATACAACATGCATAATATCTGTCAATTACAAGAAAGACAACAGAACTGTGACAAATAGAAAAAGTATATGATTAACAATTTGAAATATTTACAGATTAACTGGAGAAGACGGTCCCTTTATTCCACAAATATTGAACAGAGCATACCATTTGAACAGTATGTTTTATTAATTGAACTGTACTGTATGCTATATGTTCACATTTTACAAGAAAACAAACACAATAACACGCAAAAAGAAAAAGAAATCTGCTAGCAGCCTTCTCTTGCAAATATCACAAGTCTAAAGGGAAATATATTGCTGTTGCTCATAAAGGGAAGGGTCGATGCGTCAGAGCTTCAGCCGTTTTACAATAGAGCAGAAAAAAATAAAGTAAAAAATATAGAGGCAAGGGAGGTACACAGGACATGTTTATAAGAACATTTAACGAGGCATTACAAATCTAACTGGACTGCAAAACCTTGAACACCAAAAAAAAAAAAAAAACACTAGTATATTTGATATATAAAATTACCACAATGAAGAAAGGAAGTAAAGAGATGCAAAAAAACAATAATCCAGACTTTTTTTTTTCTAATCCATAACATTTTGGAGAAATAAAGATACAAATGACTTTTTTTCCTGAGTCAGAAAAGAGATTAACTCTTGCTTGTCCAAACCCTTTCTTGCCTGTCTGGCTTCCTATATTATGCCTCTACATAGGTCCTAATGGAAGGACATTGTCCTAATGAGAATAACAGCATTTCAATCGAAAAGAGCTTGATAAATCACAACAGCAACGTTTACTCAATACAATATCGAACTAACTACAAATGGCAGTCCTGATATTATTAAGAGTTTTTATTTTAATGGTTGACTAGGGTTTTTTTTTTGTCATTGGCCAATATACTTTCTTTGAATCACATACCACATATTTTACATTCAAAGAAACACCAGCTGAAAGGGTCAGAGATGGGCAAAGACGAAGTGCAGATTTCTAGAGAAATCGCTCACTTTTCCTAGCCATCTCATAAATATATATATACGTTGAACTTCTTAATTTACTCACAGAAAGAAAAGAAAAATATATTGTTCATATAATATAGGATAAACAGAAGAGGAAAAAAAAAACATGTTGACATGTTGAAATTACAAAGTGAGGATGGGAATCAGTCTTTCTCCAGGAAAAAATTAAGTAAGGGTCTTATCCAAGCTCCCCCGTTTGGTAATCAGGAAGACTAGGCCACGCTCCCGTTCTGCACGCGGGATAGTCCGCGTGTCCCAATCTCAGTAGGAGGAAGCTCCTGGAAAAATGTTCCAAACGAGAACAACACCTAAACTAAAAACAAAGTAGGAAACGACAAAGATAACCTTTCTGAAGATCGGTCCCCATCCAGTCTTGTGCTGCGGTGTGTGTGTTTACTATCCACCATCCTGACTTGACGTTTGGTTATTTCACACAAAACAATGTGTGAAATGTGAAACGTGACAAGTTGCTGGGAATATGACATGAGGGGGCGTGGGGTGGGGGATTGGAGGGGGGTGTTACCCTCCCCTGACTCGCTGCAGCAGTCCTACGGCTCAGTCATGTGCTCTCTCACGGGGGCGCCATGTTTGTAGGGTTGGTTTGGAGACGGGGCCTGGGAGGGGCGGATGCCCGAGGGAAGGGTGTGGTTGATGGGCAACCCCCCGAGAACCATCCCTTCCACTGGCCTGGAGATCCCACCCGGAGCCACTCCCACCACACCAGGCGGATACCTGCGGCGAGGGAGCAGGACAACACAAGATGAACGATTAATGCATTTGCAGGAATGACAGTGATACATTAATGGCTTATGAATAGGTACATTAGAAATTACACTGAGCATTTTCTGTGTGTCAGGAAAATGAAATTGCGGTTGGAAACAAATGTGCAGTCTGTAAAACCAGGAAAATCTATCACTGAATAATGAGGTATTAAGAAATAATGTAAGGCTGATAATTGCAAGGAGCATTGATTCAGACAGCAGCCGTTGAATTGCAGAAAGACAGAGAAATGCAAGGTGGGGAGGCAAAAATGTGGACCCAAACCAATATCTCGTTTAATCCGGATGTCCAGGAGCTAGCCATGGTCTACCTATGTTACTACAACGGCTATATTAGGAGCCTCATCCTCAACCAATACCTCCTCCTGCACTGCCACCGTATTCAGGCCCAACCTCCCATGGCTCTTCTACCTCAGAATGAATGACACTGACCTCTGTGGCCTAACAGATTCACCATTCATCTATGCTGAGTAGGTTTGCAGGAGCAACAGTTTTGCACGGTGTAAACACTTTGGTTCGTTTTTTTTGCAAGATGTTTAGTGTTGAAGAAATGTAACAATTTTTTTTGCAGTTTTGCAGAGAATTCAATACACGTGTCACAGTAACATGAAGAAAGCTGAAAAACACTCTCCAACGAATTGCAAGTTCCCTCAGATTGATGTGAATAACGGCAGTTTAGTCTAATTTAGTCTGGAATATATCCTGGAACATGTATTCGCGTTACTATTCAGGAAGTCTACGTAAAAGTGCACGCAATGCGCAGCAATTGTGGTATTTGGGTGGGGAACCAACAAGAGGCCGTGAGTTATGCAAGTTTGGGAGTGAAGCAGAAACAGGCTGACTAGCTTTCATTAGCAGCATGCTTCAATGTGCAACAACGTATGCCCGGCGAATTGGCCAGCAGTATTAGTATTCATTTACCTGTTTGAGAATTAGGTATATAATTTGTCCTGCATTCCCCCAGTTGCTATGGCCTGTACCATGGTTTGGTTCACTCGGCTGTGTGAGAAAAACAGTTCAGTCCAGCTGAGACAGTGTAGACTGAAACATGAATAGCCTTCGCCAATAGGGATTTAAATGCATATGGGGTATATATCATGTCCATCTTCTATGCTAAAAAGACCTATAATATTGTTTAAGAAAATTAAAGAAACAGGATTGCGACAAAAATATAGATGCCTCTCCCCCATGTGCTATGGCTGAGACAGAGTAGGAACAGCACACAACACAGAGACAGAGAGAGAGAGAGCGAGAGAGAGAGAGCAGAGTTCAACATTTCATGTGCTGCAGGGCTGTGCTTCCACACGCCTACCTATAGGCAGCGCCGTTGAGCTCAGGGTGAACTTGCTGCTGCTGCTGCGGTTGCTCCATCATCCCCCAGGGTGTCGACGTAACAAAGAACTCCTTGTTGACGCAGTTCCGTAGACTGTCCGGAATGCGGCCTGAGTTGGTGGAGGAGGGAGGGGTGTGTTAGACAGCAACGTGACGTGTGTGTGTTTGTGCAAACGTCAAGCCCTGCGCTCGCTCGTCTCTTGTTCAGGTGTCTGGCCGGTGCACTTACCAGTTACGGCGCGCCGTATCTCGGTGGCGGCAGCCTCCCTCATCTCTAGCGAGGCCTGTTCGCTGTACCAGGCGGTGTGTGGCGTGCAGATCAAGTTAGGCGCGTCCTTCAGAGGACCTTGGGTGAAGCTACCCATTTGAAGACATACGGAGAAGGGAAGAGTTAATGCATGACTTGTTACACAGACCGGATGCTGATGCTAGCCTCCGTTACACAGAGGTCAAACAGGCTGCTGATGCTAGCCTTTACAGAGAGGTCAAAGCTGGGTACGCACCTGAAGGGTTCAGTCTCGTGAACATCCAGGGCAGCCCCCCGTATCCGGCCCTCCTTCAGGGCCTGAGCAAGGGCCTTCTCATCCACCAAGCCCCCTCGGGCAGAGTTGACCAGGAAAGCACCCTGACGCATCTACACACACACACAAACACACATTTAATTTATATATAATATTGATTGTACTATTGAATTTATGTACAAAATATATTTAAGGTCAAAGAGAAGACATTAGAATGTAAGCCTAAATAAAACTAAAGTACTGCATTTTCTCTGCACAGTTCTAGTTATTGTAAGTAAGAGAAAGCAGAAAAAAACCCCTAGAGTTCTTTACAGTTTACTGAAGCTGAGATAAAAGTGCAGTTCCATGATTGCACTCTAGGTGGCAGTAGAGGCAAACAAGATGCTGAGCAAGTAATCACTCACTGGGCTAATGTAATGTTGAAACACTAACTAGGAAACAGGCGGCGTGCAATGTGACTTGTGCCTTTGTTCCTGTTTGCACCTGTTTGATGGTGAAGTCGTTGATGAGGTGGTGGTTGTGTTCGTTCAGGTTGCAGTGCAGGGACACACAGTCGCTCTGGTACAGCAGGTCCTGCAGGGTGTAGACCCGCTGCACGCCCAGCGAGCGCTCCAGGCCGTCCTGCAGGTACGGGTCGTAGAAGAGCACGTTGAAGCCGAACACCTTGGCCCTGACTGCCACCGCCTGGCCCGAGCGACCTGTAGGGATGCCGGGTTGAGGGTTACAGGTTAAACACAACACTGGCAAGGAAACTGTTTAAGTTCAATTACAGGCAGGGTTAGCCATTCCCCAGAACGCTTGGTAACTTTGAGCTCAAATCAAAACAATATCCCTCCGCGGCGCATTGTGAAGACAAGCGTAGTGCTAAGGCAGGACTATTCAATTACAAATTCAAGTGGGCCAGATTTTAACATGAAGAACTGTAGGTGGGACACATATTGTCGGCAATCATTTACGTGAGCGTCTACGAGAGGGGGAGTGAGAGCGAGACAATGAGAGCATCCACCTTGGTTAATGTTCAAAGTCAAAGTCAATGTCAAAGGCTTTCTATATATAATTATAGGATGCCGCTAATGCCAAGTCACTCTGGCATATGGCCTTTTACAGAACAAAATAGCAGTCACGCCCATATGCGTCCAGTTTGCAATGCGGTGTTCGACAACTGAAATTACACGTGTTAAGTAAGAAAAGACAAAAACACAAACAAATCAAGTTTATTGGCTAAAGTTTAAGACTATTGGCACCAAATTCCAGGAAATCCTATCGGTATGGGTTCAAATGTGACTAGTAGCCTACCATACCCAACCATTATCCTAACTAACAGGAGCTACAGAAGCTATGTGCACACACGTGTGGACTTGTCACTTAGACTAATTTCATCGCGTTGATTATTATTAGGTTTGGACTACTACATTACATTTACAAACAGGCTATGTCATGATGTCTTGGCTGTAGAACAGTTAATAGTAACTAAGTTACTGTAATATATTGACTTGATTCATATAGTGGTTATACAGTAAATTTAACTAATGTATAGTGGTCAAGGGTGCAATCCCTTAGTTGGCCACACATGTTCCGCATTTGGCCCACGGGCTGCTAATTGAATAGACCTGCTCTTTGTTGTTGTGAGCAGTGTTCGCCACTTTGTTTATGTTTCTATTTACAGAATCAGGGCTGTGTAGAAGTATCAGGTTATTTTATCAACACGAACAGAGAAGGGTAAGCTATCGAAATGCGAGGATATGTTTGGATATATTTGATGAATTTGACAAAAAGTGTATTAGCTTACAATAGCTGACTATACCTTTAAATACGCAAAACTGCATTTGTGTATTTAAGTGAACTCATCCTGCCATGTGAAATGAGAGAGATGTCGTCATGAACGTGTCATTTTGGGTGGGACATTGTTGACGCTTCCTCAAAACTAGGAGAGGTTAAGGTTGTACCACTGTTGCCCATATTTCTAATAATAGCTTATAGACCATAACGTCAGCACATGAAATACGGGAAAATCCACTTTAAGGCCGACAGTGTCATTGGTGCTACCTAGCATGCTTCACAAATTAGCAACACCAGATTAAACACGGTCTCATGATTTGTTGCTAACCACAGTTTTCAGTATGAGACAAAGACAAAAGGTTAAAGGTATGGCTAGTTATTCTGGAGAACGCTTGCTAACTTCCAGGTAAAATCAAAACAAACAAGCTTCAGACGCTCCGCCCCCCCCATCCCCGCACACATTGAAAGGCATTGCGAAGCCAAGCGGCATTGTTGTTGTCAGCAGTGTTCGCCGCTCTGTTTGTGTTCCTATATACGGAGTAAGGGCTGTGTAGAAGTACTGGGTCATTTTATCAGCATGCACAGACAATAGTAAGATAGAGGAATGCAAGAAGATATTGGGTGAATTTGACCAAAACATTTATGAACTACAATTCGGCAGGGAAAACTGTGGAATGTCAGCATGTAATGTCAGCTTGTACAACAGTAGAAGAACTGTCATTTAAAGTTGCCACGATCGCCAAGGGTCAAAGCTCACCGAAGCCGATGAGGCCGAGCGTCTCCCCCCGGATCCTAGCAGCCCCCGATGCCACCTCCCGGATCTGCTCCACGCTCTGGACCCGCGTGCCCTCACGGAGAGCCTGGTAGAGCCAGGTGTTGCGCCGGTAAAGGTTGAGGATGTGGCAAAGTGTTGAGTCTGCAGTTTCCTCCACAGCAGCTGAGGGGATATTACACACGGCAATTCCTGCAGAAAGAAGGGAGGTAGGGAGGAAAGGAGAGAGAGAGAGTTATGAATGCATAATTCATAACAAGTAACAGCTTCTTATGAAAAAAACTATGCACTATAAATCACAACTTACTGAGGTACTTTTTATACTTTTCATATATATATATATATATATATATATATATACACAGTGCCCTCCACAATTATTGGCACCCCTGTTAAATTTGAGTAAAAAAGCATTATACAAATTCAACTTTTGGTGAATTAGCAACATGCAACCTTTATGTGAAGTACATTTATTCTGAGAAAAATCATTCGGTCATCAAGAAATAAATACTTTTAACAAAAACATGTCTGCCACAATTATTGGCACCCCTACTTATTCATATGAACAAAATGTAACTGATGTATTGATTTCCATTTATATTCTACTTTATTAAATTGATCAGAGTGGGTAGGTATTTTCAAGCAATAATCCATTACTTCCTGTATAGCTGGGGTACAAATATGAGGTGACACAGAGGCCATTTCCCCATATTCATACATCAACATGGGAAAGACAAGAGAACACACAGATCAAATTAGGGAAAAGTGTGTGGAGCTGCATAAATTAGGAAATGGCTATAAGAAAATAGCTACTCACCTGAAAATGCCAATATCAACAGTTAGAGCAATACTAAAGAAGTTCAAAGCAACTGGAACTGTTACAAAAATACCAGGAAGAGGACCCAAGTTTACATGAGCCCCACGCACAGTGAGGAGGATGGTAAGAGAAGTAAATAAAAATCCCCAGAGATCACTGTTGGAGATTTGCAGAGGAAAAGTAGCATCTTGCACAGTGAGGAGGATGGTAAGAGAAGTAAATAAAAATCCCCAGAGATCACTGTTGGAGATTTGCAGAGGAAAAGTA
>JAODUK010000007.1:1721567-1737247 GCA_027564635.1 Typhlichthys eigenmanni
TGTTCTATAAAGTGGGCTAAATGTTCAGGAGGAGAAAAAACAGGAAATCCGACGAATTTTGTAGCTATAATGATAGTTTATTGAATTTAATCCACATTTGTTATTTATTACCGGTACCTTGTAATACTAGCTGGCTACCTGTATCAGAAATGGAAATTGAGCATGTATCAACACACGCATCTCTTCACAAAAATGGAATATTGCAAGTTCGCAACACTTTCGATATGATATAGTGCAATGTGATATTGCGATAATGACACTGAATCGATATATTGGGCCCCTCTACATAGGCCACTGTATATTCCTTAGGCCCACATGCATTAATCCACTGTCCTCTAAATTTAACAAGGATTGAATCATTCATTAAATCCATCAACATAGTGTGAAAAAGTCTAAAGCCCCTTGCACAAAGCACTGCTATTAAAACCGCTAAGACACTGCATAGTGAAAGCAAACATACACACGCACACAACATCTGAACGAAACATCCTATTAGGCTGCGCATTCACCGAGCCATTAGCATTTAAATGTGCAGGAGCTCTGCTCCTTTCAAAATGCCATTTTACACAGCTGCAAGGAGAGTTCTGTCATTGTCAAAAACAACTTTTTTTCTATTCAAGGACCTTTTCAAATGTCAGGGCCAATCAAACACAGCATGGCAGGTCCACTGGGTGAAGAAAGAGAAAAAAAAGAAATAGTGCTCAGAGGACGGTGGAGAAGAAAAGAAAAGCTTCTCTCATGCATATTCATGTGGTTAGACAGTTCAATGTCTCCCGCTTCAGAGGTAGAGGTAAACCAGCCTTCGGTTTGCGTGGCAACAAGCCGAACTAAGAAAAAAAACAAAGTTTCTAACACTTTTCTTCTCCACCACACCATGTCCACATGTCACTCACAGCGCATTTACGGCAGTGCGTCGGCCCCACGAGTTACTCACGAAAAATAAAATACAAATAAAAAACACACAAAGACTCTCGACTCTCTTCCGTTTCTCTCCCATCAGCAAAGGTTCTCTCTGCGGTGGTGCTCAGCAGAATGGCAAAACAAAAAGAGCCGCCTCATGGCCGACCCGGGCATCACATCAGCATTTTGGACATCTCCCTTTTACTTGTTCCCTGACATCAGCAGGATAGCAGCAGGACGGGCACGGGCGGGAATAAGGGCTCTGACTGCTGGGGCACATTGGAGAGACCCTTCCTCTATCTTAAGCCTCCTCCTCATCATAAACACCCGCCCCCCCTCCCGACACACACACACAGACCCGCACAGAGGACCCATGCAATCCTGAGAGACTGGTGGGAGGGAGAAAGAGAGATAGATAGGAAGGAAAAAGTAAACAAAACAAAAACAAAACATTCAGTGATAGGCCGGGGCTATTCTTTCCCTTCAATCTGTCCATCTTTCCAGGCCGTCTCCTACCCCACCCCCTCCCCTTCCCCCCTTCCCTCTCTGTGGCTCATCTCCAGTGAACGGTTCTCATCCTGGAGGGGGGGGGGGGGGCAGCGAAACTATTAACTGGCCACGCTCAGGAGCAGCGCTGCGGCGGTCGTGATACTTCCATAACGATGCCCGCAGATAGAGCCTCCTCATGCACTCTGGGACGCCCTGCTGAGTGCAGATGGAGCTTTCTGCCTCTAAAAGTCTGACCCCCCCCTCCCCCCCACCCCAGAAAAACTGAGCGACAGCGGGGCCCGCAGGCATACATCATGAAATGCATAAAAACGCACATGCACACATCCATTCTGAGCACACACACAACACTGCCGTCAACCCCATCGCTGAACCTCCATTAACAGCTAAATCCTCCACAATTCGTAAGAAGGACGAGGGGCAGAAGAGAGGGGGAAAAAGGGGGGAAAAGATCTTGACGACACTTGGCAACCCCCGTTGACAAAAGCACTGGCAAACGCTTCCCCGCGTCAAGACAGACTGTTACTACATCGCCTGCAGGAGAAGTTCCTCCTTGTTGTATGCCCTCCATAACCATCTCAGGCTCAATGTCCACGGAAGCAGGTGAGAGCAATTAGCCCTTCCTCGGGAGGAAAGATGGCCAGTCATTAAAGAGGACAATGGGGCTACACACCAGGTGGGCTATTAGCCAGCCCAGCGGTGTGAGCAAACTCCCACAGTCATAAATACAGAGGGCAGTAAACATCCTCTGCACTGATCCAAGCTCTGCCAAGAACCCTTCTTCCAGCCTCATAATGAGGTAGAAACATTTATTTACATGCACAATTGTGTGCAAAATCATATGTTCAACATAACAGCTTCTGTTATGCTACTTGAAAATAATAGAGTTACGTTTTCTATATCCCACCCCCCCATAATTAAACTTCTACCACATAGGTTATTTGTGTTTTTTCTCCTTATATTAGAAAACACACATACACACACCTTGCCGCATCTACTTTATGCAGACCACTGCACAAAAACATAGATACATTTTTGTCTATGCTGAGTCCTTAAAAAAAAAAAAAGGACAAATACTAGATAAGATCCATTTATAATTGTAAAGATATAATAGACTAGATCTGATTCGAGCATTTCCTTTGACTAACTTAATAAATAGTACAGCACAGTAAAAACTGTACAGGTTACATTATAAGTTATGAAAAGAGTAGTAGTGTGTGGACACAGATTGCATGTAGGTAGCGTACAATATATTAGATAAAGTAGTACATCTAGTGTACTCATTCTTAGAAAATGCAACCATGATGTCAAATCTCTAATCAATAACAATTGCAGAGCTGTGTAGTTTAATTAACAAGTATCAATTCAATGCAACTGACTCACAAAATGTATACTGTTAACTTCAGCTCATATTTGTTTCAGGTCACCTCCTGGGCACATACAGTATGTAGTCTGGATCATTACGTGCTTGCTGGATGTCATGATGCGACCATGTTGTAGTGTGTGCTAGGAGGGTACAAGAATAACAAGAATTCCTCTGAAATCCCCTGCTGCCCCCCCCGTACATATTCATGCACATGTAAATATGCCAGTATTAGTTGCAGTAGTACTGAGCAAACAGGCACGATTATTACTGAATACAATCAGACAGACACCTGCTAGTCCACATATTCGCTCTCCCAAGATGATCCCTCCTCACAAACACAAATAAAACACTACACAAACACGACTAAGATGTAACATCAACAAACAAGCCACGCTCAGGTGTTAACATTAAAGCTGACGTTAAGTTAGAAAGCAATGCAAAACATAGGCCAAACAAAACGCAAAAAAAATTATAATAATAATTTGGAACCTAGCATAACAACAAATGGGCTACAGGCCAAATATTAAATACTACAAACAAAGATAGTTTTGACATGACTCAAGACATGCCTAGCCAAACCCACACCTATGGGCAAATCTGTCATGTAAAAACAGAATGCTACATGTGATTTGTTCTGATTATTAATGTTTTGCCTCAAGTCCTCCTCACAACTTATGGCAACAATACACTGTGCAGATGTATACTCTAAGCTGTTACTGCAGCTCAAGAACAACAAGAACAATCACAATGTATTCTCCAAAATCTCTAAAATTACATATGAATGGTTATTTTTAGGCCCAGGGGACTGTAATCTGGCCCCATGCAATGAAGGTGAAACAGCATAATAGTTCACCAGTTTCAAATAAAGTACATGGGATATTTTCTAAATGCTCAACATCATTGTAAACCGTTATCTAAGATCAAGAGTTCTAGACGGTGCCTGCACTGTAGTTTTAAACAGTTGTGTGGCTCACTGACATTACACTGGCCCTTGGCAGATGGTAGTGTAATTTCACATCCCTCACTACCTCTTTCCCACAATGCATAGCACAATCGCAGGTTAGTAAAACCCTCTCAAACCAGCTCCTGTGGGATATTTTAGAAGGCGTTGGAGGCATTGCCATTATGAGAATCCTCAGTAGAACTCCAAAGAGCTATTTCAGCAGCATCGCAATTAATGTGTTCAACAGAATATTAGGCTTGGTTCTGAGAACATGATTAACCGATTGTAATTGCTTTTCTCTCTGTGTTCTGAAATGGTAAATGCAGACTTTGGTTTGTTAGTTACCATGCTGGCATACTGTGTATGCTATGCCAGCTCTTACCTGTCACCAAAGCTAGTCCAATTCATGTAAGAAAAAAATGATAATAGCAAGGCTGTATATCCCAGTAGGCTGGATGGTTTATCCAAAGACAATCACATGCCAAATGAACAGGTGGTGAAGCAAGCACAGGTGTGCCATTACTTCTTCCTGCACTGGTGCACTTGCTGCTTGCAGCTTGCTTGTCAGCCTGCCGCTATGACATATTACAGCGTAAAGACACTAAATGAATCCCTGCACAGGCATCCTGTACATCAGCCCGCTAACAAATGCAAATCATCTTCATAATCACAGCACACAGAGTCCGCCGGCCACAAGGGAATGCACGCCAAGGCAGAAGAGCCTCCAGATTTTCTGTACAAACACACGTCAAGATCGCTAGCGACCGCCAAGTGCACGCATTGCACGCACGGTGTGATAAATATTAAAAGCAATAGATTGCATTTTCCTGGCATCATTGATAAATTATACGCTGCACAGTACAGTGAATTGCTATTCCACACATGATGCATTTGCCTTGAGGGCTTGCAAAAACCAAGGCTTGCTTAGCCTATGAACGGAGAAAGGCCACAGGAAGTTAAGCCAAAATTTAAGTCATTTTAGTGAAGGGTTTCATTCAAAACAATTTCTCCAACTTTCACTTTTTGAGTTGATATGTAAGGTGGATCATTAGAGGCAGGTGGGAGGTGAGAGGGGGCGGGGGTGTGGGGTGGTGAGCTTTTTATATCTGCTTAATTATATGAGGTTGTAAGTTCAATGAAATGGTGGATGCAATAATGGGACAACACTCCAAAAATCACACTAACAACCAAGCTAAGACAAGCTAACTACCTCATATGCTGAATGCAGTTGATTGCAGCTCCGTGTTCAGACTGGAGATATTTAAAGTGAATACGGTATAATTAGACGTTAAGATTTAAAGTTAGTTGCAACATAATGTGTTCATCACAGGAAAGGGTGTGGGCAACAGCCAGCACATAACCAACAACAGCCTTTTCTTTAACTATGGCTCAACTCCCGAGTTTTCCAGCATGCAGTGACAAAGCCCGGAGGAGGGGGAAGGAGGGGGAAGGAGGTGGTGCGGGGGTGAGCAGATGTCCTCTGCCAGTACACATCTGCATAACTCTGTCTCCACCCCTTCTTCATTGGCCAAACAATGGGGCACTCCTCAACCCTCAACTTGGAGCTTTTTGCTGTTGTTGATCCTCCCAAATGCAGAAAAAAAAGAGTGAATTTACCCTTTTGTATACAAGCCAGGCAAACATGTCCACGTTATGTAACTGAACGTGTCTAATAGGAACACTGTGCAAAGTTCAAAATATAATTTCGATTTTATGACAGCTGGCATTTCCCAGGTGGATTTGTTTGCACAGTGCAGAGTTTGTAGGCTATGAAGTGTTTTGCTAACTTTTTGATGTTGTGTAATCGATTAGGTTACTCTCTTATTAATTCCTCCAATTTTGAACCATATTTCTCAATAGCAATATAATGACATGTTTTGTGTTCAACCTTAGCCTACGGTATATGTGCTGCTGACTTTTTAAATATGGTTCCAATGTGTTGCTGAGTGGGCTTGATACACAAGATTGTTCACACATGAATATGAATTGGCTACTGTAGCTAATGTCTGCAACCCGCCCTCGTTCTTCCTTGTTGATGGCGCAGGGACACATGGGCAGCAATGCAAGTATAGCTTTTAAAACTAACTGCGCACCAAATGATCAAACATGCAATTATTTTCACATATTTATAATCCTACCTCGACTGGATGTTTATTGAGAGTTCAAACGTCGGCTTTTGGGCTCCAAAAAAGGCATTCGTCGGCCGCGCATTTCAAATCCGCCTGCTATCTTGGATTCAGTTAATGATTCACCTTTAGATGGCATAAAAACTTAATCCTAAAACCAAGTGGGCGACCGCCCTGCCGAACAGATACGACGCCTGTTCTAGATTAGTCGGGAAAAGTAGCGTTCGTCTTCGACGTGACTGATATCCCACTGTTTACTTAAACGCTTCATAAACACTCCTGTTCTGTTCGGTTCCTGCTGCGAGAGAACTGAGAGGTGTGTATCAGTTTGCTTTTCCTTTTTTTTTTCCCTTTCGCTTTTTGAGTAAAGGCGGGGCTTTTGCCCACCTAGTTCTCAGGCGCGTATCATACTAAGCGCACACGCCACTCACATGCTGTCGTAGTAGACCACAACTATATCAGCGTGGTGGGACAGTTTTAGTAACCCGTTTGGCAATTTGCCTTTATAGAAATCAATGAAATATCTGTGCTGATAGGGAAATATGGAGGGTTATAAATGATATGCAAATATTGACTAGCCTGGCTTAAGTATAAATGTGTATAAATATACACAGTTATTGTAGGCCTGTGTTCATTATGTTCCAATTTATACTTTCTTTTATTTTTTTATTTTTTTTTTACAAATGGATAGGTTACATAGATAGGCCTATGGGTGACAGAGATATTGGTAGGAAAGCTGCATTAGCCTAAGAACATCCACTACACACAATATTCCATCCTATCCTCATATGCAGTGGGCCTAATGGTTATTTAGTGTGACATGTGGCCTTATTAGCACCCAAAGTGGCCTTCTCTTAATCTGCTCCAGTCCACTTCCTGTTTTGTCTTGGAAATTCCCCAAACACTTTTGATGAACAACACTGACCAATGTGGACACTGACTGAATCGTATATGCCAGAGAGATGGATGGTGAATCATTCTTTGTATTTTGGTCATAAACATATAGTATTATGAATGCTTTACGTAATTCCTTCTGTCAAGAGGATACAATGCAATATACAATAAGTAATTTGTCAATAGCTAATGACTGTAGGTACTGTAATGCACCAGTCACAAGTAAACACATTATTTTATAATCATGACGATCAATCCTTCATCGTCATTCAGGGCTAGCTTACTAATCAATGCATCATACAATTACATATCAACATGTCAAGTACTTAAAAATAAATTGATAAGTACCAATCATATAACATAATTAAATAGAAAGCATACTTTATTATGTAGAAAAATATGATACACAGACGATAATAAAGGGAATGGGATTGTTTTGAGGGGTCAGTGGCTGTGGCAGTTGGAGTCTGAAGAGGTGACTGCTATTGTGACATTGTCAGAGATGCTAACAGCTACTGCATAAACATAATATATTCAGCTGTCAGATGATGTATGACCAATGTAATGATGTAGTAGCCTACATTATAGGTTCATGGCAAATATAGTACAGGCATCTCAATTCATTAATTGCTAAATTATTCATAGTAGTCAAATCTACTTAAAAGGTTATCTTGTCTTTTATATTTATTTCATTATCATATTAAGCATATCAGCTAATTACATATTTGCAAATATAAGCAGTTATACACAGGTTTGTACACTCAAAAAGATCTAAATGTATTTTATCAAAGCCATACTGAACTTTCTATCACCATAAGGAAAAAGAAAGGTTGTATTCAATCAATACAACAATCCAATGCAGTCGAGTGTATCACATTATTCAACATGGCTGACAGACCACTGTCCACGCAGATGAATGTCTCAGCTGTCTGCTGTACTGTGGGATTTCGAGACAGGTATCTATCGTATGATGTCACGTTTTCCCAGAATGACATTATTTCTTCTCAGAGTTCCTCCTGGCAGAGATCTGAGTGTTTGACCTTTTTAAAATGCAAAGTGATTCTTCTGCTCTGGAGAGCGTAAGGGAGGCTGATGATTGTGCCACTAAATTTTGAGGGACTTATGCAGTAAGTCAGAGCGAGGGAAAGCTGCAAGTCTTGACTTGGTTATAAAGATACAATAACACCTCTAAGGGGGGTATGTTAATATTTAAAAACAGGTTATTCTTATGCTGCGCCACTCTTTATTACATTCAAATGACTATTCTACTGCATATTTGTGTCATTCACTCTCTCTAGACACATTGTTTAACTTTCTTCCACATTTATATTACAAATAGTGTCATCTTTGCTGTCTTTGGACTTCAGGGGTTTTAAATAATCATTTAGCAAGGTTCCCTTAACTCTGTAATTTCACAATGCATTCATCCATCAGTCTATCCATCCACCCACATACCCATTAACACAACCTTGCTGTCAAATTGCTATTGAATGGTATTGACACACAGTACATGCGCTACTTTTGTAGTGCCTCACTTTAAATGTAGATTAATATAGGCCTGACCTGAAATGCACCTCATGCCCGAGAAAGACAAGTGGAGCTAATTTACCTTCGACATCACTTTGAGAGCACTTACGATGAGCCCTGGCTAAAAATCTAGCTCATATTTAATGGAGAATATACCACAACACCCACGCGCATAAGACATTTTAATGAGTAACTCATAGGAGTGTAATTTACATTCAATAGTAATGTCATGTTATTAAGAGTATGGTTCTGTATAGGCCACCTACACTAAGTGCTGAAGCTGTTGGTGCTGCTGGTGGTTCATTTCTTTTCACCTCCCTGTAGAGACAAATGTATCTGGTTCAAACAAAGGCACACAGAAACCACTCTCGCTGCGCTCACATCTGATTATGTTTCATTGTCTGAGGAATTATGTTTTCATTGTCCACACAGTCTAATAATCTTGCCTCCAAATGAATGCAAATAAGACATCCAACGTCTCTACTCTTACAGTCTTCTATTGACATTTCAGCGAAAGACAAAATAATTACCTGTCCTGCAGTATGCAGAAATTAAATGACAAATTATTACCCATAAAAGGAAAGGCAACTCAGTCAAGTGTATGTTAGGGTGAAGTTGCAATGATTATGCCCTGTCATTAATGTTAATCTTTGACTAACACTAATGTTCCCTACATCTGTTGGCTTTGCAAAATATATATAAGTACAGTCGAGGGACAGATATTTAAAGTTGCTTTGAGTAGAAAAATGGTGGAATTGGATCATGTATATAATCTAGAGACTTTGGCGTAATTTTTATTCAGTTGCACCTCTCTTTACCAATTAAGACTGGATTGTTGAGTGTGAAATCTCAATTGTTTAGTTTCTTTAAGTCCAACGTGGCAGACACTGTAAAGAAGAGGCTGTGTATTTTGAGGTCGCTCTCTTGAACTGTGAAATGGATACATTTAGCCTTCTTGCTTAATGAGAGTATAATGCTGTTATGTCATTATGAAGTAAAATTGATAAAAGTAGAAGGTTGATCTTCTTAAGTTGTGATGAAATACAGAGTAATGCTACCAAGCCAATCGTTATATAAGCAAACAAGAAAAGATGTATGTACAACAAAGAACAAGTCTTGCCTTACATTTTTGCTGATAGTGACAGCTGAATTTCAGGGTGTCAAAGTGCCAGTCAATGCCACTGTGAGACAAAATTGAATGAGTGAGTGTGTCTACTGCGAAATGCTCAATATGCCATTCTGCAGGACAGGGTATTTCCATATTTCCAAGTGTGTACCTGAGCAGAATTAGCAAATTAGCATTTTACCTCCAATTACCATAAAACCGCTCTATTGACAAGAACTACAGTATACTATAATAGAAGTAGCACATTGTGTTTTGTTACAAACTGAAAACACACATATGAGTAACACACACACACACACACACACTGTCATGCACACTCCTGTAAAGTATGTGAGTGTATGGGAAATGTTCACCTCTCTGCCTCCAGTGACAAATAAAGATACATTACCCATTTAAGACAACACTTGTTATTACAGTTTAGCATATGACATGATACTATCATTATTTTTTCCCTAACACAACACAGCCTATGATGTGTCTCTCATATAATGTTCAATTATGTATAATAAACATATTATGTAATAAACATATTGCTTTTTGTCCCACAGTTGGATGGGTGGGGTAATGTAATCATACTGATCTGTTTAAAACTATCTTTATTACATGTTAATAATGCTGCATGAAAGATTGTTTAATCTGCCTGATCATGAGACAGTGTTTTACAGACTGCAAACAAGTAGATGGACAATGGCACATCTACCAAACCCCAAATTACTACCATTTACACCTCAAAGCATTATACATTAAACATTATAAACACACCCAAAAATGTGTGGCATCCTTTATTTACTTTTCTTTCATTCACACATTATAAACCAACAGTGCCACAGTAGAAGAGGTTTGGCAGCTCTTATCTCAGTGGAACAAACTCCCGGGGTGATGTGAAGGTTGTCAGGATGTTATCTTGTCCTCTGTATGAATGAGATAGCTGGCCACATTTTATCTTCTCCAGCAGCCTCTGGAGGGCCCCAGACCATTACTGGAAAAGGGACCACTAGGTTTCCATTGCGCCAGCCAACTGGCTCTGTAAACAAAGATTGCTAGGGAGCGGATTCTGGCTGCAGGTAAATGGCAGATGGTAGATGGACAGGAGCTTTACTCTGTGGCTGCAGAGTAATACCATGCATCACAATTTACATTTTAAACCAAACTGTTGATAAGCACGAGACAATTATGTGATCATACATGATGCTTTTTTTATGTAGAATATACTGCAGAAAACAAAACGCACTAGCTAACTGGTGAAAGAATAAACAAAACACAAGATGTGTGATTTACATTACCATGGCAACTCTCTTTTCAAGTCTCATCTTTAATGAATAGGTAATGGTAACACAAACAAGCAGAAGTTTATAACATGCAAGATGTGCAAAAACTGATGTGAGAAAGGATGACATATTTAGCTCGTCAAAAGAAGATCGCTCTGCACATAATGTCAAAACAATACAGCAGCCTTTATAAGGAGGAAATCTCACAATGTAACACACCGTGGCGTACACACTGTGCAGCAGGTTCTACGCCCTTTTATGCTGTCTGGCAAATCCAGCTCATTTTTCAAAGCTTTTTTTTCTTCTATAACAGGTGCAAAACCTCTCAACCCAACACATCAAAGAAAGAGACACATGCACCTGCGAATAAATCACAGTAAGAATCCAGACTAAGGCCTACCAACACCAAAGAGGTATGATTCAATGTCTGATTTAATATTCATGAAGGAAAAGCCTTTGGTGGTTGAAAGCTTGTTTACAGAGATGTGTCTTTTGTCCTTGGGAGAGGGTTTGATATTCCAGCAGGCAATTGTGTTTACATACACTTCTGGGCTTTATACCACACAACCACACACAGCACATTACAGTATATATTTTGTGCAAATCCGTTGCAGTCTACTCTACAGAGGGTAGACCATGTTTATTTGCAACATGCCATTGCCTACTGTAGGTTATGGTTTAGGGTCCTTGCGTATGTGCACTATAAATAAGCATGGATCTACACCATGCATTTGGTCAACTCTGTTCATGGACATGTCAGTGTTCCCTGTAAATTAGAACACTGTATACATTATGAGTGTGTCAATGCGTGTGTGATTCACACACACACACATCACACACTGTTATGCGGAATTCGGGGTCACGTACATCCTCCAGCACACTATCTTTGTAAATGGTGTAAAACCAGCCTACATCACAAGGTTTCTAAGGCAGAATTAAGGCTTTGTGCGTCGAAACAGACAAACACACAAATAGGCAAACAAACATATTGTATCCACATACTGAACCATTTAGCAAATAATGAAAATTATTAAGAAAATTACTATATTTCAGTTTGATGAACTAAAAAAACAGACTGCATTTTAATATTCAGATTTAATATTTATTTGACCGGTTTACTATTTGAGATGGGAGGGAATGTGTAAGTCTTCAAACTATGAATATAGTTTATAACAGAAAAGCAGTAGACTAGGCTGTAGGCCTACTGACTATGTAGGTCTACCATGGTTAAAACTAAATAGACATACACCATTAGGCTTTATACTGTTGTTGAGCTAACAATTAAATACATTCTCAAAGCTAAATATACTTCCTGAAACGTTTTTTTATTTGTCATTTATTAATAGGCAGGTATAGCCTCTATATGATGTATCCATAATATCTATAACCATAACCCTACCAATGAAAGAAATTCTCAAAGCTAAATTTGCTTCCTGAAGCTTTCAGGTCAGGAGCAAAAACCTTTTTATTTGCCAAATGACTTAGGCATGTAGCCTCTATGACGTATTGACAATATATAAGACAAAAATGATCATTTAGCCAGTGAAAAGTGAAAATATATTCTGCAATGGTTTGAATTGAAACCTGGATAGGCTACTAGTAAAAAGCTAAAGGGGTGTACTCGAGTGCACCCATGTGCAAGTGAGCTATAGTGACTAGACTAGCTCACTTGACCATTAGAAGACATTTTTATCATGGTGACCGCGACACCTAACCAGCGTGGCTAAATACGCACAGTTGCTGCCCTCTGCTGTAAACTCTCAGAAATGATCAAGATCGCCTATAGTTGTCTAGTCTACATTACAACAACTATAATGCTTCAAAACGTTCCAAAAAATTAAAATGCGATATTTTATTTTGAGATGCAGCGGAATAGTTCAAGCAGCCAGTGGTTCCAGCCAGGGTTTCACAGTGAGTGGGCAGAGATCATGTCGACCAAACCACATAAAACCTTTTGACAGGTTCGCTGCAGCCACTGCAGACCTCTCCTGGTGGTTCCGTGGGAACCGCCTGCTCCTGGTAGGATCGACGTCTTGCTTGGCATTGTACTCGGTCTGGTAAATTGTCAAGTTGCCACTTGACCTTTCTTGTCTGACAGCTTCCTCATGGGACAGGCTAAAGTGAGAGTGATATCTGCTGTCATTGAGATATTTCTTGCGACCTACGCCCTACAGAAAAATAATACCGATCAGCTTGACCTGCATTATACACAGTAGGCTACAGTTATGAAATGGCGATTTAGAAAATTACAACAGACAGACCAGTATTGTATACCGGCAGGCGAATCTACTCACATTTTTTTCAAAGACGACAATGTTGTGTTGCAACGTGTTCCTGTTGTCGTGAACTGAGCACGAATACGTTCTCGTTTTCTACCAGCAGAGACAAATGTTGCAGTTTCAAAGTTGATACCAAAGTCTATTGGAATCTGTTGATAGGCTACCGTACTGCACAGTAGCCAGCTACCGGCCCAGGCTACTAACTATAGGTAAAACATGTTTTAGGGTTTATAACTTTACTTTATCGCTATATTGAAGCACCTGCTGGGATTTCCACTTAGGATAGCGTTCAGTGTTCAACGCCTGGGGCAAAGATGATTCAATCTGAGACT
This sequence comes from Typhlichthys eigenmanni, assembly GCA_027564635.1. NCBI lineage: Eukaryota > Metazoa > Chordata > Actinopteri > Percopsiformes > Amblyopsidae > Typhlichthys > Typhlichthys eigenmanni. Next base: position 1,734,836 of record JAODUK010000007.1, read on the forward strand.
GCATAACCCCAGCTGTTGTGCACGTTTCTCTTGTAACCGGTATACCGGTACCGGTGCCGGTACCTGCAACAGTATGAGCAAACTGGAAGACAAACATGTTATGGTCAAGGTTGTCTATTATAGTATGCACTGCGTCAAATAGGCAAGACGTTATAGTTACCCATATTCCATCTTTACTCATTGAGTTGTAGCGCTTGCCACCTTTCACCATGTTGAAGAGGTTGGTTTATTCAACTAACAGTGTAAACAGTAGCCATGGAAACACGATGCAAAATATGTGCAACCTGACCTCAGATTACCATGTAACTCGCACGGGTCCCAGATAGGCTACAGGTGTCAAACAACACACAAATGTCTAAAAATGAATTACAGTACACCAATATAATTAGGCTATATCTTTAATAACTACCAATTACTGTACTTGAATAACTTGCAGTAGATTATTGTAAGATATTTTTTCAAAAATATTTAAACATATGTAGAATATGTATAAACAGGACGTTGAACACAAACAATGTTGATAAACTAATTATATATAGCCTAGTCTACAGGACAATAGGTGCTGAAAACACAGGGGTAAATAACAATACCAAATTGACGCCTTCTTTATTGCAATATTAAAACAAAACAATTCATATACAGTACACTCAAGTTGTTAAAATGCCGTCTTTAAATTAATTATTTCTCCCCAGCTTCTGGTTTAAAAAGCACTTAGGCTATTAACCTACTATGCCAATATTGACAACATAGGCAATTTTTAGGTTGAACAAATATAAGGAAAAGCAGTTATCCACTGTTGCTTAAAAGAAGGACAAGAGAATATTAAAATATTGTACATATATGGAACACAATCATCATACATTTCCCTGCTGGTTTTCAACATTGTTGTTCTCTGAAAAGAAAAGATCACACCACTGTATTAGTTGGAGAACACACAGCATTAATGCAGTATTACACACATCAAACTATATAAATGACACCCACGATATTAAATATATAAATCTCCATTCAGAAAAAGTTGGAACATTATGGAAAATTATCAGCATTAGGTCCAAAAGCCAGCCTCTGTCATAAAGGCACCATACTGCATAGCAGTAGGGGTTAGCTAGATAGTGATACAGTCCTATCATGTGGTAATCAACTCTCCCAACATTTGTTTGGAGTGTGTTGCAGTCATCCGATTTTAAAAGACTGTATATTTTCACAAAACAATTAAAGTCACAAGGTAAAACTTAACGTGTTGTATTGTTTTCCAATGCAGTACGTGGTGAATGGAATTTACATGTAACTAATTTTAATTTTCCTGCTCCCAATGTGTTAGATTGCGCCCTGAGTTACTGACACCACCATTGGTGTGAGAATGTGTGAAGCAAGCCTGATTTAAGTCACCAACATGTGATACGCTATATGAATGCAGTCAATTAGGCCTATAAGTGCAAAACATCACACACACAAAAAAACAACAATGCAACATTTCTAAGAACAGGAACGAATGCTGACATTGTAATAATACATTTAAGTGATATGCAGCATGCAGCTTACGTTGGATAGCAGATGATAAAGATGCTTCGTTTTCATCATTAGAAGAGTTAGTCAAAGAATGTTTTCTCATTTCTTTTCGAAGGTGTTTGTTCAGCCGTTTGGCCAAACGATGCCACCTAGTGGTACAAAAAAGCAACAGTATATAACTGACCACTGTCCTTTAATGCCCAGATTCTAGTGAGAGATAGGCAATAATAGCTAGAAGTACAGTACAGTGTACTGGATACCTTTCTTGAGAGTCATTGTACTTATTCACCCGGGCTGCCTCCCCCCGTTTCTCATCCATCCATCGCTGTAATAATTCATCATTCTCTCTCCGGGCCTCTGCCAGACCTTTCCTTAGATCGGCCTGTTCTGCATGCAGTGCAGCTAACTCCTTCAACTGTATCTCAACTGTGTACTCATATTCCGATAAGGTTACTTTTAGAGCTTTGCTCCCGTTAGCCAGTGTAAGGGCCTCTTGACGGTAGCGGGAGACCCTAAACAACAAATTAGTGAAAAGGTGGACATTATTTGTTAGTGGGGGTGGAGGGGTTTCCCTTTATGTGCTTCGTTACATTTGCTACTTACTCTGACTGCCAGTAATGCAGCTCAGCGTCTTTCAGATAAAGAACACTAGCGAGATCAGAGACAGTCTGAGAGAGCTGGTAAAAACAGGATTCATGCAATTACTGTTTAGCCAATTTAATGTAACCATTGTGAAACGCAGTTAACTGCGTTGTAGGCTATTGATGTTATTTTAATTATTTAATAATTTAAAACAAATAGTTGTGAGGCACTCTATTGAGTTGCTCATACAGTATCTCACAAAAGTGAGTACACCCCTCACATATTTGCAAATATGTGAGCATATCTTTTCATGTGACAACA
>JAODUK010000007.1:1737674-1753612 GCA_027564635.1 Typhlichthys eigenmanni
CCCCCCCCCCCCCCCCCCCCCGGGGTGGACCTGTTTTTTTGGAAACAGCCGGTGCAGAGGGGAGTTGTGTGTAAACAGCTGCTCCTCAAGAAGGCAACAAATACAGTGCTGCAGGTCATATCAGGACTAGGATACCGTGAGCCTTGGTCTTTCTCCCTGCTGCACAAACTTCTCATGAGAAGAAACAGCTTTATGCCTCTAAGATGGTTAATATTTGTTTGGTGTTTGGTTTTTTGCTTACCACATGCAGTGAAGAGGGTGTTTTTTCTTCTTTTTCAGGCAGCGTTTTGCTCACCTTAACCTAATGTGTAATTTGTTTCTGCACTTTAGGTTCAGAAACCACAGGAAGGTGCTTGTGACGTCAGTGGATAAGAAGATTCCAAATAGCTTTTTAGATGAACAAGGTACTAACAATGCAAACCCGCCGGTGTAACATGTTGTAAAGCCAGACTGAACAGTCTTTTTTTTTTTCTTCTTCATTCAAGTTGCCAGTTCTACTTTATGTCCGAGTAAAGACCTATGACCTTGAAGGTTCACTGAGCAGGGAATGGTTTTCATGGGCCCTTAGATCGTGAAGCTATCCTAGAACATAAGGAGCCCAATAAACTTGTATTTCAAGTTGAATAACGAAAAGGTTGAATTATCAGCACGGACAGATTCATGCCGCAACAGTGGTATCTTTATGACACAAGAAATCATTTCTGTCACATGGCTCTAAAAGTAGGAGATCTTAATGGCCGCAGGCTTGTTTTTCCAGATGCTTCGAGGGCCAGCACCAGTGCCCTGTGGGGAGCCATTAGCGCTCTGACCGTCATATATTTCTTCCAACAGGAGAACAGACGGTGGTCCTCCTTCCCAGGTCTCCCTCTCCGTCCAAGAGGTACTTCCCCATCCCCCTTGACTCCCTGGAGGACGAGTTCCGGATACGCTCCGCGGACGATGGCAAGCTATTCAGGGAAGAGTTCAATGTAGGTCTACTAAAAACAAACATGGTAGCTGGCGCCCACCCATATATGTAGAGGTGATAAATCTATGGGAAGATAAAGTAGCACATTCTGGAATCTAGATGATTCCTTCCAGAGATATATCATCAGATTGTGTGTGTGTCTTCATTTCTTGTTGTGCACACTTGGGCTAAACATAGGACCCAGGTATACCTTTTGATGGACTCTCCTAAAAGCAGGCCATGTTTATGTTTGGCCACAACTGACTGCAGTGGCCAGTGTGTCCAGCAGAACACAGCAGCATAACATGTCTTGTTGCTAGCAGATATAAATGTTTAATGATTTGCGTTGCTTTTATGGGGATTGGGTTTCTCTCTTTACAGTCATTGCCATGTTACTACCACCATGGGTCTTTTGAGGAAGCCAGCAGAGAACACAACAGAGAGAAAAACAGATACCCCAACATTTTACCATGTGAGTGACGAGTCAACAGTCTGTAACACATAGCATAAAGACTTAACTACAAGGATTTGTTAATAATACATGCTATTGTTTGTTTTATCTCTTGTTAACAGATGACCATTCAAGAGTGGTGTTAATTAATTTTGATGGACATCTGTGTTCAGATTACATCAATGCATCATATATAGATGTGAGTCATACATGAAATGTAAAATATGTATCTAATATCACTGGTTTCACACTAATATAATTGTGCTACTCTAATTATTTGCTATTTCATACAGGGCTTCAAAGAAAAAAAGAAATTCATCGCCGCTCAAGGTAACTGTAAAAGCTAACCAAATGTGAATATTTTAATATATTTGAAAAGCAACTATAATGTGTGTACTTATGACAATTTTAATATTTGTTCTTGTTTCAGGTCCAAAGCCTGAGACCGTGGCTGATTTTTGGCACATGATCTGGGAACAGAAGACCACTACTATAGTTATGCTAACAAATCTGAAAGAACGGAAGGAGGTGGGTTTGCCTCCACAGCATTTAGTCCAGCCTGACCCAATCTATACTGCTCAAAGGTACCATTACTGAAGCCCTGTCATCTTAATGACCAACAGTCATTGTCATCATTTCTTTGACCCTTCACTCACTGAATCTATACAAAGTGTGGCCTTGAAGATCATTTAGTGTTCCGTCAAATTGAGCCTCTAAGGGAGGATCAATTGAGAGCCACACACAAGAGTCTAATATTGGAAAACAGCGATCAATAATGGAATCATTGTTGATAACATTCAGAAATTCGTCTGGTCGGCATGACGACATAGTGGCTTGAGAACTCGGTGACAACAAACGCCTGTGGCCTAGCAGCCAAATGTTAAACAGTGGTAAAACTGTTTCACATGTAGGTTATTCACATGGGTTTTGCTAAGTCTGTTTATTATTTAGCTATTTATTACGCTGAATTAGGCTATTAAATATATATTCATATTATGATGAGCTCCCAGAAGATGCCAAGAAGCATTAACTGACATGGATTTGGAACACATAGAAAAAAAAAAGTTTGTTTTCACCGTCTTACTACTTACTTAGCAAGCAAGCAACATGTATTTATATAGCACTTAAAAAATACAAAAAGTAGTCACAAAGTGCTGTACAAAAAAATAATATAATGCATGAAATGTACAGCACATATAAGACACAAAATAAAACAATAACGTTGTTGTCGACCAGACGAATAGGACAACATACATGATATAATTGCAGCCATACACTCCATACACTATACAGTATAGACACACACGGCATGTACTGTATATAAAGCCTGCGGTTGTGATTATTAACATTCCTGTTTCCTCACTAGGACAAATGTCACCAATACTGGCCTGACCAAGGCTGCTGGATGTATGGAAACATTCGCGTTGCAATGGAGGACTTTACCGTGCTTGTGGACTACACCATCAGAAAGTTCTGTGTGCAATACGTAAGTCACAGTTATGTCACAGTTCTTTTTCCACCTAATCAGAACAACCAATCTTAACAATACAAGTACTATACTGTATAAAGACACTCACACTTAATAAATGGGCAGCCAACAGTCACCTTACCTGTTGACTACCTATGACTCAAAAACCACTTAGTGTGCAAAGGACTCACTCCTCAGCAGGCAGCCTGGAATACTGGAAAAATAAAAGGGCATACTTTTATGCCTTCACAGAGAATGCAGCTAGTCATTCTCTGGCACAGTGGATACAACATGAATGTGTGTGGACTGTGTTTCTTGCTTGCAGCAGGGCAACGATGGCTCAAGAGCTCCTCGACTGGTCACCCAGCTCCATTTTACAAGCTGGCCCGACTTTGGGGTGCCATTCTCCCCAATTGGCATGCTGAAGTTCCTAAAGAAGGTCAAGACCGTCAACCCATCCCATGCGGGACCCATTGTTGTGCACTGCAGGTGACGAAATAGACAGAGTCTTAGAAAGGTTCACCTCCATTTTGTCATACAAATGTGGTATTTAATATGTTATTAATATAGATGATCACAGAATTATGTTTATTTAGCATTATAGTGTTTTTATTGTATTTTTAAAAGGTTTTATTGTATTTTTATTGGATTGGATTGAGTCAAAACATGTCACAGGTGTTGGCTAACAGTGGCTAACCGCACTGCTATATGTATCTGGTCAAAATTGACTTATTACTAAAAAGGAGTTCAATTTGTTTTTGTTTTTGAGAAAAATATGTATATTAAAATTGCAGAAACTACCAAACTTGCCAGTTAAAAAAACATTCAAGCCATTTTAGTCAGACTGACTGCACAGTTACTGCACTTAGGCATTGCAATTACATCTTACGTTATTTATTTTTGGCTTTTAATAGCATGCCAGGACCATGTTTGTTTCTCTGGCCAGCAAGTGTAAAAGCTCTGCAGCAAGTTGTAGCAACTGCTGCAACAGGTGAGGCTGAGGGAGCCTGCCTGTTGTTCTTGAATGGGGCCCATACAGTACACGTCAACACCCATAGCTGTGCTGTCCCCGAGGTTAAATCTGTTGATAGGACCACAGGAAATCTATTAGGAGTGTTCTGGGGGCTGGGGACACATAGCATTTTAACACATGCTTAGAACCCACCATATTTGACATGTGGGTTAAGAAAGGCATGCGTTCTATTCACATGCAAGGTTCTTGTATGTGTATACAGTATGCTTGTATGTTTTGCAAACAGAAAGCTCTCTAAGGTATAACTGTACACTATATGTTGATATTTTTAAATATAGACATATGTATGTATGAGCTAACAGTATCTTTCTGTGGCCATAGATCTAAAAGGCCAATGGTCACTTGTGTTTAGCTTTACACTAAATACCGCATACTACTGTATGCACTTACAGTATATTGGTTCAAGTGTTTATTACAATATTAAAATTAAAATATATTCTAGTATTTTAATATTTTGTTATATGTAATTACATGTTTTTTAATGGTTGTACTATATATAATAAATGTGTTTGTGTAATATCGTAATTATAACAGGGATGGCTGACACGTTTTACCGGCCTTACAGTATATACTGTAATATAATATAGTAATATAATTCATTATAACACATTACATACCTTATATTAATGGAAATACAGCATGATTCAAAGTTTGAAAACACAGAGGCAACGTTTCAACCTGTGTGTGTTTGTACCCCATAGTGCTGGGGTGGGAAGGACAGGGACCTTCATTGTCATCGATGGGATGATCGACATGATGCACATGGAGCAGAGGCTGGATGTCTTTGGCTTTGTGAACAGAATACGACAGCAGCGCTGTCAGCTCATCCAGACAGATGTAAGTGTCTACGCGTCTGACCTGCTGCACCGCAGAATGACAGCTCCTCTCCGCGCTTCAGTCGCACAGTAAACAAAGTGTGTTGTTTGCCTGGTTTTGCTTTCACTTATTACCTTTTCTCCTTTTTCATTTTGTTTTTGCTTCTTCCTCCATCTTTTTCTTTCCTCCTCTACGCTTCTTCCCCCTTGTTTCCGTACCTTATCCTTGTTCTCTCCTGTTGCCTCCCTCAACAGATGCAGTACTCTTTTATATACCAGGCCCTGCTGGAGTACTACCTCTATGGGGACACAGAGTTGGATGTGTGCTCCCTGGAGGGTCACCTGCACAGGCTCCACAACACCAGGGCTCCTCATGACAGGCAGGGACTGGAAGAGGAGTTCAGGGTAAGACCACAGACACGCATCCAGGCCTTATGGGAGCAGCTAGAGATCAACACTCGAAAACATCTCATCACGTTTTCTTATCTTATGCTCTCGATCAACTACTGTAAATGGCGATAATGTTTAGGTTCACACTGTGTATATTGAGACCGCCTCATAAGGCCATGGAACTCTTTTCACATGTGTTGGCAGTAGAAACACGTTTTCCTCACATGAATTAGCATAATATTGAAAACAGTATTAAAAAGGTATTTCTGTCAAAATGATTTATATTTAAATAGGTCTATATATGTATTCTATACTGTATTCTATACTGTATTAAACAGAATCCAAACAAGTTTGAAAACCAATGGTGTAGATCTTTGTATTTAGTGTTGCTTGGGGGGAAATACAGCATATTACATTTTCACAGCAAGACGCTGCACACAGTTCCCTTCTGACCAACTGTAATTCATTAAATGTTTTCTTTCCCTTTCTCTGCTGAGAATCCTCAATATTTTGATGTGTTTATGTCTGCCTGTCGATTTACTGTACAGTATATGTGTTTGTTTTGCATTAATGTCCTCATAGTTACGGTGTTACCCATGAGGAAAAAGTGGAATATAAAAGTACATATTTTCATCATAAATGTAATGCGGTCATACATGGTCCCAATAGAAACTGACCAACGTGCGTATAATGAAGGAGAACATGAGGACCGGGAACCTTCCTGCCAACATGAAGAAGAACCGCGTGCTTCAGATCATTCCATGTAAGGAATTCTGTGTTATGCAAAACTGTTTTATAGTACACATCACATCCGAGTAACAGCAAAGTATACTGCTACTATGCTGTTGATGTCTGGAATACATATCTCGGATAAACAAGCTTTGACTATGACAGAAAAGACATATACTTATATTGCATACCAAAAAACATGACTAAACTAAATAAAATACCATTTGAACAGTTTTACTTTAATTCTTTATTTATTCAACAGATGATTTCAACCGGGTTATACTGTCAGTAAAACGAGGACAGGAGTTTACTGACTACATCAACGCCTCCTTTATCGATGTAAGTATTCTATCTTGAACTCTTAGTTACGCAGCTGCGTTCCCACAATGCTACTGTATGTTGGCACGTTTTTCTTTCACCTTAACCAATAGGAGGTATCTTTGAATTGCCCCAGGGGTACAGGCAGAAGGACTCTTTCATTGCGACCCAGGGCCCTCTGTCTAACACAGTGGAGGACTTCTGGAGGATGGTGTGGGAATGGAGGTGTCACTCCATAGTTATGTTGACAGAACTCAAGGAGAGAGAACAGGTGAAATGCATTCACCTGAAAATGTTACTTATTTGTTAAATTTAAGTATGTATTTTTTATTTATATAATTTTTTTTTTTCATTATTATTAATATTATTATTATTTGTATGTATGCAATTTTGTTTGTTTTACTCGTTAATTAGTTTGACAATACTACTGTATTTCCATCAAAAAATGTACAACAGGACAAGTGTTTTCAGTATTGGCCAGCAGAGGGCAGTATAACATTTGGTGATTACTCTTTGGAGCTGACCAGTGATACACAGTGTGACACCTTCACCCTGAAAGACATGGTGCTGACCTGCAAACAGGTGCGTAATCCTGTTAAGGATTTAAAACATATGTAAATAAACATATTAACAGTTTTTTTAAAGTTTTTCATTAAACTGCCTTAATTGTATATGTATGCAGCATTGTAGAGTTGTTGCCGTGTAATCACATTATATGCCCACGTACATGAACATAAAGGTAGTTTCCCTCAATCTCAACAACAGGAGAAGCAGGCAAGACATGTCCGGCACTTCCACTTCCATGGGTGGCCTGAGATTGGGATACCAGCCGAGGGCAGAGGAATGATTGACATTATTGCTGCTGTGCAGAGGCAACAACAGCAGTCTGGGAACCACCCCATAATAGTACATTGCAGGTTTGGACCTTATAACTTCATGAAATGTATAGTAATCACAGGTGGGGTTGGATAATGCCGATCTGGATATATTCCCTGTACTTTTAAGACTGCATTCAACACAAACCCCTGCTTGTCATTTCTCCTGCACTTTTTCCAAAGTCTGTTCGCTGAAATAAACCTGAACATGAAACGCCGTAGCAAATAAATCCAATTTAATGGTATTTCTTTTTTTTTCCTCTATCGCCGAAAATGCTTGTTTCAATAAATTCTACATTAGTCCTCGGTAGACCTGGTGTGCTCTGCCTAAACCACTTATGTGATCCCTTATAAAGACTTAGCGGTGGAAGCTTTGATCAGAACCTCGCTCCAGGTGAAGTGATTCTAACGGAGGCCCGCCCCCTATGGGATTGATCCAATCCACTGATTCACACTCAATTAAAACCTCTCAAAGTGAAATCTCCTCCGACTCCCACTATGATTAATCTGATAAAATGAGCTAACGACAGGAAATGGTGTCATCACTCTCTGTTTCTTCATAACCACTTGTCTAAGAGGGGCTTTTTAAAGCCTTTTCTCCTGCCCGTGGGGAGCAGGGCTAACCCAATGCAATCCCAGATGCCTTGCGTCTCTTTCACATTGCACTCTCTCTCTCCCTCTCTCTCTCTCTATGTCTCTCAATTCATCTCTCTCTCTCCCCATCCCACCGTCATTGTAAACATTGACTCAGTCAAACGCTGCGCCTACAAACTGATTAGTGTTAGCGTTTGGATTAGCCTCGCTTTAAGTGAGGATCATTATTAGCACTATTACACAAAGGTCACCTTTTCTCCACTTAACTTTTTCATTTAAATGGAAAAAAGGGATGTTCTTCAAAGATTGCATACATTTAATTACAGCTTGTTTGTTGATGAAGCAGAGAAGTTATTAGTCTTTCACTCTGTTTTTCTCGTATTTGTCAAATTGTTTTATGATATTCTTAATTTAGCCATCTTTTTTTAAATTACTGGAGTCTAATTTAGAAAACCTAAAATAAAATGATGTGATAATACCTTATTTCAGTGTTTGCACATTTGTAATGGAATAGATAATAGTTTTGTCCTTGGTTTCATGTTTCAGTGCTGGTGCGGGCCGAACTGGTACCTTTATTGCCCTCAGTAACATTCTGGAGAGGGTGAAAGCTGAAGGTCTCTTGGATGTATTTCAGACTGTCAAGAGTTTACGCATGCAGAGACCACACATGGTTCAAACTGTGGTAGGTAGACAAATAACCATTATGAAATGGTTCTACACAGCATTATTCAACTGAATTGAGTAGTTGTGTGTAACATTCCAATATAACACCACCAATCCTTTTTCCCCTGCAGGAACAATATGACTTTTGCTACAAAGTGGTTCAAGATTTTGTTGACATTTTCTCAGACTACGCAAATTTTAAATAAGCATATTTGTATCATACTGCTGTGAAATACAATTATGCAATTTTGTGAAAGTATTATTTTCTAAAGCAAGCTGTTTTACATTTTGCACTTCATTGTAACATACTGTATTATATAGCTCATTGGTTTTGCTCTAGAGCCTGTTTTGAGAATGTTTGTGTGACAGGTCACAATATACAAATGCAAGATTTTCTTAATCATTGCAATGTAAAAAGCATAGTTTTATTATGTTTTGCTTCTTAAATTATGTAAACAGTATGAATAATTACTTGCATTTCCACTTAATGTATATCCATTGTATATATATACAGTAGTGAGTATATTATTTGCTTTTTACCTACAGTATACTGCGGTAACTCTGTTAAAAGAAACACAGTCTGTTGTATTTCTGCTGACCACACAAGGCCTTTAGTTGTATTTCATGCTGCCTGCTTTTATGATTTTTATTTTTTATGGGAAGTACACTATGATTTGATAAACTAAAAATATGTTTTTTTTTATATATATATTGTGGCATATATAAACTTTCATACTGTGTATTGGATTACAATGTTCTAACCTCTTAGAAGTAGCATAATTTTAACAACTGCAGTTTGTTATGGTTTTATTATTTAAATCAGATGCCTTCAACTTGAAATGAAGCTCAGATTTTGCCTGTGGAAATATTTCTTATATAGGTAGACTTGATTGCCGTCTAATTCTATATCATTCAATTACCATACAATTAATAATAAGGATTAATCACAGTCTAGCATGGAGTCCTCATCTATAAGAAAAAGTGTATTTCTGTACCGTTATCAGTATCAGTGCCATTTTATATTAATGCCATTCTAATCATGAAACTCTTGTTACCAAGTGACATTGTTTAATGAATAAAAGACAGATTAATACTGTATGTCAATTTCAGGTATAGGTCAAGCTTTATAAACTAAAATACAACAGATTGTGGGTCTTGCATGTTACAAAATAACCCATATCTAGAAGAACATTGGACAGTAGTTAGTTACATTTTTATTGTGATATTAATAAATAGATATTTAAAGAAGGGGAGGTACAATGGGGGTAAAATCATCAGCAATCAAGAGCATTAAGGAGTATACTATTTGTTATTTGTTGAGATATGATATGCATGCATATGGTACGGTTACATATATGCACAGGCATTTTGACATATTTGAACAATTTCAGGTTTCAGTAAAGAACACTCAATGTGTTATTTGTGAATGTAATATAATTTCACAATGCAAACTTTGGGTTGAGGTCCTCTCAAATTGAACACTATTCAAAATGATTGAGCTGATTTTTTGTAGTTTAACATGAGTTCGTAAGGCGTACATAACATTCTTAGGGCTTTACCCGGCACTAAGACTTGCGGCAAATAGTGATAGAATTGTTTTATTAAACCTCTGGCCTTTAAGACAAAGGCACATGTGAAGTAATTAAGTTTTTAATGAGAGCCATGTTGGACGTGTAAGGAATAGGAATAATGTCAGTAGGACCTGACAACTGAGGTAACTAATGCATATAATTCACTCATTTTTAGGTAGTATTATTATTACTATTATTATTATTATTATTATTATTATGTATAGCATTCAGCTATTATGTTTGCTCATTGCAATAAATTACGATGAAAGAAACATATATATTATTTAATTGTGTTTTTTTTTATCTGTTGGCCTACTGCATAATGTTATATTGTCTAAAATACAGTATTGTGTTATTACAGGACATACAGTACATAGATACTGTATAGTGTTTGAACCCAGGTGGTGATGGCGTAAGTGTACCTTTATGCTTATCCTGTTCCATTAGTGATATTGTACAGTATGTCCCATTAGTCAGTAAGTGAGTCACACTTGCAGAGAGGGGATTATAATCCCTACGACCACTATAAAATACCCTCCCTGGCTGTGCTGTACTCAACACATACAAAGACAACAAATACAGAGGTGAGTCGGTCAGAAATAAAGATCTTTGTCATGGTTGTTCTTACCATTACCTGTTGATATTCACTCTCAAATGTTGCTGCTGGAGTGTTCTCTATTTGGACCATGTTTCGTAACCCAAGTCCATGAGTTGATAGGTTGGGGAGCCTACCACCGCAGCCAGGCAGAGCTCTGTGTGCGTGGACCCTACGGAAACTGTGATATCATTGTATGTTATTATAAATCTGGCTTCCTCCCCAGCCCTAATGGACGCTAGTAGCAGAGCAGTGGTTCAGGTGTTGTTGTTGGCAGTGGGGCTCCAGGTTGTCCTCTCCCAGCACTGGTCCTATGGCTGGCTACCAGGTGGCAAGAGAAGTGGAGGAGAGCTGGAGGCCACCATTAGGGTAAGTGAGCCTTCCTGTCTGGTCACATGCATTGCTTTATTTTTTAGACTTAAATGCATTGAGAGGAATTGCATCAAATCTGGGTCTGGCGTTATTTGGAAGCAAGGTTTACTATCTTAAATATATGTTTATCATAGCATTAGACATCAGTTTAAGAGATCAGTTGTAATACAATTGCATTTACTTGCAACACTACAGTGTGACTCATTTGTTCTATTTAATTCTACTTCATTCTCCTGTTTTTAGATGATGGGTACGGGAGGTGTGTTGTCTGTTCCTGAGGAGGCGAGTGCCCATGCCCTAGAGAGGTTCAAACCATACAGTGTTGTAAGTGCTGATAATACATCATTTATAACTAATATTTTCAATTGTGCAATATTAATGTACACTATACCACCATGCGCACCATACTGTAGTAGAGCTGTCGTTGTATCAAACTGTTTACCCACTGTTACTTTCTAATAAATACAAAGTATGTTTGTTTGTTTGTGTGTGTGTGTTTACTTATTAAATTATATTTTCAAAATTACTGTATGTTCTATTTTTAGTAACCACTGTTAATGTTATTTCTGTCTCCCTAGGTTGATGATGAATCAAACAATTTCAAAATGAAGAAAATATTAATGAATAAATTATGATCAAAAAGTGTACAAATGATATATTCCTCACAGTTTTGAATATAATCATTAACACTAAGTGCTGAATATGATATAATATTGATAATGATATAATATTTATGTCAATGATTGGTGAGGATGATGATGAATATGATGATGATGGTTAATGAATATGAGAGCCATGTGTAACTGTAATAAAGTTTTAAGTCGTTGACAATTTGGGTTTCTTATTTGTAAATAACAATGTATTATAGAATGTATGTATCAAAGCATGAAGGTTGTAAATTGTTTAGATTAGCTGAAGCCGCGACCGACAAGCTTGACCAACTTGTGATGCAACAATCTCAGCTTGAAAACAGCTGGTGATTATGCCAATTTATTAGAAATCAATGACTTAATTCAATTTGTTGCCATTTTGGTAATTATATTAACTGCCATGCAGTAGTGCATACTTGATGGAGAAACTACACTGAATGATATCTGTTCTCGAGCCCCTCATAGACTGTTAGTGAATGACACGGGTAAATAAATACCTTACTTCAGTTTGATGCCCAGGACAAATTTCTGCTAATTTTTGATAACTAAAGACATCCAAAATGTAAAACTTTTTTTTATTTGACTGTCGGTACAAGAAATTGGCGTTCATTATACAAAAATTGGAATTTCATATCAGGGCAGGGAAAGAATCAGCAGGGGGCATATGTTTTAAAGAGAACTCATTTTCTAGTAAAGCCCTACAGACAGAGAACCATACTAATCGCCTGGTGCATAAGGGGCTGGGATTCATGAACTGTGCTGACATCAGGGAGGCCTGCATTGTTAGAGCGTGGTTGTAATGCACACCAATGAACCCAAACCCGCTGGCAGGACTGGGAAAAGGTGAACATTATAAAAGCACATAGAATTAGATAGAAATTAAACCACATTCCATTGCACATCTAGAACAATGGTTCTTCATTTGTGATACTTCACAACGTTGGTTTAATATTCATGGTTATAATTTGCATAACGCAATAATTTTCTTTTACATTTTTATTTTTATCTTTTTACATTTGCAAGTTATTGAGTGTACGTGTGCATGGGCAATACTGTATGATACTACTGTATGTTACTACAGACACTTGAGTCAAGTAAACATCCTGTTTTTTTGCCAGTTTTCAATAACACTACTTATGCTTTCATGGTGTTTTCATGGCTTTAATTTAATTTTGTACCTTGTTTAATATAAAGGCAATATTATAATCCATTAAATCCCACAAACTCTTCTTTTTTAAATAATCCCCAACCAATTGCCGTTCTTTCCTAGTGTCCTCATCAAGGACCTGCTTAATTGCACGTATATCAACACAACAAAACCTGCTGGTATCTATGTTTCCAAATTTGATTTAACCTCACTTTCTCCTTCCCAGACCCCCTGGTGGATATTCACTTTGTTTACCTCAAATTAAACTTCATATTGTTTACAGCCTCTTGGTCCCTGAACATTTTATAGCATTTTAGAAATATTTATTTATTTATTTATTTTTTGTAATGATTGTAGAGTTGGGATTCATTTGAATGTTGCCCTCATCTGCATGAAAATTATATAATTAACTTTTGATTAACCAGCTCAGTTGAGTTGGTTCCCCCATGCATACTGGTGAATAGTACCCACCGCATTTTAATGACTGTTTTCCAATTGAGTGGCGACCTTTTCATCAAAGAGACGCGACTGGGGCTAAACAACGGTAGAAAATAATCACGGTGAAGACAATGGTAGGGGCAGACAGCCTAGGATGTCACCCTTAAATATAACAACAGAGATGAAAGCAATCTTATTGCGCGTTGTCACAGTGGCGAGCAGCCAAGTGCTTGTGTTGCTGGTCGCCCTATTGTCAAGGCTTTGGAGGTCATGTCCATTGGAATATACTGTAGAGAGGGAAAGGACTAAATCTGAGAATAGGCCATTGTTACGTGTCCTTGGAACGCTATTATGAAGGGCAATACAGTTTTGATACTTTGAATTTGGTGCCATTCATTTGTTTCAAAAACATAACATATTTGTATAATGGCTTCAGGAAGTAGGGGGGGGGGGGTGGGTGGGGGTTCTCGGAACACCTTCGACCAAGGCTACAGCATTGCATTAACACATCTGCCAATCAAGCACTCCCCAACACATGGCCATCCCTATAGAAGAGGTAACCAAATAAGTATTCTATCATATGCATAATATAGTTTTCATTTCATCACAATTATACTTTGTGCACCGCATGCATTTGTGTTTTCAATGGGTCAGAGGAAACTTTTATTGAAGCAGGGTGTATAATGAAGTCATTTCCAGGTGCTTGTTGTGTCTCTTATTATGAACAGAATGATAATTTCCCCTGGAGAAATCTGGGTCTGAATATCAATTGAAGTTTAGTGTGGGTGTTACTCTGTTCCCGCAGGCTATAGTAGAAGGCAAAGTCATCTTCACAGACAGTCTAAATGTCAGGGAGGTCTTCAAACACTCCCCCCACCCCCAGAACCCCAGTGAAAGCAGGCTTTGTAAGTGGTATCTCTTGGAAATGATGTGGTCGAGGTGAGGGAAAGATGGAAATAGAGATGCTGGGCTGACGACATAATACTACAGTATAATGGGGTTCATGTATAGCAGTTTACACAATGACATCTAACCTAAACAAATATAGCAAGACTTTGTTCATTTCATATTTTCAATGGGGAAATGGGGGAGGGGGAGGTAAATCATTTAAGTTTAGTTTTAAAGTTTAGTTTTCTCCAAATATGTATAATGCTACTGGTGATTTTCTAGTTAGGGGTACGTTTTTGTTATATCCTTCAATCTCCACATGGTGACACTCTTGAGCTATTGGATTTGAATTGACTACTGTAGTAGTCTCAACAAATCATGTAATTGAAGTTGTGGATAATATATTCCTCTAAATTATACAAAGACTTCAATCAATCTTCTCTAACTTGACAGATTTTGTTTTATTGTACTCCATGCTGATTGGTGGAATTAGTGTTTACATCAACAATATTTTGTACAATTTTGTATTCTCTGAGGTGAAGTAAGTTAACCCCAGTCTCGGTGTCAAATGCCAAACTTCCCACAAATCTTTTTCACTCACGGAAAGTCAACAATCAAGTTTTTCACTTATAATATCACTACCTTAATTCTTTCATTTAATAACATTTTTATTTTGGACTGGCAAATCGTAGCATTACGACTGTAGATTGGTCTTCCTTCTCCTCCTTGACTGGTAAGGAACCTTCCTGTTGTGATACGACTTATTTTCTTTGATCAAAGAACAGTGTTAAAGCACTGGGAGAAGGAGGAGGCATGAAATATGAATGAATACAGCTGTGTTTTGATGGATATGTCTCAAAGTATCCCAGTAAGAGACTGCTAAAGGCCAGGAAATCTGTTTGTGTTGTGGAAATAGGCTCTTCCTGGCTCGTTTCTCTACCAGCTTCATCTTGGGTAGCTTTTCACTTCATATTTTAGAGATCCTTTGTTTGAAAAGAAATCGACCCTCATCCATGCACTTGTAAGGAACTGTTCTAAGACGCGCTCGTTCATAATATGTATCATTAATGATTCCATCTTCTTTGTTTGGTCCTGAAACCCCTATTTAAACAAAATGAACACCAGCTATGAGAGAGTGATATTTATTATTTTTCTAGGGTAGACCCCAACGTTCTCACAGATGGAATGAGATTTCATATGAGGTGATAGAGGCTTTGTCACTAGTTATGTGTGTGATTCCATTTCCTTTTCTAAAACCCCATCAGGGAACTGTGACTCATTTTGAAGTTGAAAGTTGATACATGCGGTGTGGAAGCAATTCCCATCAGAATTAAGAAACTATCAGAGTTCATACAAGCCTCTTTTTTTGTGTTATTGTTTGTTATGTGAACTCATCACTCACATAATCTTTATGTTATCTTTGTTTATCAAAGAAGAGTAATAATATAACATAGGCCAACAGTTTTCGGGAGAGTGTGTAGAACTGTTGGCAATAGACTTGTGTTATATGTAACTTTAAAATCAAAAGCCCATCACTAGCAGCAGTTGTAAGGACAGACCTGCGGTCTTTCAGGACTGCTTTAACTAAAAGCCAGTCTTTGGAGCTGTGGCCGGACATCGTCTCTGGACTGCTGGAGGTCGCAAACTTTTCGCCCATGCTTTATTACCCTAACTAACCGTCACACTCCCTGAATGCTGGGGTCTGCCTCTGCTGGGACTGAGGGTGCAGGAGGGGAGCTTACATCCTGTCAGAGAGGGGTCGCACTAACTGACTGTAATCTTTGGGGTACTCCACCCTCCTGACCTACATCTAATGCCCATTGCATCCCCTTCGCTTGCCCCTACCCCCCACCACACTACAATTCTCTGCCTCCTCAATCTAGTCTCCTCGTCCAAACTCAGTTACAGTATTTGCCACCGTCTGGGGGGGGGGGGGGGGGGGGGGGGGGGGGGGGGGGGGGGGGGGGGGGGGGGGGGGGGGGGGGGGGGGGGGGG
>JAODUK010000007.1:1761780-1782347 GCA_027564635.1 Typhlichthys eigenmanni
CCCCCCCCGCCCCCATACACCCCCCCCCCCCCCCCACCCACACACACACACACACACACACACACGTTCCCTCTCCCCCGGATATCTTGGAGAATCATGGATGGCTGAGCACACACGGCAGATTTGGAGATGGCCAGTGTTTGTTAAAATGTACTGTGTCTCCCAACTCCCTCAGCCGCCGCGCACGGCCCCGAATTAGAAAGTCCTGGAAGGCTGCAGAGCGGACATTCCTTCCCCGCTTGCTTTACTGCTTACTGTGTTTGTTTTTTTTTTTTTTTCTCCTGCATCTGCAACAGTGCAGCGATGATGTTGAGGTCTGCTGTTGAACAGCAGAGAGGAGGAGATATACCCCCAGGCCCAGTCTAGGGAACGCTGTTCCTCGCTGCAGAAACAATGTTACATATACCTACAGTAACTAGAATAAAAACACAGATGAAAGAGAAAGGAGACAAGATGTCAGAATATGCATTATTATTTAAAGGGAATATCACAAAATAGAAGAAATTATACATTAGTTTCCCTTTTTTATAGCCCTTTTTTCAATGTCAAATTATTTTATTATATTTTTTTACTGCAATGTTTTTCTCTTTTGGCTGCAACAGTTAATTTCCGTACAGACTAATTGGCATTATTTCATATTATTAACAACACATTTTTGCAAAGGGCCAAAGAGCACAGTGGATGGACTTGTGTGGTGAAGGCTGTTACTTGGCATGAAGTTGCGAGTTCATGTGGATGAGGAATTCCAGCTCTCTGGCATTGTCTCCTTGACAACTGCTAATGCACGTCCTCGCAGTCAGAAGAACAGTGTGCTTATACACGCACGCACACGAGCTTTAGTAAGCAAACATTTCGAAACATAGTATATGTTTAGTAACAAGACAGATTATACACTGAGCCCTATATGCACCCATCCACCACACACAAAATAAGTATAGTCTTATCAAGTGCATTTGTCTTGTATTAAGGCTAAAATATCTTTCAGCACAAACTAATTGACAAAACCATGACTAGTTTTTAAGTCAGTTTTCATGCAATCTCTGTTGGCAGCCAGATAAATTTGCTTGGATTTTATTTGGATTATAATTATTTGGCAGGATATTTTGTACACACGCACACACACGCACGCACACGCACGCACACACACACACACACAGCAACACGTCCCTTTGCAACCCTGTCCCCTTAATGTGATCAGTACCCAGATCTCGTTCAATCTGGTGTGTGGAGACAGCTGAGCGCCTGCGAGAGTTTTCTTGCCCAGGAAGAGAGGCCGGACTAGGGGGAGCACCTTAACAGGTAGCCCTGGGGTGCTTACCGGGGCTGAGGCCGCCCGGGGTGAGGAGGTGGGATGCAGGTGGTGGTGTAGAGGGGAAGAGGGAGGGGGGGATTCTTCTCTGAGAAGCGGCAGTGCCACTATCCTCTCTGTTCACTGATTATGAAGCAGGTCCCAGACGGGTGCCTTCAGGAACCCCCCAGGCTACTCTGAGCTTCTCTCTCCTCTGCTACAGGATCTGTCGCTGGGGGATTCGACTGAAGTGAGAAAAGGGGTGTACCGGGGGTGAGGAGACAGATGCGCCGGGAATCCTAAATAGGTACACATAGTTTTCATTTGTTGTCTCCCTGGTTAGAAATGTGATGGAGCGGAACGGGAACATTTCTTTGTGCCGAGCCGCTGTTTCATTGCTTCTCTTTCCGACGCTTTGCGGGTTGGATTTTTGTTTATTCACCCATAACGTGTCTTAGCTGTTGAGAGAGAGACAGGGCCCAGGCCGGGACGCTGTACGTGAAACGTGCTCTGCTTTTTATGTGCTGGACGGCTGCAGGTTGAGGTTCCAGCACCTGGGCTTCCACCACAACCCTGTCTTGAGTTATGATGACATTCCAAGTTTGCAAAAAAGCCCTCTGGCTTCAACTGTCTCAACTGTGATCGCTTGTGTGTTTGTGTGTTTGTGTAATCCCCCCCCCCCCCCGTCCCGTCCAAAAGAAGAAAGGGGGGAAAAAAATCATAACTAATGAGCCCATTTAGCGCCCAGCACCTGACTTTGGACCGTGATCTCCCGGAGACATTAGAGGCAATTTGCCGTCGACTTCAGGGCTTGTGTCCCAAATGTTATCAATGAGCTTGTCAGGTAGAGACTCAACCTCCCTTTGTTTCCCCGACACCTCCCCTCCCCTGCCCAGGTTCCCCGGCCTGCTCCCTGGGCCCCCGAAGAGGAACCAGCGGCATGATGTCACACACCTGTTTGGCTGGAGGCTGGGGCCCGGCGATGCTTGCAGCCGTGGGTGTCACGTTGGCAACCCTCGCCATAGCCCCCCCCCCCTTGTCGGCGCCTGCTACGCCCTGTGGATGTGTCAAAATGGCAGATGATGGTTGGGGCGTGTGCAGCTGCTTGGTATGAGCAGTGCCAAGGGCGCTCATTTCCTGCGGAGAGTTTTAATTTGCTCTACCCGCGTCTTCTGAAGAACCCTGTCCCCCAACACACACGCACACACACACAGCACCCGTGCACAGATCTTAGCTCTACATACATGCATGCAAAATGCACGTGTGCATTCACACACACACAAGCACACGCACAGATACACACCTGCCACCACCCAAGGGGCACAAGCCCCAACTGACCTCCTGGAGGTGAATGTTGGAGAACATGTACTGTATACTGTAGCTTGGCTCACAACTTTTCTTCAAACTTGAATAAAACTCCAGCCGCACTGTATGAATTCAGCACTTTTACGACACGACTATAGTGTAAAATGTTATTTTTATTTATTTATTATTTTTCATTTTTTCTGTTTCTTCACTACAAAAAAAAGTCAACTCGCAATGTGCCTGGCATTGCCATCATATGTGATGCGGTCTGCATCTCTTGACATCTGCTATGCGGTTGTCACTGGTACCTTAAATCCCCATTGATCAAGACAGCTACAGTGGATTTGTGTTGGTGTTTTTTTTTCTAATTCCCACTTTGCGAACAAACCCATTTTCACACGGGGCACACACATATATAACTGACAGTTACACCCAAACAATCCTTGCTGTTTACTCGAGAACAAACACGTAGACACCGACCGGCAAATCTATTCTCAATACACACATCACCTCAGACGTAAAGAGATTCAATTTTCGCCTACCGGGAGTGTTTCCATGTTTTTTACGCAACATTTTTTTTTCGCTCTCTCTCCCCGTTTTTTCTCCTGTGTCAAGACAGCTTCCTTTGATGTTAGCATCTAATATACACGGCTAAAAAACTATAGTTTTGCTGTGAGCTGACAGATAAAACAGTGCAAGATGCCATTACCCTGCAAAGCGGAATAATGAGCAGACCTGAACACACACAAGACAGGAGCCCAGTTGAATTACCGTGGTCTCTCATCCAAGGTGGGCGCTTTTTGACAGCTTTCCAAGGCAGCACAACACATTACCATACTGACGCTGCTCTGTAGTGCCAAAGAAAAGCTTTGATGAAAACATAACTGGGAAACTGGGAAATCTGTGTGTGTGTGTGTGTGTGTGTGCACGAGCGCACAAAACGTGTGTGTTTGTTTATATGTAGAGAAAATATGTGTACGTGTGTTCTGCTCGCACGTGTACAAGTGTGTGAATACAGTGAAAAACCAAGCCGTGTCAAAGCAGCAACTTTGTGTTTTGTAATTACTAAGTGGAGACACATTTTTGTGAGTGTGCGCTCTTATCAACTGTCACATTGTCTGATTTCATTCCCCTTCCATTGATATTTATTCAGATTATTCCGTAGAATTATCAACAGACTCCAATTGACAGCATTGGATTAAAAATGCAACATATTTTTACCGTCCATTAGCGTGGTTAGCTAGTTAGCTCTCCATATTCTAACAGAGTCGGCTCGGCGTTAGATCTTTGGCAAGGACACCCTGTACTGAAATTTGGCACGGCACTGTGCCGCAGTGTGCTGCTGACTCTGGGTCTTAACGACAGGCTAAACGAAGCGGGCGTTACGGCCCCCTGGATAGGTCATTACTCGTCCGTGGCCAAGAGCTAAACTGGAGCAGGGCTTTTTAAAGAGGGGAGCAGGTGTGTTTCACCATAGGGGCTGGAGCCGGCCCAAGACCAAACAGCCTTAACGGTCTTTATCTCCGCCATAATGAGGCCACGCTCTCCACACACCCTGACTCTGCCCACATGGACTAATGCTGGAGGTATGGAGGCCTGTCCCTCCCCCCGGTTAAATGGTGACACTTTCAAAATGACCCGCGCCCCGAGCAACGCGGGAACAGTGGCGAGTCATGAATATCTATAGACGCAAATCGGTACATTGACGTGTGTCGTTCGCAGCGTGCTCCTCTAGCATTTTCTCTGAGCTAATTAGGTAATTATTCAAAAAGTGAGTTTCTAAAAGTGCGGAAAGTAGCCTTGTATTTCTTGTTTAAAGGTAAACATGCTTAAATAACCATGCGCTTTTTGCTTAAGGGTTCTTCAGCATACCGGTTTGGCTGTGTGCTTGAATGCTTGTGCGAGCGTGTGTGCGTACGTGCGTGTGTGTGTGTGTGACAGTCTGCCTACGTGAGTGCATTTGAGTGGTATTGTCCCTCTCCTCTTACACCTG
This sequence comes from Typhlichthys eigenmanni, assembly GCA_027564635.1. Classification (NCBI taxonomy): domain Eukaryota; kingdom Metazoa; phylum Chordata; class Actinopteri; order Percopsiformes; family Amblyopsidae; genus Typhlichthys; species Typhlichthys eigenmanni. The sequence continues at coordinate 1,766,367 of JAODUK010000007.1, forward strand.
TCTGAGTAGGTTCGCTGGTAGGGTCCCTGCGCTCCCAACAGTCTTCTCAGTCCTGTCAGCCCAGTTGAACTTGATCAACATCAAACAGCATAGCATTCAAAAGTATTAGTGTTCGTTGTTGATGGGCCCTCTTGCTATCACAAATCAGTCCCCGAGCTGCTTCATTATTTATCTCTAATTCATCAGTGCGGTCTCCTTGTGCACTAACGCACTGCCACACACGCACGCACGCACACACGCACGCACACACACACACAGAGCAAGCGTGGTACAAACAGAAGCAGAATATCTGCCTCACCTTAGCCACAGCTTTCACAAAAACAAATAAACGGCTTACTTATCATTTAAAAAATGGCCGATAACTCCCATGTACTTCCCTAAACCTGGTTATTGCTTGTCCCCAACAGGCCCCTGTGTTTTTCTGCGAGCGTCCTGGGAGGGAAGTCCGAAGGTACCCCCCCCCCACACACACACACACACACACACACCTCCCCCCATGGTGCCGTGACCCCTGACCTCACGTGGGCGATCCCACCAGATGTGTGGTGTGTGTTGGGACGGTGGCGAGGGGGCAGCTCGGTCTCACGCGGGGAGGCCCTGCCTCCCCAAACTGCCACAGAGAGCATGGCCAGAGGGGTTCTGTCAGCACCATTATCAATCATGCTCGCTCTCTCTCCCTCGCTCTCTCTCCCTTTTCTCTCACTCCCCTTTTTTGTGCCTGCGTTCCCTTTTCTCCTCTCTCCCTTTCCCTCTCTCTCCCCCCCTCTCTCTCACTCTGTCTGTCTGTCTGCCTGTCACTGGTCTTTTTTCTTGAATTCGTTCTCCATTTCACTCTGAGCTTTTTTCTCCTTTTTTCTTTGTGTTTTTTTTTTTGCAGATATTTTGTGGAAGAACTAACCCCAACACCACCCATACTGTATTTACAGTACGGTACTATACACTCTCTCTCTCACACACACACACAAACACACGCACTCTCTCTCTCACACACACACACACACACACAAACACACTCTCTCTCTCTCTCACACACACACACACACACACAGACACACTCTCTTTTAACCTTCCGTTTTTTACCCTTTGTCCTTCTTTCCTTCTCTAATGTGCCTCCCGCTGCCTAGCCTCAGTCTTAGAGTCGTCGCACAAATATGTTGAACTCGTCCTTGTCGATTGACACAGCAGATGCTCTTGAAGGACGCTGTGGTCCTGTGTGATAGATAAACGCAAAGGAAACATCCACATCCATTTGGCACGTCCGGGGAATCTCACAGAAGGATACAATAAAAGGAGTGGACAACACAAAAATAGAGGACACACAGAGGAAACATTGTGGAAGATGAAGTTTTAATGAAGTTTGAGAGAGAACTTTTATAATGAACAGTGATGCAGTGTAATGGAAGAAAGAGGTGGGGGTCATGGATTGAGAAATAGGTGCCAGTTGTGTTCGCCATCCGGCGTGAGGTGTTCTGTGACACATGGCTCTTTGAAGGGGCCCGGGCCGCTCCCCCATCGCTGCAATCCTTTACATCTGCGATCGTGGGCAAATGGGTGACAGGCAGCGCAACAGACAACAACTAAATAAACAACATACCTGGGGTGGATCCTTTCCAATTCCGGACTGCCAGTCTGACTTTGGTGCATTTTTAAAACATCACTAGGTAATTGAAGCCGAACGTTCACACTAGGCACATTTGCATGGGGGTAAGAGCCGGCGAGAATGTAAGCAATGCAGCAGCTGGCATGCACCAGTACGACTCCGGCTCAACCAGTCCTTCTGACTTCATATGTAGCACTTAATTGGTTCCCAAGGCAAGAATGAAATATTTAGCTCGCACGTCCTTTAAAATGCGATTGATTTTGATCTGACAGCTGTGCCTGTCCCGAGCGAGCGAGAGAGAGAGAGAGAGAGAGAGAGAGAGAGAGAGGGCGAGTGCTGTCTGGGCTCGTTGCCTGAGAAGAACGCGACAACACCCACTCAACCGCACGCAAACTACAGTGTATGGCCACTGAATGCAAAGGATAACTCATGGATGCCATATGCTTTCAACTAAAGCCCCCCTCCTGTAGCCTTTAAGATACAACTGGCCTTCGGCTCCGGATGTTTTTAAGTATCCATGTTAAGAGCAAAAATGCACAATGCTTAAGACACCTTCATCTCAAGTTCATATTGTGGTTTACATTTTTATATTTTTTTATTATATATATTATTTTTATATAATACAAAATAATCATTAATAAATTGTACATTGAGAAATTAAAACTGTATTACCGTCAGTGGTGTACATACATTCTACCACAATGCACTTATAGGTTCATTCATAATACGGAAGTGAAAGAGAGCCGGCTATATAATAAAATTGGATTAATGCAATTAATTGTATGAGCAATCTAAGGCAATCGCGTGGTCACGCCATAACATGATAGAAATGCATTAACTGAAACCTGCACAGAGTGCATGCCTGAGAACCTCCCCCCCTGTCAAATTGACTAAGCTGCAAATTACATACAAACGGATATATCCTTTATATAACAGCAGTGATTTTCTACACTTTATCCTACCTGTCAGGCTCAGAACATCACAGGCTAATTCTTTATTAAGTGAAAGGGCATCGGGGACCAGATGATCCAATTTAAGTACATTGGGCAGAATAGAAGACTAATTAAAACCCATATTTTTACATTATTAATTTTGGAACTTCACTTTTAATGAATGTGAAATGACAGGACTTCCATTTATACACACATACTCTTTGGGCCGGCCAACAGGGGAATAATAGTTGCGGGTATACTGCAAGGGCTATGAAGAGTTTTCAAACATCCACGCTTGACTCCGTGTAAAAAGTTCACACGCAAGGTGCACATCGCTTATTTATATGTGCATGCGACGGAAACACAGACGTGTTGAGGTTAACTTATCGAGTCGGGTTAAAAAGTTAAGTATTTGTGGGAAATGCTTTGTTTACGTGAAGGTGCTGCTTCTGCTGCGGAGGCTAATTTTGAGACAAAAAAGTAATCAGGACGTCTGTAGCCAGGGGTGCAACCTTGCCATCCAGCCCTCATTCTTTCTCTCAGCACCTGTGACACAGAGATATGAGAAATATATAGAAAGAGAGAGAGAGAGAGAGAGAGAGAGAGAGAGAGAGAGGGAGAGGCACCTACATGGCATGTAATGATGTGCCCCATTTCCGCTCACCTCGGCTCAAAATCGCTTCGCTATTTTAGCAGCGTCACCCTTAATTGTCCATCATGCCCTCTAATCAGACCATTAAGAACTGACCCCGTTTCAGTGGCAACTTTAATTATCTCGCCGGCTCGCAGTGAGAAAGCTACTCGGCAGCGACGCACTTCTATACAGTTCCCATCAGTGTGTCCTACCCTGTAGGTGACAAGTCATTTGCAGAGGCATCGCAGGGAGTAAAATGTGTGATATCGCAAGGTGAGCACAACTGAAATTAGTTGTTACAATTGTGGAACTGCATATCATGTGTTGTTATATTTGTTTGTTTGTTTATTTATTTGTTTTTGTTTGGAATAATGGTGCTTGACCCTTTATGGTGTTCCTTCCCAGCGGATCCCTACATCCTCACATCCACAAATAAGATGTAAGTCACTGAGAGATGAGTTCATAAAAGAGAGTAAAATATTTAATGGCATTTCTTTTCTAACACCGACTGACCCCTGCATGGAAACAGATCTTTTTTCTTTTTTTCCTTTCCTCCAGTTTCAGGAAACTCTTGGAAGGCAAAAGCAACATCCTGAGTTGCTGAGGAGACTGGAGAGGTGCTGACATGCCGACAGGCGGGGGATCCTGGGAAAAGCCACAGACAGGAAGACCCTGACTGACTTTGACCCCCGAGGTCAAGGCTGGGGGCACTGCAACTGAAAGATGTTTCCAAGCCACGCTCAAACTATCATAGAGTTCTACAGGAAATAGCTCGGAAATAGTTGAGGCTGCAAAATGTTGGATAGCTTTTTATTGCATTTTTGTTTTGTTTAGTCCTGTGTCTCACAAAATGTATTTCGGCTCATGGCTATATTTGACTTATTTGTTTGAAGCCGTCAGTATTTAAGTTCAAGAGCTCGAGCAGGTGTCGGATTTCTAAAATTTGAATATAATTCATTTTCTAGTGTACTTAATTGTACAATGTCTAAAAGAATTACAGTGCAAAATTGTAATAACCAAGTGCATTGATATCGATTTTAAAATCGTATTGCACTTTCAAATATACTGTTATTATAAGTGTAAATTTAATTAAAACATGACAAAGTATGTAACACATTTTAGCCAGTGTAATCTCCAATTCCAGAAATGCTTTCAACACTGGAGTGGAGAGAAGTTTCTGGACTTTGGTCTCCATAGGCCCTACACAGTTAAACTAAATTGGGTGAGGAGATTGTCCTCTCCCTGGTCTGGCAGTAGGACCCATAAATCAAAGCATCCATCGTTTGTCACCCCTTCTGTCTCTCCCTCCGTCCGCAGCACAGGCCCAACTCGCAGAGCTTTTCCGGCACAAACGTATCCATCAAAACTACCGAATGGTCGCCAGCCGGCGAGCCGCCCCGGCGATCGATGGGTGCGATGTACCCTCCCTCTCAGGCCTGCCAAGCAGCTCTCACTGCGTGGTGAAGGAGGGAAGAGGGTGTGTTGGGGGGAGGGAGGGGTATAGAGGAACCTCATTTTAGCTGGTTTTAGCCCCGGGCCACCACTGTGATTTTACCCCATGCTCCTGGCCTGACGTCATTAAACATGTATGATGATGGATACTATGAAGTCAACCTCTCCAAGGGGGTTTGGAGGTGAAGAAGGAAAAAAAATATAAAAACTTGCTTGTTTTTTATATCGCGCTAAGAATAAATCAAGACTGTTTAAATGTGGAGGCTGCAACTGGATGCATGTGACTAATCTCTCCGCGAACATTACACGAGAGAGGGAGAGAGAGAGAGACAGACAGAGGGGCGAATGGTTTTACCGGAGGAGAGTCGTGATTTGACCAGTTGGTGGTGCTCCTGCCACATCAGATACATACACACACACACACACACACACACACACACACAAAAACGAACCCTTCCAGGCTGTTTCCACACCGGGGCTGTAGCGATGTGGAGGCTATAATGCAAATGTATGAGTGCATATCGAGCATGCTATGCACTCAAAAATGATTTCTTTCCTTCTTGTCTTTGCAATAGAAACTTGTATTTGCTGTTGCTAATTTTAGGCATTTTCACCTCCTACTTTTTTATAATCTGATCCCTTACTTCTCCTCCCACTACAAGTACATGTTTATACGATGATGGAGGGTATGCATTAGACTCTGTTCCACTAGAATTACTAAGGAAAAGCAAACCTGGAGACAATGCAGTTGATACATCTTCAGCACAGCGTTTAAAAAGTATGTACTTTTCTTTGTTTTTGTTTATGTATGTTATGATATTTGTCCTTTGCATTATAGTTTAGCAGAGTGTCTCTGTGCCGATAGTAACCCAGTCAAATGTTACGTTTGTGTGTGTGCGTGTGTGTGTGTGTGTGTGTGTGCGCGCATGCACACGCTTGCACTCGTGTACGCACGCGTGGTGCCTGTGAAGAATCAGTGTGTCTCCAAAGGGAACGAGGAGACGTTTGACAGCTGTGATCCTTGGGTTCAAAGGTCATGTCAAGTCCTGGATGAGCCCAAGGTAAAAAAGGGCCCACGCCCGTCAGCGGGTATATCGCTTGCCTCTATAGCAAACAGGCTAGCGGTAATAGGACCTCAGTCATGTGTCAGCACCTGGAAGAAAAGTCAAACACCACAAGGCCACATTGATATCCTCCCAAAACAAAGGAGAGGAAAGTGAAAAGATTGAGCTCTTAAACTCCCCCATTTATAGCTTAAAAGGTGTCATGTGCATGGTAAACTCTCATGGCAAACCTCATTACCAGTCAACACTTTGCCTCTCACTCTCACTTTCTCCTCTCTATCGCTTACGCACTTGCATTGTTTCCCTCACCACTTTCTCTCTCTCTCTCTCTCTCTCTCTCTCTCTCTCTCTCTCTCTCTCTCTCTCTCTCTCTCTCTCTCTCTCTCTCTCTCCCTCTCTCGCTCTCTCTCTCAGCTCTGTATCTGCAGCCTTAAGCGGCGCGGTCCGTTCTGTCCCTGCTGGGGAGTGGAATCCAGGCCCTCACTGGAAGACCCTGAAATAAGGCCTTTATCAGCCAACCCCACACAGTATCAGGGGGCCCCGCTCCGCTCCTCCAGCAGCCTCTGATGTGAGAGAGAGATGGACAGAGCTCTGGTCCTCTGGTCGAGCACCAGAAACACAGATTCGGGCCCATTGTGCCATTCAAATTAAGCAGGCATCAAAAGGGAAGAGGAAGCTGTTGTTGACGTATTGTCTCGTGTTATTTTAACCGGCTTAACTCAAGCCTCTTCATGGTGGAGTGTTGTGGCGCTGGATGCCGACGATGATAAGTGGTGGATTTCTCTGTTAAGACTGCTAAGCTGCCGCGCTGGCTGAGAGAGGCTGGTGCTGGCTGCCACCGCCGTGGCCGCCTCTTTTTCTCTTTTTTTTTTGGCTGCGCTTGAACTGTTTCAATAGGTTACCGCGGATTTATCCTGTCAAAACCGCTGACTTGGCCGTCCGTGCACAGCTTGTTCATGTCACCGGTGGGACCACTGTTTGTGTCGTAATACAGACAATTTTTGTTTGGGGGGGGGGGGGGGGGGGTGAATTAAAAATTGAATTTTGATGGAAAGACAAACTTTATGTAGAGTTGCATAACTGTGGAGTGGAACATCTTATTGTTCGCAAGTTATAGAAACTTTTCTAACTTCAATATTTTCATAATTTCAACAATATATGAATGAATAAAAAATGTTATATTGTGTTCTAGACGACACAAAAAGACCAAGAAGCTGAGCAGGCCCGTAAGATAATGCTAAATTTAAAATGAGCACTTTGCTTGTTTAACTAACAACCGCAATAACAATGTAAATACATGAAATAAACAAACGTGTTGTTGGCATGTATGCTTTCCATTGTGGCGAATGGCTGCAGTTTATATACTACCATGGTGAAATAATCACCCTGCTGAAAACGGCTTTGTCAGCTCAGAGTACTTGTGAATAGCTCTCTCCGCTCTCCACTGAAAGCTGTCTATTTAATTTCTCTCTTCTGTCCTCAGCGACGTAGCTATTAAGTGCCTTCATATGTCAAGGCAGTGACACCTCCTCCATTCTCTTCAGCTTGTTTAAGTGTGCCCCTGCATTGTTGCCCCCCCTTGCTTGAAGTGTTAATAGCTTAATAACGTAATCTGGCAAATAATGACGCCTCATCACAAAGGCTGAGGCCAAATGTTTACAGGAGATGCCATAATGTATGATGACAGTAATCTGAATAAAAATGAATTTACCGCCGTTGTCTCATTTGCAGTAAATTTTCACTTCTTCCTGCGCGCAACTGATGCTCGGCGGACACCTTTCTCCGCTAGCTGTCTCATTACACCGCCTTTCAAGTGGTGGGAGAGAGAAAGAGAGAAAGGGTTAGAGTGTGAAAGGGGCAGATGGAGAGAGAGAGAGAGAGAGAGAGAGAGAGATGGGGAGAGAAGGGATAAAGGAGGAAAGGCAGAGAGGGCGAAAAGGAGATAAGCACTTACAGGGCTTGCTGTTTTCAAAGCCGTTTTCGTCGCCATTGTTTGCAAGGGCCAAACACGAATAAAGGGGTGAATAAGGAGGAAGTTCACACTGATTTCAAAAAGTCTCACTTCCTTTTTGACAGATGTGGTGTCAGATTTTGCGATTTAATTAAAAGGAAATGGAGGTGATGATTGCGACATAGACGTGATCTGACATAATAATGTATTTACAATCATCAAGATGATCATCATTAAGGATGTGTCAAGGACGAATTCATCGTGGGATTTGAGGTCCTGGGCTGTCAAGTGTGTTTTGCTGAGGCAATTGTGAGCCTGTCAGGGTGAAGCTACATCTATGACAGTCACAATTAATAATTTGCTAAAAGAATATGATTGAGTTTTATATACAGTTTTGTTGTGGTTCAAAAGCCCTGAACATTTATACCAGAGCAAACTATAAAATAACACCATTAAATGAATGCCCAGGAAAGATTGAAGAAAGAGACAAAAATACCCTTGATGCATATCTGAGACACTGATTAAAATGACTTTTGAATTGTTTTTGTGAGCGTCATCTTGAATTTTTCATAAGTGCTGCCGAAGGTTCATCAAAACAAATTGTTCGATTTTGACAATTACTAGAACAATCGCGTGGTTCTTTTGCCGCACCTGTTTGAAAATGAATAATTTGAAGTCATTTTAATTGCTTATGTGACAGCTAATCATCACGGCATTAATTTATTTATCGAGCATCGTTTGAACTTCCTCCTCAGTGATAACGTATCCAGCCTTGCTCTCTAGAGTAACAAGATACTGATTAAACTGTAGCAACCTCCTACAGTATTATGCAGATGCCGAGGCGTGAGCCCTGGAGTGGCTTTAATAATAAGATGCATGATCCTCACTAAATCAAGACGAACCATGCCACGGCCATCAGAGGAATATACTTATTTTAGAGAGAGAGGGAAAAAAAGAAAGACAGAAGAAATAACTTGTTGATCTAATCATGAGCGTGAACAAAAATTGCCGCTCGCAGGAGACTGATGTCTAGTTTAATTGGCAATGTTTCCAGTGTGGAGATTTCAAAAGGTGGCGCATTTAATCATGCTGTGTGGTGTTAGAAAGCCATTGCGTAGACCAAACCTAGTTTGTAAAAAAATAAATAAATAAATAAATAAAACCAAATCAAATCGTTGAACGTAAATGACCCGCCGAAATCACAAGACCAACTTGATATGTTGAGTTACAGTATGCAAGAAACACAAAAGAGAGGGGAACAGCTGCCCTAAACTCTCAGAGAAGCGGAGCATTAGCTTGAATGTTTCTAGCTGCTGGTGGCTCATCTGCAGTTGGTGGTGTGCCGGGATTGGTGCGATGGCTTTGGGGAAATCAGCCACTGTTCTCTCTCTCCGGGTCCCAAGCATGGCTATTAACTGGCTGCCAGCAGCTCTGGGAAGAGGAACAACAGATGCCAACGACTGAAAAGCCTCCAGCTCTTCAGCTAAACCAATCCCAATTGAGTCGCGACGGCCCTCTGTAGGTTTTTGGACATACAGCGAACAAATGTGGACATGAAAGGGGGAAGAGGAGGGCTGTTCTGGAGGTAAAGATTTGTTAACCCTCTTGAACTTGACAAGAGATGGGACTCAGGCTCAGATTAGCCCCCTCAAAGCTGGCTTTCTCAAAAGGTTGCTGTATGAATATGTCATGGTTTGTGTGTTTTGCATGTGTGCGTGCGTGGGTGTGTGTGTGTGTCATGCACTCGCATTCATTTGTGTTTCAAATGCATATGCGCTAGCCAAGTTATAACAGGCACATTAAATGACATATAATTACTTGTAGCTGTTCAATCACACGGTAATTACATTTCACTTGTCTCCTGTTATAGTATCGCTTCCGCAGGATAATACAGCTATACATTTTATGCCATTAGATGTCACTACGCGGGCGCTTTGGCTAACCCAACCAATCTGTGTCTTTCATTCAGCTCAGACAACATGAATGAGAGACATTCTACAGTCCAAAAGAAAATATGTAAAAAATAATAATCCACACATGTTTGAGTTTCAAAGAAATGGTCAGATAAACACACAAGAGGTGAAAGGTTTCAGGCCCGCACATGACCCGTTACCACTTCATCACAGACGCACGCGAGGCGAGACGTAGAATTATGGCTGCATGTCAGGCTACCGGGAAAGACGTAAACGGGGGTTGTAACCAATGGGGTGGCGAGATGGTGTGATGGGTGGGGCGGGGGGTGCGGGGGGGGGGGGGGGGGGGGGGGGCGGGGAACCACAAAGGCTGGGTAAACACAGCTAGACCTGCATCTGGAACCAACTAAAAAGATGCTTAATAATGCAGAGCCGTGCAGGCGGACCCACTGCAGCTGTTGTGTGCGCAGGACCATGAAAGACTCTCCATCTGACAGCTGGCTCCATCTAGCTGGCTCCGCATCCTTCTCCCTGCCTCTCCTGCTTGGTCCGGAGTGGCAAGCAAGACAGCAGATTAGGGATTAGCCAATCCTTGCCGTCGTCATCCGTCCCATCTGCCTGCCTGCCAGACAGCCAGCCAGGCTGATGCTAGAGAGGGGATGGGGGCGTTGGCCTGGGAGACGTGGGACAACCGGGGAGATAGAGAACAGGTCTAGGGTGGCGAGGGGATATCAGGGTGCCAGGCTGATGTTAGAGAGGGGATAGGGGCGTTTGCCTTGGAGATGTCGGACAACAGGGGAGATGGAGAACAGGTCTAGGGTGGCGGGGGGGATATCAGGGAGAATAAGGGACAGAACAAGAGTAAACCTTAACCTTGTGTTAAGATGTAGGTTAGAGGTTGTAAATGTGAAGGAAAAAACAACAGAGAAACAACACTTGCATATTAACTTTCCATTTAATGGAAAGTTTCCATTTCATAATTTAATAATTTCACAGACGTACAGTAGCTCCCACCTTTTAACTAAACAATTACATTCTTATTTTTGGCATAACTGGCGTTAACATTTTTATATAAAGGTTAATTGCTGACAGATCGTCATACCTTTGAATATTGTGATTGAAATTTAGATCAGTCATACTGTTAAATGTATCGTCAGCGATTGTAAGATAATTGTAAGCTCATACATTGCTCTACTACACCGCTCACAATTACAACTACTATAACTACGTGATTGGTTATACAAATATAACCAATCACTTGGTTGCATTGACGTAAGCCACCTGCCTATTAGAGATGGAGCCGGATACAAATACTGTATTCGTATAAGCACGAATAGTGTTTTTAAATATTTTCCAACAAAATGTAATTGTGTGGAAGAAAAGCAGAAACCCTGTTGCAAATAGCTGGTATAGTGAGCGCGGAGGCCAGTGGATCTCTGTGCTCCACAGACGTGACATAAAGATACGAGAAGTAGTCACATGTGAATTGAATAGACGCTCTGAGTGCAGCCGGAATATAATCAAAATGCACAAAAGGTAGTAGGCTACATTGCTACGCCATCTGACACACATATCACACTAAAGAAATACAGTGCAAACCAAAGTTGCTGTGCTTTAGTGTAGCAGTAGGGCTAACGTTATTGTTTGTTATGAATAGGACCTACCGGTACACATGACAAGGAGTGAGAGAGTTGCAAAGCAAGCTAGCTATTCCGTTTTTCAGACGTCATGCTATTGTTAGCGCCATTGTCTAGCTGGTTAGTGATTGTTACTTGCTGTACTATCGAATTTTAACAACTCATTTGTGTTCACCTGTGACATCGAGAGTCCACCGAAATATGGTGACCAGTTTACTTTCAAGGCTGTAGACAGCCTATGCGAGCTGCACGCGCTCCGGTATATAGCAGTCAGTTTTCAGCGGGAGTACACATTTGTCACAACACCAAATAACTGTTTCCAGGATCAGGATTTTCCAGGATCGTTACGCATTTTTTCACTTTTATACAAATGCAAATATGAATAGTAATTATTTTGTGATGACACAACAAATAACAAATACAAATAGTGGGCTTTCGTGCAGAAAGCCCACTATACATATACAGTCTTCCTAAATGACTGCCCGGATCATTTCAAATGTGGCTGCCAGTCGCTAAACTTGCCTATAAGACTTTGACATACTTATAAGGTAGTAATTCATATAGCCTACACTATAACAATTAGCTTCTCATTAGCAATATGTAAATAAAGTGAGAACGTAAACTTTGTTTATAGTGCTTTACCCAGACATGATACTGTAAGATACAAAATGCTTTACAATTGCATATACTGTATACCAAGATGATTATTAATTCAAGATACAATTATGCAATACACAATGAAAGATGGTCTACATGATAAATGTGATAATCCTAAAATTCACAGTTTACAAAGGTATCGTCTGACACCTTTTAACTTTTATTAAGTTAGTCAGTGATTGTAAGGTAAAACAAACTGTCAAACCCATGATCAATGTTTTCTGTGCATGCTAAAACAAAATACAGTGTTTATACACAGCCCTGGCTCTGTTAATGGGAACACAATCAAAGTAATGCAGATGGCACCGCACAACAATTTCCTTTGCAATGCGTTTCCAATGTGTAGGGCGGAGCTTATGAAGGAGCACCCGAATGGCATTGAAGGGAGAGGTGTTTTGGTTTCGATCAAGTTCAAATATCAACAAGCTTTCATCAAAACGACTGACTATATATCGTATTGCAAAGACCCTATTTAGGCAACAATAAAAGGAATATGCTAACTTAGGCTGGCTAAAAGAAAATGTAATGATTTAAAATAAAAATGTTCAACATACTGTATGACTTGTGCTTCCACAATCTGTCAAAAGTGAAAAAAAAAACTTCACGGTTTGCAGTGCACAGGCATGCAGAGATCTCATACTTTCAATAAACTTTTAGGCTGCTTTAACAATTTTATTCTCTGTTATGCTATGATCAATTATTCCGTGAAGATTCTGCTTCTTTAAGGAATATATCTGCTGAATAAACATCTTTTATTACAAGGCTAATACCAGTACATATCAAGCCTTCACTTTTAGGTTAGGCTCACTGCATGGATGCACATTATTTTCTGTACACAACCGCTCACTACTAATTGAAAAATGTCACCTGAAGAAAGCTGGCATGTTTTTATGCATCAGTTGCTAAAAATACACCTTAGTATTTTGTCTCTGCATCAAAGAGACCACTTGTCTTTTTAATAATCTGCCAACTCACATTTGGCAGAGACCGGAGAACACTCAGGGAAAATAATTGCTGTTATCTGTTAAAGTCAATAAAACCCATACAATTGCACTGTTTGTGCAAAAAGACTAAGCTCCTAGTATTTCCTTACAAAATGCTACTGCATGATTTAGATTTACGCTCGCTAAGTATCTACATATGCATTATGAGTGTAATAAGCTCCAGGCAATCACAGGCTATTGAAAGCATTACTCTTTTGACTAAATAAAAACAAGCAGCACAGATGCTAATCTCATATCGAGCCACACGACGCCACACATATCCACACCTTTGTCCCATTGTATTTACTGTACAGTACAGCCTACTATGTGGTATTGGTACAGTAGTTACAACATAGTGCCAGTACTCTGTTCTACAACCTTCATAGCAAGTGCGTTAACATTAACCAGGACTAAATTACTAACAATATTCAACAGTGGAAAACAACATTTTTCATATTAGAATATCGACTCAAACTTGAGGGAGCAAGTTCTGCTCCGCAGAAAGGGGATACAAAAAAAAAAGAAGAAGTTTGCTCTTTTTTCCTCTAGAAAGAGACCGGTAGCTTAACAGGCCCTAAGCTCTGGTACCTGGTTCCCCCCTGCGCACACCTTTAAATCATACCCAGGATAGTTGCCTTGTCAAAGCTCTCTCAGTGAGCCAGGCATCTGAGAAACATTAAAACACTTCCTCATGCAAGCCAGAGTCTCCCACAGGGCAGTGAGCAGGAGCAGAGCCTCTCTCTCAGGCCCGGTATCCAGGGAGGATACAGCTGAGAACCACTCGGAAAGTCCCAGCTCGGACAGCGGTGGTTAATATTTTAATAGCCTACGGCTGAGGCAGTTATCATCCAAGTGTATTCTTGTTGGTGGATTTAAAAAAACTACTCTCTCTGTCTCTGTCTCTCTCTCTCTCTCTCTCTGTCTCTTTCTCCTTTCTCTCTCTCTTTCTCTCACTTTTTCTCACTCTCCATCTCTCACTGTCTCTTTCACTTTCTCTCACTCTCTCTCGCTCTCTCTCTCTGTCTCTCTGTCTCTGTCTCTCTCTCACACACACAGTTAAGAACCCGATTTGAGTTTTTAATTATTCGTTTTTTAATTCCCCAACCAGCTCTCCTCTGTTCTTTTTCATTTGTGCTGTGCAGTTTTTCCAAGACTTGTATCCAGGGAATCCCTGACAGTGTCCTACTTAACTTTTCACTTTCTTTCCTGTGATTCCCTCTTTTTTTCCCAGTCTGAGTGACGATTACTGATCAATCCACATGCTGCTCTCCAAACACCTGCATTTATATTGATCACTCATCTAGTTTCCCCACGTTTGAACTAAAAGGGTAAAAAAAAACTTTGTCAGTGCAAATAAAAGTGATCAAATCCCCATATGAAGCCGTGGCACTCTGTACTGTGAAATCCTTTTGTACAGGAGCCGTGTTTGCCTGCCAGGGACGCACTTTGGAGTTCAATGCAGCGCCACATTCGTCATCATAGTCACAAACCCACTGGTCTCTAATGCAACTTCGCCATAACTTTTGTTGTTCCTATAATAAACGTTTAAAAACACCTAAAAGCTTGCATCTGTTGGGCTTAACACTGTACACTGGTGTAATTTAAACCTGAGAGAGAGAGAGAAAAAAAAACAATTAATTTTAATTGAGTGAAACATTGGCGTATGTGTGTGTGTGTGCATGTGTCATTATATCTGTATGTGATAAATTGTGATTCATGCATGTGCAAGTCAACAGGTCTCCTGTGCGTGCTCGTGCATGCGTGTGCGTGCTCTGAGCTAGCCGTCAGCACAGCCTGCAGGGAAGGGGCCTGGGTTACGGCATCAGCTGCAAGCGAGAGCGCGAGCGGCTGGGAGTCGACAGACACCGCCGTGGGTTATTATGTTTAAGCCGGACCACACACTCCTGGGAACGCTGAAAATATTGCTGTTACAGTTGTAACATTATCACAACTACCAAGAAAAAATATAGAAGAAGAGATGGGGCCGCCCAGGAAAAATATTCAAAATATGCATGGGCCAAAACAAACTTGGAACAATTAATTACATAAATCTCATCCTGGCGAAGCGGCGTCTCTGCGCACTTAATTGAAGTGCGCTAAAAGTGAGTGCTTTCAAATTGAGTGTATGGGTCAATCCGAACCTCTGCACCTCCATAATGAAAGAGAAAAAGGGAAGATAATAGCACACATAACCTCAAGCAATTAAAGGGCTCCTGGAATGTGGTGAACAAGCGCTGCCCTCTTGGACATTGTTGACCCACGGTGCCCAACAACGCCCCATGGGAAATAAGCACTTATTAAAAATGGAGGAACAGACACAATCCCAGCGAGGCTGTAATATGCTATAGCGTAATTTAATTCTACTTACATGTATCACTTCAGCCTCAGTGGCGAGTATGAAGCAATTCAGCATTTCATTTGACAAAAATATGACCTGTCAAGAGACTGAATAATAACCGCCAGATCAGATGTGTGGACAAGGGGTTTGGGGACAGCGGCACCAAAACAAAAAATAAGATAAAAAGAAGAAGAAAGAGAATAAGGTCCTGCCACTGCTGAAGACGACGTCAGACGTCCGTCTAATTGTCATTTCCTGTGTCGTCTTGAAACCCACAGTATCTCGCTAGAAAAAGCAATACATAAAATGTCTCATCTACTTAAGGGATTATTTTGGAAATCTCTCCTTAGCCTCCGACCGACTGATGAAAGACACTTTCTTGCTTGATTTGATCATTTCTCATAAAGGGGGGGGAAGGCGTAGAATCACAAGTCCTGGCATGGGTTTGGGAATATTGGTTGTACCCTTTCTCAGGAGTGAGTAAATTCCCTGGGTACAGTTGATCTTTCTTTGTGCTGTATAGCATCATAGCAAATAAACATGCTGTCTGTTATTGTTTTCCCATAAGAACCACCGGAGTTAAGAAAGTATATTTCTTCCTTTTTGCTCAAAATGAAATACAGGTCAGTGTCCTACATAAGTTTGCTGTAGTTTTCAAAACACTTCCACAGCCTGTGAAGCTCGTGAAACTGAGCGCGACGCGTTTTAAGCGCAGGAAACCTGCTGGAATCTCTGCAGATATATGTGTGTGCATTTACATTTGTTGGACTGTAGAAGAGGAAAAAGGTCTCAATTGTAACCATGAATAAAACAACTGCTG
>JAODUK010000007.1:1783423-1805460 GCA_027564635.1 Typhlichthys eigenmanni
CACCCCCCCCCCCCCCCCCCCCCCCCCCCCCCACCCCCCACCTTCCCCATTCCCTTTTCCAGCCAGTTACTCTCACTGTGGGCTGGGAGCTGATCTCTGCTCCAGACACTTTCAAGTCTACTTAATGTAGCCCGCACCGGCTTCACAGGCTGTTTCATGCTCTTATGGAAAACAGGCCTTTGAAATCCCCGAGCAGCCCAATCTTAATCTCATTTGTGAATATGAGCTGAGCCACTACAGGACCACGAACATCCTCGTCCTCCTAAAGCGCCGTTTCATTTGTCAGGAGATTTGGGGCGGGTGACACCAGAGGAGTGATTTAATTGATTTTAATCACACACCTGAGATAGGGGAAAGCAAAAGGGCCGCCCTTAACGATTATTCTGTATCTCTCCTTTCAGCCTGCTGTTTGTTTTGATACATCGGCATTTTGACGAATAGGACATAGATTGTGAACCGAAAAAGCAGTCAGGAATTTAAAATGTGACCTTGGACTTAATATGCCAATTGGAATTATAAAAGTGCTATCCATCGGGTTAAATTGTGTCAGATTGCAGCCCACGCATGTAAAAGCTTTCCACAGGAAACAGTATGGATTTTCTATTTCCAAATGTTGCTTTCAGCCTTCTGTCAAAGTTGACTTACTATCTGCAGTTGACTGTCTACTCAATGTTTAACGGACACACACTGTGAAAACGTTCCACAGGCGATGCTCAACTTTATACCACTTAAAGATGAATTTTTCCCTCTTGCCTCTTCAGGAAGTCAGAGCATTCTCTCTTCCCTCAGCGTACCAGCGGTAATTTGTTATGAAAATCTAGACCAAAATCAGAGGGGAAAGGCAGGACCACGTTGTTGCAAGCCATTAGCAGGGAAAACTGTTTGGTGAACATTATAATGCGATCCAACCCAGAAAAAATACTGGGAGACAGCCTAGGGAGAGAGATTTAAATATGTAATAAACTAATATTTCATTTATTTCCCCTCGCATGGGAACCTGACCATTTAGCTGCTGCATTTTCAGATCAGAACCCCGCTTCTCTAATGAGTCAAGCCAGAAATGATCAACATCTCTGGTTAATTTGAAAACAAATCTGCAGCAGATACAAAAGAAGGCAATGTGCTTCTTAACGTGAGCGGTTCAATTTACGTGTTGAATAATTGTCATGTTATTGTTCTGTCCTATCCAAAATGCTATCACCTCATCATTATTTTGTTTCTATTATAATTCTTGAAGCTTTAAATTTGTTTGAGCAAAGCAATTGTCGGATTTCCAGTGACTGGATCTAGTTGAGCATGGCAATAAGAATTAAAAAAAAGAAAGAAATGATTGCCACTCTGCTTTGCATTCTAAAATGCCTTTCGCCCTCATTCTTTCATTCAAGGCGTTTCTCTGTGCATTTTGATTTTCCCCGTTACAGATGCAATGTGGAAGCTTGTATTTTATTGTCGGATTTTCACAGACTCCTCACGCCCCATATAGAATACAACGGCATTCATTGTTGATGAGCTTGCTGTCACTTTTAATTTCTGTTAGTTCAGTTAAAATGAATGGCAGTCGGCGGTCTAATAAATATAACGTGCTGCATTCATTTTTCAGAGGACAAGAATGGGTGGCTCCCGTTACTAATTCCTTTTCAAATGTTTTGATTTATGGCGCTCTCAATGAGTGCATCTTTTTCAAACTTTGGGCCATAGCAGAAATATATTTCCATCTCATTAACAAGCAATTTAAGCAAAGGTCTTTCATGAAAAAAGGGAAGTGCACAGCCATAATCTCCATATTAAAGGACATGGCTTTGATAAGCCTCCACGGAATGTTTGTGTGCATATAGCATGTGAGTACAGTTGCATGCATGTAAAATGCTGTTTTGCACGTATATACATAGTTTTGTTTAAGATCAACCATGTGCGTGTGTGTGTGTGTGTGTGTGTGAGTGTGTGCGTGCGTGCGTGCGCGAATGCACCTGTGTTGTACAACCCTATTTATGTAAGCTAGTAGGGTTGTGTGCTTGTGTAGGTGTGTGTTTGCTCCCCAGATAGAGTATAATTACTGTTGACTCTTACTCCTGAGTATGCACATCATCATTGACAGGGGCCCTCAACTTACCCCTCAACAAAAAGGGGGAATGACGGTTTATGACGACATCAGCGAAATTCTGGGGCGCTACTCAGTCAGCGCTGGTCCACCTAAAGTGAGAGTAATGATGGCTCTCTAATAATCCCTTCATCAGCTATCTCTGTACGTTGTTAGATGGAAGAGATGTACCATAGCAGCTTCATCACCCTGAATTAGCTTGTGGTGGAGTTTGCCTCTGCTTCCTCTCGACGAAAATAGACTGAAAATAAGATGAAAACGTTTGGATATGCTCAAAAGAAATCCCCTCTCAAAGAGAGCACATCCTCAAAGAAGTCTGAGGAATCTGGTATTCTTTTTAATGTCTGGATGGCCGTTGAAAACACAGGGGCTATGTCCTTGTAGTGGCTACGCTGCGATAATGCGTTACATGGGGAGCCATCGGATAGAGCTGGCACTCAAATGGCAGTGACATTCTGCTAAAATAGCAGCTTTCTCACCATATGTTTGCTAGCACGTTGGGAAGGCAATAACATGGAAAAATAGCCAATTTATTGATATCATGAAACTTGTCCACTTTGTTACATTTTTAGAACATTTATTATATTTACAGTATGTTGTCAAAATACAAGGTGGCCTTGACCTTAACACTGAGCTGTAATTAAGAGCTATAAATGGGCAATAGCTTCACCTGCACAGGATGTTGTAAATGTACAACTGTACAAGGACTCTATTCACAGTTTAACTACTCCAGCCTATATCATTTTATGACAATGCAATAAGCATGATTTGTAGGAGAATATAATACTGCAATTCTAACTTTTAAATATTGTTAAATATTGTATTTCATAGCATGTTTTTCATGGAATGTGTAGCCTATCTGTATTCCTTCATAAAAATAAAAAAACGTTTTGGATTTAATAGTCATAGAAGTGGAAAAAGCAATACTGTAATTTAGAAATATGGAAACCTTATAATAAGGGGGAAGCCCATTGCCATCCCATCCCATCTTAGTATTGTCTCGGAGCAAATGTCATCCATATTTTAGCCATAACCCTTATTAAGAATGTCTGCTTCCAAGTCTCTGAATTACATTTCCGAGATATCCACTCATCTTGAAAGACAAATTCATTTGAATTCTAAAGATGGCAGACATTGACAGAGAAGAGACAGAGTGGAGTGGAAAAAATATATATAAATCCAGAGATTCTTTTTCTTCTGGGCTTTTTTTTTATAATGAGCTAAAATCCCCACTTCTTGCCATTCCCCTGCTTTAATTGATGATTATGTTGTTACACAGTAGAAGTGCTTCCACTCTCCTCCCCAGTCATTACAATATAGACAGAAAGCTCTTGAATCTTCAAAGGCAGAATGGAGTGATTTGAGCTCAATTCAGCCATCCCCTGGCCCACAGGTAAAACCCCTGTAAACAGTGAATGCTAATCGCTAATTAGCCCTGTGGCTGAATCAAACAATCTCTGTTTGAGCTGACCACTGTTACGGTCCTGCTTAAGGGCATGTTGTATATCTTTTGACGGCCCAATTAGAAATTCAGCTGCAGAACCATAAGGCAACCTCGTCATGAATATTTAAAAAGACTGCCACAGACGAGCGCGATGGGGGCACTGAACCACATGTCATGGAGGGAATTTTCGGCAAGCAACCACCAATCAATAGTCTCCTGATCTTCTCTGCACTAATGCAATGATTGCTGTTTTTCTTGGTCCCGTAATAGAGGAAGACGTTGGGTCAGGGTGATGAAGGGGATAAACTAATAAAAGGGCCAGTTTCACCGCAGCGAATGTCCAAATGAAGTCTCCGGTGAGCAGGATGCCAGCATCTGACTCAAAACATAGTAGGCACTCAGGAATCAAACTGCAGCCTCTGTGGTTCACCTCCATCTGAAGGGACTGGCAGGTCTGTGCCACTGCCAGGGAATAATTAGGCTACTGTCCTTCACAATATGTCAGGCTAACTGACTGAGGAAATGCTGCGTGCCTTCACTGCACTTTCACTACGTTGCTGCATGCTCTGAATATGGAGGCCGCCCGTTTGCTGACTCAGAATTGTGTAAGGATATTGTGGAACCTAAACCGTGTCAAATGTGAAGACATTGTAGAGGATGGTGAATCTATGTATGCTAAGGCTATTACAATATAATTGTTTGGAGGTTACTGTAATCAGTGTTATTGTAGCGCGTGATGTAGCTAGCTGCTGAAACCGGTTAATTACTTCAGCTTTATCACTGAATTTCTAGTGCTAATTAATTTTTTTGCATACATCAAGATGGAAGACATATATTCGGGGGTAAATGCACTCTGACTTCCTCTTAGAGTTGTCATTATGATGCACGTGTCAGGTACTGGTTGGGTGTTATATGGTAATTGGTATTTTAATGCACAACCTGTGACACCTTAAATTGATTCTTCATTTTCAATAACATTGTAAACCAGCATGCAAGCTGGCATAATTATTTCAGTGACTATATGAGAAGTGGCGTGTTCAAACTTTCTTCTACATTCCTATTCAGTGCCAAACACAGAACTGTGAAACAGCTCCCAGGAACAAAACAACCCAAGTTGTTGTTTTTAGCCAAGGGTGAAGAGAGAATTTACATTATGTATCTATATTTACATAGTTCTGCTACTATACTGTAAAGTTATCAAATGATGTTGGATTTAAGTGTCATCCGACAATCAAACCCACGTCCCCATGCTAGCGATTAACAAACAGCATTGCTATTCCTTCCTCTCTCAATGACTTAGAACAACATTTGAATGGACAGTCAACAGCAAGTGTAAAGCCCATCCACTCACTTACCCATATCACTCCAGGCAAATTGTTTTTATATCAGGACCCCTCGACAACAACTAAAGACCCACCTGCTCGTCCAATAAAAGCAAATCAAATCACAGAGGCTTTCCCCTTCTGGGTTTCAAAGGGACATTCTCCAAGTTGATTCTTTTCATTTAATTCCTGCAAAGGGGATAGAACCCCTCCTCCCCTATCCTCGCCCTTTATCTCCTCGTGAGAGTGGGGGAAGAAACAGAGGATTATCGATTTGCACTCAAACTGTGGCCCAACCTAAAAAGCCCCAATGAATTGTCACTCATTATTGAAATTATCAGGCACTAATTAAACTGGCAACCCTAAGCCCCCTGGGCTGTGCTCATCTGCAACTGAATTTCAGCTCCTCAGACAGTAATAGGGCGGCAGCATTAGCCGCTACTGGATGCTAATGAGACCTGGAAGCTGTCTCTCCCTCTTAGGGTTTCACAGAGGCAACTGCTGAATGTATGAACCACAACTACAGTGCAGATCTGTTTGTGAGCTCTTGCTTGTCAGATTGAGAGAGAGAGAGAGAGAGAGAGAGAGAGAGAGAGAGAGAGAGAGAGAGAGAGCAGGTTGAAGCTAGCTAAAAGATACTGCTGGATGCTCCTCTGTGGACCGCCTCAACAGATAGGTCTGGCAACAATTTCAGTACACAAATCTCAAAGATTCAAGGCCTTTGTGCACATTTTGCCTTAGTCTTCACTCTTT
The DNA here is from genome assembly GCA_027564635.1 of Typhlichthys eigenmanni. NCBI lineage: Eukaryota > Metazoa > Chordata > Actinopteri > Percopsiformes > Amblyopsidae > Typhlichthys > Typhlichthys eigenmanni. The sequence goes on from JAODUK010000007.1 coordinate 1,789,041, forward strand.
CCATCTCTACTACAATCTTTTATTTATATATAGGTACTGTATATTTTATTTATTTACTTATATATATATATTTATTTTTATTATTTATTTATTTTTTTTGCATCTCTCCAGATTCCTCTCGATCTATCTCGCATTCCCACACTGGAGTTGTTGACTAGCTCCTTCTGGCATGTTCTCTGTGTGAATCAGCAGACATGGTATCGGGGAGAGACCGACTGACTTTATCACATGGTACACAGCCTGTTAATAACTTCCTCTGACAATTGCTCCTCATCTGTGCTGATGACCAGGGGGACAGCTGTGATTGTCATGTTTGTAGGCAAAGAAAGACTCCAAACAATGATGTCACGTCAGCCTCTCTATTAAAAGACTTCATATTTTGAGCGGCATAATTAATACTCTTGGGCACGTCGCTTCCAAGTTGGCACTCGAGGCAAAGGGCTGCCACTCACCTGATAATTATTTTTGGAAACGGTGCCCAAATTACAATGATTGACAAACGCAACAAAGCAGAGAGCGCCTCGAGCGATCATAAAGAAAGAAATGAGAAAATAGTTAACTGGATAATGCCCTTTCACAGCGGACTTAAAGTAATATTATTCGGCTGCTTGGTGGTGTAAATGTAGCCGTGGCAAAGGTCAGTCTACTTAGGCAGCGTGACCTCTTGATGGAGCACACCAAATAAGCCTCCGCGACAGTAATTAACCCGTTACCATTCCTGTGTGTCATTATGGGCTGCTGTATAGGTGTGTAGAGCAGTCATTCTCACATATAGATAGCTTGTAACTGGTTTGAAAATGTATTTCACTACAGATCCTCTGTGGACCAAACACACTGACCCTGTCCACCTTATTTTTGAAGGCAGCCCTTACACACACACACACACGCACACGCACACGCACACGCACACACGCACACACACACACAAAACCACACATGGTGAAGTGGAAATCCCCACACAAACAACCACTAGTGCGTGCCAAACAAACGGCGGCTAGGACAGCCTTGGTTTTAGGATTCTCTACAGCTTAACATAGTGTCTGATGTAGTGTTGAAGAGCTCTTCAGAAGTCACAGTCAACAACACATATCAATGCAGGAATATGTTGCTCCACAGCTCGCTAAATAAAAGACGGGAAAAATAAAAACAACAGTTGTCAGCCTTTCAGGTTACATCCATTAGATGGTGGATGTAGCGCGGCGATGTGTCTATGCTTTTTACACCTCTCCCCACGCGTAAATCAGCCACTCTGTCATTCTTCCCAGACGAGAGGGGGAGGAATTATGTCAAGTTATTTGTTTTGCACCAAAATGAAATATTTATCGGGAGTGAACACCTACCAGGAACAGACGATAGGCCAGGGTGCTTCATCTTCCCAGGCTCATATTTGGCTTCCACCTCCGCAAAGGCCAAACCATGTCCTGGGGGTTTTCAGTGATTCAGGGAAGTCCACTAGCTTTGAATCCACATTTCAAAGCCCATGCGTTGAAGTGGAGGACAGCGCCATAACCAAAAGTGAGACATGTGTACACACAGTAACCAATTATAGGGTGATCTACTCCACTTCCGTTTGGATTTGATGGCCACAAGACACGTGCAGCGTCATGCCTCCTTATTTTTCCACATTTCGAAGTTTCTTGTCGTCTGTGATTTATTCATTCTTTAATGAAGCATTCGGTGGAACAGTTGATTTGCGTCTTTGCAGTGGGAAGTTTTCCACTTAAACGTCGGGCTTCAAATGAGATGTTGCAAACAGCTTGTTTGGTTTTCCTTCGCAACACCGCAAACACACATCATTTACCATCATTTTATAGCTTGAAGTACTGGTTTTCAGGGGGGAAATAGAAAGGCGTGGAGAAAACTAATACAGGAGTAAATGTTAAATCCTGTAAGTGAAATCATATTTAAGGCATAAGCAGTAACAGCCTCTGACAGGAACACCGTGACATGGTAGTGTGGTTTTCAGAATAAGCGCTCAATGTAAATAGTTTCCCATCAGATCTCATTGGAGGAAATACTTTTCATGGAATGAGGCAGCAGTGGAAGTTTTATTTAGCTATGCTCCAAGTGGACCACTTAAACATTTATATTATTGATATTAGCAATACCGCACACGGACCCCTGCGCGCCGTCCTTCAGTACATCGTTAACCGGGTTTCAACATCAACGCTGCTCTGTCTTTTCCCTGGGAAAGCCATTACTGAGGCGGAATGCTAAATGCATTAGCAGAAAGAAAAGAGAAAGAGAAAGAAGAAAACAGTCGCTAAGCAGAAAATAGGGAATCACTGTACCTTTTGTCCAAAACCATTACAACATTGACCCCTCTGCCTTCAAAGTAACAGTGATTGAGTTGGTGTCATTGCGGCCCCCGACTTCCTTGCCATTAGTGGCTACCTGGAGAAGTGTTTTTCCGAAAGGGCCTCTCGTTTGATCACGCATACAGGCAACGCATGTCACACTAGGTTATTCCCACAGTTAATATCCTTTCATAACCTGCCGTGCAAGCTGAACGTGATTATTTTGGCACCTGGGCAAACAGCTCCAGATTTCAGGTGGTGCATACAGTATCATAGACCCTGGCCACCAGAGTGAAAGGAAGGGTATGGCAAAAGACTCCTCGGAGTAATGGAGCCCGCCCTACTCTGTGAGCATGGGCAGAGCAGGTTACATTAGAAATGCATGAAGGCCAATAGGTGGTTATCACAGGTCTATTCTAATGCATTCATATTCCATCAACTGACATCAAACAAGGAATGTTTTTGGAGGGAAAGCAGGGGAGGGGAAACAAGGAAATGTACAGAGCATTGAGATTTCTGTCCATCGACGAAACATGTACAAGTGGTTGTCAAGCATGGACGGGCAGAGTGAAAAGCATGCAGCGATATCCAAGATGGCAGTAACTACAGAAGGCGAGAGGCGTTTCGTTGGAAACCTCCACTATGGCATGGATAAGGAATCTTTCCTTTAATGACACTTAAAAAAACAAAGCACCATGATTTTTTACGTGGCTATCTCATTACTTGTGTCCAGTTGGCAGAGGAGGTGCACCGCGCTTGCCCAGAATTAAGGCTTGAACCTGGGCAACTTTCCTACTGTCCACCCACCCTCTCCTTTCTGTTTCTCTCTCAAAGACTTAGCGCTAGCTTAATCATGATTAATCGCTTCCTGGATAATCAGATACAACATCAAAAGGTTGGTGATGACAGTCCAAGGACACTGGGGAAGAAACAAGGTGTACCAGGCATTCATTAGCTTTGGCATGGCAGTCATACATTAGCCCATAACCCTTTATTGTCCTAATTAGGTTGGAGTGGAGGTGGCTAGCATTAGTGCAACCCATATTATGCACATACATTCATAGGGATATTAGTTTAGCCCAACCTTCAAGCGCACAATGTAACTTACCTGTGAAACCCCCATTATGTCTTGGACTTGTTGTTTATCTCTTTTTTTCCCTGCATTTTTTTCCCATTCAGGTAGCAGTTTGTCCACATTGTTTATTACGTTTTCTCACATCCAGCCACTAAGCTCGGCAGTGTTTTTGATTTACAGTCACTTGCTGGAGACAAACCTAAGACAGGCTTTCCTTTCCTCCATTATCGTATACTCATCTCACTTCACACTGTGAGGTGCAACACATACTGTATATTTCATTTTGTTCTTCCCTCCCTCCCCTGCTTTTTAAGTCTCCCTGGATGGAGCCTGGCTTGTGGAGCACCATTTTCCCAGCTACAGTAGCAGTGGTGCTGGGCCCTGTTCAACCCCATTATTTCTGGGAGCCAAATTCCCATGGTCCCAGGAACAGGCGTGCCAGCTCTGCCTTCTTGGCTCTTTTCCCTGGTATTGTTTCCTTTGTTACATCCAGAGCTGCATTTCAGCCCGTTAATGTTTGCACTGGGAGGTCCAAATTCCCAGTGTTCAGCTTTAGAAAAGGTAACTTGAAGTTCAGAATGCAACCACTTTTTATTCTCGGTGCAAATTGCGTTTTTTTTATTTTATTTTTTTATTTATTTATTTATTTATTTATTTATTATATTTGTTGTGTTTTTTGTCGTGATACTGTATAGTAACTGCAAACTTGTTCCAGATAAAAAATTGTTGCATACAGCAATTATAAAAAGCCTGCTCTTGCAAACGGTTTAGCCAACTGTTTACCCAGATGCCATGGATTGTAAAGGGGATGTTGCTGTTTTTCATGAATAATTTCATTTCATAAATGTATCAGGCACATTCTTTTACAACAGAAACATAATCTGTTGCCACAACATTGAAGTAAAATGTCATTTTCTACATTACTGTACAATTAAACTACGCACACAACCGTTTAGCAGCCGCGCCACTAATTTAATTCTAATGAGCTTGACAATATCTAACAAGCTGACAGTATCTATGCATTGCTATCCAAAAGCGAAATACCGGAACCGCTACCATTAACATCTTGAGTCTGTCTTCTTATTCAAGCACGAAGGCATTTCCCCCTCCCCGTATGTAATCCGCTATCAGCTTTATCAGCCATCATACCCGCTTTAGCATCCTAACTCCTTTTCTCTGATGTCAACTCATGTAGCCATCATGGTGACTCACATATGGGATTAAATGCAGGGCATGTTGGCTCGGCACAGCGTGGAGGGAGTCTCTTCGACTGATGTTGGCTGTTCCACTCTGAGCCACAGCAGCCGTTTCCCAGAGCGCAGACGCGCCGGTGTCAGGTAATTCTCAGAGGAAGAGCCACACGCCCCTGCAGAGAGCAGTGGGGGAGCCTGTATCACATCTCTGGAGTTGTAATAGCAGCTTTGAAGACTCCTGCCCACTAATCCCACATCATGTGATCATGTGTCTAATAGACCGCTTCCTAATTCACAGCAGCATTGTGGGGGATTTTTTTTGCTGTCACTCGCACCAGAAGTGGCTTACGGTGGGAGAGTGTTATGGTTTGGGAAAATAAACACAAGCGATGCTGACACACGTATGGACGCGCCTGTGAATGACAGCAGTCAAGTCACGCTTACTCAGGCACACACACACACACACACGCACGCACGCACGCACGCACGCACGCACACACACACTCACAGCTTGAAAAAGGAACACATTTACACTTAGATTTAGGGTATAAACTGCTGGCAAGTTATTGTAAAAACATCTAGTGTGAAACGAAACGATGAACAACAAAATACATTATATGAAGTTTATCTTAGGTATTATCAACACATGTATTTCTAGTGATATCTGCAGACAGTCTGATCCTACATCACACACAATATTCCCTGTAAGAAATATGGATCAAATACATTGAAGACTGGCTTCATGCAGTAGAAATGGTCTCCTCCATAGTCATAAGCTGTCAAATCTCGAGAAAAGAGAAAAATGCAACAAGGCCCATGTGTATGGCGTGTGATCACCGCGGCAACTGCGGTTCTGCCGAGGTTGTGCGTGACATTTCCAGTCCTTTTTGAGTGATTATCTCCGAGGTATGGTGCACAATAAATGTGTGAGTTAACCTAAACACATGTAAAAACATTCCACCTATCGACAGAGGCATGTAATCCTGCTTTGCAATTTGATATTGACACTCGTGATCAAATGCTAAGCTCCACTATAGCAGATAGGTTGTCTCTCTTTAGGGTAGGGTTGGGGAAGAGACAGGCAAATGAAGCCGCACCAGATTGATGAGAAATAAATGTTCAGTAAATTGTGTGTGTTTGTGTGTGCTCGTGTGTATGTGCGTGCGTGCGTGCATGCATGCGTACGTGTGTGTACTCTTTCTCTCCTGTAAGGGATACTGCAAAGCCAATCAATTAATACTTAAAGTGGAACCAATTCTTGTTTCACTTGGGAACTTAGCAAGGGCTTTGCCCCTTCATTTTAATACCGAGGTCTGCATTCCTAATTATGAACAGTGCAAATGGATGTTAAGCCATGCCAAATTAAATCTTAGTTCATTAGATATAAGCTCTTAAAAGATTGAAGGAAAATATTTGAATTTTTAAAAAGTTTCAACGTGCAGTGTCCCATTTTTAATGAGGACGTTGCAATGTTGTGTATGTGGAGGGGGGGTAGGGGGGTTGAACGTCTTTGTGTGGATGAATAATCTAACCAATATGAAATATTAAGTCACTGTTTTACCCTGCATTCCTCCTCAGGCTGCAGTGTTACACTGGATAATAGAAGATTCTCCTTTGGTGTGATTCTGCTTTGAATAAAATACAGAGGTGCATAAAGGGGAAGCCCAATCGTCTAGAGGCAAGCGGAGTTCTGAATTACACTGTAAATATATTCATTATTCCTCAAAAAGGCATTGTTGACAGACGTCAGCTTCATCATTAGAAATGTCAGTAAATAAGTAAACTCCTTTTGTTTTCCAAGGATAATACAAGAAACTTTGACATTTCTTAACATTTTATCTGTTTCTTGACGACGGGATGAATTGCAATGTTGGCCTTGCAATTACCATACTGTATGCCCCGGCTTTGAATAACGCTGCCAGTTTTAATAGGGTGGACTGCGTTAACGTCTACAGTACCTATGGTTAGCTCTTAATGTGCTCTGTTTCGAATGGGGATGGCAGATGCTTGGAGCAGCAGTGCCCATTTGCTACTGTCCTTCCTCACATTCTTTACCCCACACGGAGAGTAATAATGAAAATATGCAGAATCTTTTACAACAGCTCTATTAAAAGAACACTTAATCACAGTTCATGCCTCCAGAAAGGGGTATGAAAATAGCTTTGTTTAACATACCGTATGGGGTGTAGATCACAGGCAATGCTTTCTCATGTTATTCTCCACTATCTTGTGTTTTTCTGTCATTGCCTGTCTTAGAGAGACAGATCTGGTTCTAAATACGGGATGCTCAGTGGCTCTAGTGTCATGAGAGGTTTACATTGTGTCCATTGTGTAACATCTGTAAAACACAGTGGCCCCTGCCACTGATAAAGTAGAATCCCAGAGCAACCTTTGGATTTTGGCCAATAACCTTGGGGGGAGATTGTGATTGAAAACAGTGGTATGAATCCAGGTCAGTCATTACGCTTACAATAATGAAAAAAAGAGGCAAGACTACTTATCTTTTTTTTTTTCACTTAAAAAACAAATAATTCAAAGAAAGAGCGCACGCCCCATTGTTCAACACTTAGAAGTGTGTAATCAAGTCAATTGCCAATTTTATTAAAACAAAAAAACACAACAAAGCATGTTTCATACTGTGGGATTCATGAGCTATAATAGCTAAGCTTTGAAATACTTACCTTGCCTATGATTTTACAATGACAATTTACAATTTTTACATCTTCGCTTTACCTGTTGTGGAAGATGGAATTGTCGAATTTGTTTGCATCTTTCAGCATGATGTGACACCCAAAACTCTAGAGTGATGGTGTCTCTCTCCCCGCAGGAGAAACAGAGAAGACGATTTGTTGAGGGGCCCCAGGGAATAACTTTGCCTTGAAAACAGGTGGCGCAACATCGCACCACGGTGTGCCTTCGGGGAATATTTGTAGATATTCAGGAAATGCACAAAAACAAAACATTTCCCTCCCAACAAAAATATGTGCCACCTACTGCATTGCACAGACTAAGAAGGTTATTAACTCTGTGCCTGAGCCTGGCAATTTTCCATAAGGTTTCATATTTCAGACGTGGGAAACATTTTATGAAGAGAGAGAAAAAAAATATTACAAACAGAAAGTGCATTTCCTGTTGACAAATGCGTTGTTATGACTACAACACTCATACAATCAGCATGATGTACCGTGAGTAGCAGAAATATCGTGCCTCTCGTCAAGACCCACCAATTGAGTCACACATTGCTGAGCTGAGATGGGTCAGCAAGCACAATTTCTTCATTTTGACAAAGCACTCTGAAATGTATTAGCAGAGAGGCCAACTGTCAATCCAGCTGCCCAAAGGTCTTTACAGGGCCTTTTGATGGTTCTGAAAAATGATGTAATCAGCCCGTCCTTCCTTCTTACCCGGGCTCCATCCATCCTCTCTAAAGGCCCGGTCCCCTTGGCCTCGCTCCGGATCAAGTCCCCATAAGGCCCCGCTGACCCCGTTAAAGGCACATGATGGGCGGCCCTGTCACTTCAAATGGCTGCCCAGGTCCGGCTTGAGAGTCACCTCTCACTGTGAGTAAACCTCTGCGTTATTTCTGTTTTATAGGCTACGGGCGGATAACTGCACGGAACGGATGTGGACAACTTAGTTATTGTCACTCAGGGCGAGGGAGTGAATTTCGTTACTGGGTTGCGAATGGGAGTCGATTGAAAGGTATGAAAAGTTATGTGATGCCGCTTTTCAACCGCACAAGAAAACTATTACACTTCCTATACACAATGTTTGTGGTAGCCAAGGGCAGCCACCGAATTGTCTCGGACGGATGTTATACACCTCGAAATACGTGGAATTACATATTTGGCCATAAGTTACAAAAAGACAATGTTCAAAGGACTTATTTAAATTTCAAGGAAGACGAATGACTCATATATGATGTGTATTTTCACTTCTAGAGACCTTTCTGCCTTTGATGGGTCGAGGGGAAGACGTGGGCTTGTTATTGAAGTAAAGAATAATAAGGCCACTGCATGTTGGCGTGCTCTCCCTGTACAAAGACCTTGATATGAATCCAATGAACTATGTATGGCCCTTAGAACAAGCAGGGAGACAGGAAAGCATGTGGCTTTTGATCCTGCTTTGCTTCTGTTGTCTTTCATCTGACCCATCCTCTAAAATTGTCACTAGGGCAGAAGACAGAGGCTTGGGCTGCTAATCTAACCCTCACTAGAGCATGGGCAGAAGACAGGCTTGGCCTGCTAGTCTAACTCTCCGGGGCTAGACTTGTTCCACATCACATCTACTTTTTCGAATGGAACATTCCCACTTGTTGCCGTGTCACATTTGACACACTGCGGATGGGGAAAGCAGCGAGAGAGTCACTCAACTCAGCGGAGATTACTTTAGAGTCACTTCAATTCCAGCATTTTGTTTATTAAGTCCTCATATTATATATATGTATGTATGTATAAATGTATATGTATATGTATATATATATATATAAAGAAAAGGTCTGTAACTTCAGTCTGTGAATTTCTGAAGCGGTGCCCACTTTGCTACAGCGTCAGCTCATTATGCCTGCCCTCAGAGGTATGGAAAGAGCATGTTCTCCCAGTCTGTGCACGGCGAGCATGTCAGCGATTTATACGCTGTGAACAACGTGATTGAGGCTATGAAGAGGAGGGCATACCAAAAGATAATATGTTTGGTTTGGAGCCGACCCGCTGAACATACATTTTCTCCCACATAAATTTTCCCAGGCCCGCCCTCCACAGCAATGTTTCTCTCCTATGTGCCTTTAATTCTCAGGATTCAGCATTTCAACTAAATAAAATGTTATCCCTCACCTAAGGGTAAGCATTTATAATTAGAGATGTGAGCTTGTGTATGGTAAATGATGCATTCAAAATGTGTGTCTATTTCCAAACCGCAAAGCTGTGGCATGTTCTCTCTGGCTACATTAGGGAGTGTCTACCTCTGGACATTTATGGCCACTGGCATAATTTCAATTGTGACAGGCTTGTGAAACGAAATGACATGTTGTAGAGCAAAGAACAATAACATTACATCTATAAAATAAAAAAAGTGAGTTCAGTAGTGCGTGAAACTTGAGGTCTGTGAAGTTTTGACTATAGTATCAAGTTTTTGCATCTAATTCCACTCAAATGTTGTTTCTGTCAGTTTGGCAAGCACAAAAGCAATGTACTCCTAGCGATTTATCTTATACATATAAAAAGACACTGTTATTCTCAAAAGCAACAGTCTAGAAAGGCTATTATGCCAGTCTTCCACATCGATTTATGGCAACCTCTTCTCTTCCTAGGGTAACAACAAGGTATTCATATTATAATAATCATAATATGTCAAGTATCTCCAGCCATCAGAGATGCTAGTCTCAGTTTAATGATTCTGGGAAATTGAGGATTACCTTGGATATGAGAGCAAGCCTACAGTTTTCATATAGTGTGGGAGGTTGCAGGGCTCTGTATTAGTAATCACAGGGGAGAGCCGAGAGGTGGGAGAGAAAATCTGCTTCTCCTCTCCTCTCATTCATCATAGCAGTCCTCTGGTGAGGAAACATGGCAAATGGCCAAATGAATGCACTTCATAAAGCGCAAATGTCTCCTCTGATGTGCTTCTCACCAAGGATCTGAAGAGAGGGGGAAAGATTTCCACAGATATATTATTGTCAAACTCGGCTGCCCCCGCTTCCAAGTGTTGTTATGTTATTGTATGAGATTTTACAATAAGATTTGGTGAGTTCACTTGAGCAGTTACCATAACTATGTTACAATAATGCCAGCAATTCTCAAGAGCAGCCAAATCTACAGGAAGCATTATCAGATTACATGATGAATTCCCAAAAATCTGCCCCCTATTTATATTGTATTTTTTTTTTAGCAGAGAGTTTCACAAAGTAACCTCAACATTTAAAGTACATGTTCATCCCCAGTGTAACCCCAGATACAATAGTGTGATTGGCAGGGCCACAGGGAGGTGCTATGGAACACCATCTCCTGCACATGTACTGTAGCAGAGGAATCACAACGTTTTTACTAATGCCCTTTAAACGACTCCTAGTTTGTTCCTGGCATATTTAAGTGCTTTGACTAAGGCCTTTGTATTACACAAATAAAAGCAGAATAGCTCATGTCCTAAACAATATGTATATTCTGTATTATTCTTAAAAATAGTTGAGAAAGCAATACTAGCAACATCACTTCCATTTACCTTAAACAGACACATGCAAAATAACCACACAGTAAAAGGAAATATTAATTTAAAAAATGAAATTTAAGTATATAATTGATAAATAATATAATGACATTCCACATGTCTGTTCCTATACAGTATAGATAGATAGATAGATAGATAGATAGATAGATAGATAGATAGATAGATAGATAGATAGATAGATTTAAAACTAATAATTCAGAGCAATGTCCTTCATTATTTTATAAGACTTAAATTTACACAAATTACAAAAAAAAATTACAAAACATCATAAGACCTAGATAAAAATTGTAAAAAGTAAAAACTGCTGCTAAACTAATGAGTTAATGTTTCAGTGCCAGTTTTTGGATTTTAAATTAAAATTTTATTTTTTTATGATGATTACAAGATTGCCAGTATATCATTTATAATAGTAAAGCCATACAATATGATGAACATGTTTGGAAATAATGTTACAGTAAAATAAACATCAAAATAACCAAAAGCAATATCAATATAACAAAATAATTAGATTATGTTAAACCTTGAAACACTAACTAGCAACATTGCTAGGTTACCAAGGGGACTATGATATCTCTGTTTATTGCCTCTGTGTGATTGGAACAATTATTATCACATTCGGTATCAATGAATAAATGACCGCATTGCTAAACTGCCCAATCTGAGGCATAAAACATACCCAACTGTGTACCTGTGTAACTGTTTTCATTATAAAACACATGTAGTACAATATGTTTTATTATTACTTTTTTAATTAGGTTGTTTAAACTATCACTAGTCTATACTGTAGTATATGCAATGAAAAAAGTATATGAACAACTAATATTATTTTACTGTGGATAGCAATCAACATAGCAATTAAAATAAAATGAAAGACATTAACACTAAAACAGTAAGCAAATGAAGGTTTTGATACGACCTAGTGTACTGCTACTCTGCTTTACATCTCATTACAACAATCTCATCACCTAACATTAGACTGCACGGGAAGAAGTGGCAACAAGACAAAAGACAACAGAAAACTAAATAAAAATCCAATGCTTAGCTTGTATAATTACACTCTCAAGACGCCATATTTACTGTTTCTGCCAGCGAGGTCATGCCTTCTGTCATGGTAACTGTAGTGAAGTATGAAAAGAGCCAATTACAGCCCACCAGGTGACCTTTTAACAACTATTACCACATCCCATCAACACATTATCATTACGAGGCTGGTGATTCCCCAAGAATTACAGCATTATTCTGTCAAATCCAACTCAACTCTTCTAATGACGTTGGCAATACATTCTTCAGAAAGCAGTGCGGTGAAAGTAGACGAGATAACTAAATAAATAATACTTAATGAATAAATAAATAAATGAATGAATAAATAAATAAATAAAAAGAAAAGACAGAGCGAGATACTGATGAAGGAATGGGGGAAGGGGATAGGGGCGGGATAGAACAATAGCCTTGTACAGTACATTAGCTGCGGATGTCAAGCACCCCAGTCGTTCCCAATGAAAAGCACAACAAATAAGACGTTGGCCTGTTTGTATTCATTATCAGTCAGCGCATGCCCCGGCTCCTGCATTAAACATTAGACTGCCTCTGATGTCTGCTTAACAGTTTAATTCCCTCCTCACCGCTCAGCCTGTCATAATAAACCCAGCGAAGCACACGCAAAGTCAAATAAGAGTGTGAGGGGGCCGCCTTGTGCATGCGTGCGTGCGTGTGTGTGTGTGTTTGTGTGTGGACCCATGTTCTTATGGGTTGTTGTGTGTGTGTGTGTGTGTGCGTATCAGTGGTTGAGTGACAGACAGGTCATTCATTATAGTCCATGCATTGCCTTTATTGTAGCTTGTCTGATCGTAGATTAGGTAGATTGAAGAGGCAGGCCATTCTTACTGTGTGTGTGTGTGTGCGTGCGTGTGTGCGCGTGTGTGTGCCTGTGCACACATTTATTTGTTGTATATATTCATACAGTATCTGTCCATTCATCTGTGTTACTGTTGCATTTACACGCCGGTGTTTGTGTTTTTGTACGCTTAAGTATGTGTCATTGGAGTATTGTTTACATCTGTCTCTGTGTGAGTGCGTGTGTGTGTGTGTGCGTGTGCGTGCGTGTGTGTGTGTGCGTACTCCCTATCTCTCTGCCACAGCCAGAGGTTGGCACGCATGCCACATGGTCATAACAGTCTCCTTGAGAAGGGGACCAGCCTCTTAGGTTGGCAGCCTGGCAGCCTGGCACAAAGACGCCAATCTCTGTCAGAAAGGAGGAGACCAATGGCACAGAAATCCCCCATTCAAAGGAGATGATTGGATTAATTAGATAAATCCACTGTATCCAATGCAACTGTGCGTTGTCCAGAAATATGTTGGTGTTATTGGTAAAGGTATGGCCTCTGACACCAACATTCACACACTAACACTGACATACGGGTGGCCATCTGTTCCCTAATCTGAAATGACGGAAATATGAAGTCCTTCACTTCCAATGAACATTTATATTATTCCATTTACTCCACTTTGATCAATTTAATCCACTTTATGAATGCATTTAGTTTTGCCGGCCGTGCTAATCAGCAGCTAGGAAAACATTGCTAACAAAAGCCATCTTCTATTATCAGTGAATCAGAGGCAGCATTGCACTCTAAGTATGTTTCTGCAATGCTATCAAAGAAGGGGAGGGGTCCTCTTATTTTGTCTCTCACAGGGACATGTTGTAATTACCCCTTGGCATTGTAAGATAGCAAAACAGTTTCAGGATTTTATTTTTTCATGATATTTGTACCAAGAAATTATATATATATATAAATCAATATAGTCTATTATTCATATGCTAATGTTGTGTGCTCCCTAAGACGGGTGTGACATTAGTAATTCAGCACTTTATTATTGTATTATTTTTTTTTTTGTCATGTAGAAAGGCTTTATTTGTCTATAGTAAACGAGAAATGAATAGCACAACGCGTGTATGTCTTTTAAAAGGCATGTTTAGCCATCAGAATGTTAACTAAGGTAAGCAGTGTTGTTTTAGCCCCTGAGTAACCACGCCAATTATCTGTAAACTTTTTTTCTTTTTTTTTTTTTTTTACTTCCATGCATACTTAATGCATCCCCTGTTTCCCTCTCGCCATCTGCCCCCCCTCCATCGCTCCCTTCCTCCCTCCCTCTTTCTCTCTGCTCCCTCCCCCCCGCCCTCTCTTCAACATTCTGGAATTTTTATGAGATAGGACAAAAATGGGCACTTCCCTTATTAACATCTCACAGTGGAAATCAAATATGCAAGGAAAGTAGTGTATCTACTAATTAGTGCTGAATTCATAATTACTGTGCTCATTGATGGAGATACATTTGAATACGTTCATTTCCTCAGGGAGACAGGCAGGCTGTCCGGGATAGACTAGGAGAAAAAAAAATCCCCCTCATACACCCCCAACCCCTCCTCCCCTCCCCCACTACCCCCCCCTCCTTTTTTTTTTTCCTTTGGAAATTAGGGATCCGTGGCACATGGCGATACTACCAGACTAAGATCCGAAGTGCCCGCAATTTTCTTCAGATATAATTAATCAAGTGAAGCATGTAACCTAATGAATGTGTTTGATATCCGCTCCTATTCAAATATGGGCTTTATCGCGATGTGTGCCGGAATTGCTTAGAGCTACGCGCAGACAGTGACATTGCTTGGAAATGTTCTTCAACAGTTTCCCTTTGCGTGTAAACAATATCCATGCTTGTCAAGGCATGAAAAAAACAGGCAGAGGGACACATTTTAATTGCAGTAAATTAATAACAATTAAGCCGCAGGATGCTGGGTATCTTGACAGTGCTTTGTTGGTGCCCTGGAGATAATTTCACTGACTGCCTCTCGAGTCTGACAAGCAGGTGAAATGGTATAAGGAAGAAGAATTGTGACATTTCCCACAATTATCACTGTCGAAAGCACGCATGACTGGCGTGCACCAGCGGTTCACAGTAGATTATATATAAAAATATATGTTTAAAAAAAAATCTAAAAATCTAATTAACCAAAACGTTGACATTGGAGGACGTTGAATTATTATAAGCCTGCGAAACGTGAAACTTGATGGATGAGCCTGACGCAGAATCGGATAACTGTCCAACACGCGCGCCTAAAAATGAAAAATGTGGAAGCCGGGCGAGGCGCTTGCAGACAGATAGACAAACGGACGCTGCGAGGAGGCAGATCCATAAGTCCTTACCGTGACCTCGGGGGTGCCAGAGCAGCGCCGTCACGTGACGGACAAAGGCTCTCTAATTAACAGAGAGGAACTCTGGGAAGCCGGCTCTGTAATGAGGCACCATGCCGGACCGGGCCTCCATCGAGGCACCGGGCCCATATGCAGGGCCAGCATCGCGGGCATTTACATACTGCAGGTCAATTGAACATATGCACACTCGAAAACTGACTAATGACTTCCACCAGCGCTCTGATTCTATTTCAGAGTCCGCTTTGCAGGCTCCAGTCCAATGTGGAAGCTTAATGAGTTCTTTTTCTTCGACAAGCCTTAATATATGGATGGGGTGGGGGGGGGTAGAAACAGCTTCAATATTCAACCTGGCTAGTAGAGTGAACGTGACACTGTACCGGCAGCCCAGCCATAGCAGGGGTGGTGTGTGAGTGTGTGTGTGTGTGTGGGGGGGTGTTCATATTGCAAGCTAGCTGATCAGCGGGGAGCAAAAGCCAATGTCCAGTAAAGTGACCATCCTTGTCTGTTTGTCACACATTTAACTCTCAGACAGCTGATGCCCGCTGTACCTGGAAGGCCCACCCAGGTGCTGTTAAAACTCTAACCCCCCCCCCCTTTCCCCCACCCACACACACACACATACTTGCTGTGTTCCCCCACCCCCCACAGTTTGGACAGTTTGGGGGCACAGTAGGGGCTCGTGTGTCCATCTGTGTGTGTGTGTGTGTGGAGTGCACGTTGCGAGTGGAGTAGCGTATGAGCATACATTCATATGTGTGTGTGTGTGTGTGTGTGTGTGTGTGTAAGCATGCATTGGGGAAGGGGGGGTGGGGGGGGACTTTGGCCAGTGGGGGAGTGTTAAAAGTAGGTGCTTCTTGGTCGTGTGTGTATGCGTGTGTTTGTCTGTGTGTGTGTGTGCGTGTGTGTGCGTGTGTTTGTCTGTGTGTGTGTGTGTGTGTGTGCGCGTATACAGTGGGTATGTAGGTGTGTGTGTGTGTGCGTGTACATGTACAGTGGGTGTGTAGGTGTGTATGTGTGTGTGTGTGCATGTACAGTGGGTGTGTAGGTGTGTGTGTGTGTGTGTATGTGTGTGTGTGGGGGGGGGTGGCTCTTATTTGGCTGGGTGTAAAGAAATGCCCCCAGGTCTCCTGATGGAAGAGACAGGTATTAGCTCTGAGACCTCCACAGTCCCAGCTTGCCATTAGTTTCCTCTCCAGCTGCACCAGGATCCGGACTATGAATCTGCCACGGCTGGTCATTCATCAGTTTCACAGTCCGCACCAGCACACACGCGCATTCCAATAACAACACTGTGAAATAGTGAGTGAGTGAGTAAGAGAGAGGCAGAGGGAGAAAGTGTGAAAGAAAGAGTGTAAGGGAGAGAGAGAGAGAGAGAGAGAGAGAGAGGGAGAGAGAGAGAGAGAGAGAGAGAGAGAGAGAGAG
>JAODUK010000007.1:1805560-1825241 GCA_027564635.1 Typhlichthys eigenmanni
GAGGGAGAGAGAGAGAGAGAGAGAGAGAGAGGGAGAGAGAGAGAGAGAGAGAGAGAGAGAGAGAGAGAGAGAGAGAGTGTGAGAAAAATACCTTGTCATATAGAGACTTTTACTTGGGCAAGTGTGTATGGCCACTACAGCTTTTGCCTTCTCCTCATGCCGCTATCAGCCTGCTGGGGTGAAGTCAGCCTGTTAGTGTGCAGCTGTAGTTGTGCACAGTGTGTGTGTGGGTGGGTCTGATTGTTTACTTCCTGTTTGTGTGTGGGTCTGAATGTGCACAGTGTGTTTGTGTGTGGGTCTGAATGTGCACAGTGTGTTTGTGTGGATCTGAATGTTTCATGTAAGCAAAAACATACACATATATTACATATGCACACACATACAAACACACACACACACACACACACACACACACACACGCATGTGTCAAACCAAAATCACCGCGCTGGCTTTGGCCCGGTTGTGCACGCATGCTCGTGCGCTCGTCCAGTCCGAGGTGACTAGACGTGATATAAATTAAAGCGTGCTGCTGTGGTCCCACCGTGCAATGTGGAGCTTCCTGTCAAACAGGAAGCGTTTAAAGGTTGGTTAGAGAATTATGGAATGGCCTGTGGAAACATATTGAGGGAGGTCAAACACAGAGGTCAGTGCTACGACTGTCGATGTTAGGGTCCCCATCCGTGAACCAGCTTACAGTATGTAGTGACCGCTACTGGCTAAATAGTTTAAATTACTGTAACATGTACAGATTTCATACTGTAAAGTATTACTGTATGCATACTTTACCGTGTATATACTGTATGCTCCTCAAAACTCACATCTGCAATGTTGCCTATTATGTTTGACCCTTTCTTCCACTCTCACCTGACTGTTTTATTTTATTTTGTTTATTTTGTATATATTTCTCAGATAAAATGTTTATTACTATAGCATGTATATTTCAGCCAACTGTTTTATATCTTTGTATTTGCAATGTAAGATGTCCTTGAGCCTTTAGAAAGGCGTCCCAAATAAAATATATTATTATTATTATTATTATTACATTTCACTGTTTACAGTTCATGAACATACTATATGATATAAAATACTAAATACTACGCTCATGGAAATTAGATGTTTAATCTCAAGAGCCTTTCCTGGTACAATAAAGGTTTAGTAAAATAAAGGTTTAATAAATAACATATATTTTTAAAACCTCCAGATTTGAGCAGGACAATTACATGCAGCATATTCAATGTTTTTTTGCCTATAATCTCCATGAAATGCCTGATTACTGTAAGAGAAGCTACTTTTAGCAGAAGCTCCAAAGTGTTTGGACGTGTCGCATGATTGGACAAAGCGCATGCACACACCCTTGTAGTTTACATGTGTTATGGGGACCCATGCGTCCTGTTTGGCTGTGCACTACGCCTGTAACTAAACAAATATACTAAGAACATTGTTGTACCATTGTGTATATAAAAGATAAACAAAAGAAAAGTGAAAATACAGTAAAATATTCTGTTTCAGCCCCGACATCCAACCCACGAAGCCCCAGAGTGAGGGAAGGCCACTACCTCTGTCATGTGTGTATATGCTAACTCAAAAGGAAGACAGGTCCTAGCGATGCAGTCACTTGGGTTGATGTGACCAGGACATGACCATGGCAGCGGTGAAAGCCCGGTTGAGTCGCAGTGACACGGTGTCTCCATCCATCTTCAGTCTGAAACATTTTACGCTAACTGACAGAGCGTGGCGCTTGCTTACCCACCTCCCAGAGGAAATAGTCCAGACTGGTGTCTTCTTGACATGCACTAAAGAGTGAGCAGTCCAGAGGTCCAGGGGGTCATTGTGTATTCAGCCCAAGACGAAAGGTTAGACTTCCTGAAAAGAAAGAATAGTTGAGTGTATGTTGCTGAAAGTGACAATGACTTTTTTTCTTCTTTGTGATATTCATGCAAGTAAACAATTCAGTAAGCACGCTCGTGTTTCATGTTTCATGCTCTGTGTGTGTGTGTGTGTGTGTGTGTGTGTGTGTGTGTGCATGTGTGGGTGTGCACATACTGTACCTGCATATACAGGCTATACATTTATTTTCTATTTCAATCACGGTTTCATATTAAAGAGAGATGGATTTCTTGCACCCCAAAATAACTTTTGTGACTGTTTGAATTATGAGCATTTTAATGATTCCCCAAGGTGCTTAAGTTTAATATCTCCATCTTTTTCTCTAAATATTGGTATTTCTATTAATATTTTGGTAATTCAAATATATTCCCTCGGTAACATCCCATGTTAAATCAGCACTAAATATTAACTGTAAATGGGCATTTTTTTACCGTAGGTTTCATACAAATAAAAAGCAGGAAAGATACAATATTAAATACATATATTTCCAGATATATCACATAATATGGGTATATAAAAGTGAAATATCCCTATACAGACGAACACATTACTCACCTACGTGGTGAATGTGGTCTGCAGTCCTGTTCATATCCTGTATCTCGGTCAGGTATACCAAAATGGGAAGGGGGAGGGTTGTGGTGGTGGTGGTGTGTATGGAGAAAGAGAATTGAGCAGTGGCTGTAGTAATAAATCACAGGATTGCTGGTGACATTCATACAATACGGATACAGTGTTAACTCAATGAGTCGGACAGCCCTAGCCTGTTCCTCCAGCCTGACCTTGCCTCCCTGTCGTCATCAATCATGCTGGCACGGCACACACGCTCCTTATTTATTATTACTCCGGACCCGCACGTACAGTAAACAATGAGTAGGATACATTGGAACGAGAGAGGGGTTGTGTGGGGGGGTGGTGCTTTTATATACGCAGAGGAGGAAAAGGTCCAGGAGAATACCCATCCGGAGGGCGTATGTGTCCGGCCTGGCTGCTTTTAAAAGACCACCGAACGGGACGGTTTAGCGTCCATATACGCTGCAATGTGTAGAAATGCTAAGTGTTCTGTACACAACATGGCGAAAAGGTCACTGCGTTGTCACCAGTCAAGCATTCACAAGCTTTTGCTGTCAATGTTTTGTTTTGTGTTTGTGTTCCTTTTTGCATTTGATGGGTTTTATTTGCCCAAGCGAAGCGAAAGCGTGTAAAATTGATGTTTGGAGCGCTACTTACTATAGAGTTAAGGCAAGATGAAAATGTTTGAACGGATTATTGTTTTACATTCGTGTTTTTCAGCAGATTTTTAAAAGCAAAGCTGGTGTTTAAACTATCATCCTCTCTTTCCCTTCTCCGGGAATACTTAAATGGGGAATCTATGCAGCCTATCTGACACTGTTTTACATTTTTATTTCAGGTAGCAGATGCGTATTCCAGGTGACACTTCATATTCTTTGTACAACTAACAGCTTTTAGGAGGAGTGTAAATTAACATCGACCCGATGAAAAGACTTCCATGACACCGCCACAATGCAAGAAAGCCGGCCAAACCGGGCGTCATATAGCCCCATATGTAGCCCATGCAGGGGGGCTTCTTGGCAACAAAACAGGGCCCCCGTGTACAGCAGTGGGCCCCTCAACTCTTCATGAAGGATGACTGGCTACAAGGAGGGCCGAGGGGGAGTCAGTTTAAAACACATACCATATGCAGTTAGGAAGAGCCTCATTTATCAGCCCCTGAAATTCTTAGGTTTTTACACCTCAGACCCCCCAGCACTTTGTCGGCTCCCCCAGGGGATAGCCACCTCCTAACTGCACCGCACAGATGACAGGTCGCTGAGGCCTAGCTTTAACTGTGGCCCACAGCTCTGATGTGGCTCTCCATTAAAATAACAAGGGCTAGATTGCATGAGCGATACAAGGACAGGTCCACAATGAGTGTCGATTGATAAATACGAGGCGCGATGGATCGCAATCACATTATCATTTACCTAGTTGCAGTAAGTCTCTAACGTTTTTATTTGACTGTATTTTGTTGTCCGGCTACTTTAAGCACTGCTGTTTTATTAGTCTTCTAAAGGCCATCAAGCTCTCCTGTCTAGTTTGCCCTTCTTTTCACCTTCCTGTCCGAGCTGTTTCTTCGCAGTTGGACATCATCTGGCCCGTGAATGGCACATTGTTAAGCTCCCTCCTCAGCGGCCGCCGGAGCAGATGCCACGCGCGGCCGCAAACACTTGTCCCATCGCAGGGTCGGTAGCCCACATTCGCCCGGGCGAGGCTGTAAATTACATCCCACGAACACACAAACACTCAGCTGCAACTCAGCAATTTAGAGGCACCATTTACGGAGCATACAGCACATCCTGATTTTGTCTGAGAGAGCTCCTGTCTGAGGCAGTTTGTGGGGGGGATGGGGAGTAGCCCCGCAGAGATCACCCGTGGACAGCTGGGCTTTGAACTTCTTACCCCCGTGTTCCTGGGGTCAACAGCCCGGTGGCCAAGAGGGTCGTCCCGGCGGTAAGAGGCCATCTTCCAGTGAACTGCCGGACTTGTTTTGACTGGGTCTCTGTGGTACGATCGCCTGCCTTGTGGTGGCTGGCTGAAGGTGAAACTCTGTGGACAGGAATGGCTGATGATCTAGTAATAACATTTAGATTGTGCATGGTGCTGTGTGTGAATAGAATAATACTACAGAATATTTAGCACTTCATTTGCTAGCTTGTAGCATTTGTTCAATTACATACTGTAGCTGCAATGCAATTTGCAAAAGGGTAACTCGTCAATGGGAGTAGCATTTGTCTTAACAAAACTTCAAATTAAATCATGAGTTAGGTTAGCTGGAGGTAGGCTACAGTAAATAACAATATATAGGTTCAAAACACTGTAAGATGTGATTTGTTATGGTCTTGGGAAATAGCTCATAATTCAATCAAACACATCACCACAAGTCTGTTTGAAGTAGAAACATCCTTGTTTCAACTTGCTACAGACAATATTTACACACTCAAATCCCACGTCTAGTCAACGAATGCATAGTGGCTCAGTATGATATATGGGTTAGCTTTATTCATAGCACTTCAATTACAAAATCATGTATTGGGGGAAGAATAAATTAATAATAAAACCCCCCTATCTGAACTTCTAATATTTTGCTTGGCGAAGGGAAACGAATTACCCTTTTCAGAACTGATGATGTATTACTATCGTTTGATCCTTAGAGGTTTTCCTGTGCTCACATTCATTACTTTCAAGTGCTGAGGTGTATCTGCAATTAGAAGCACCTTGCAGTGGATTTCTGACACTCCCGCAGACTTGAAACGCCAGATCATAGAATCATCACAGCATTATACTGCAGGAGAGGGGACGTTGTCTCCTTCGAATGGAGGCGAAGATGGGGGAAGGTGGGGCTGGTTGTGGTGGGGGTAGGGGTGGTTGGGGGGCTTAATTTAACCGTGTGCCCGTAAGTGAGTGCAGCCGGTAAGCAAATGAGGACCTTTCATTAAATCAAAGGTGATTTTTGTTCTACTAATGGGCGCCTCAAAAATCTAGTGCAGCAGCGAAACATGTGATCATTCTCGGTGGAGCCTGCCACACCGCTATAGACCGGTCAGAGCTATTCTTATTACAGTATGCATAATGTAATGAGCATGCTTGTTTAATTTAATTACATTGAGTGCGCTGTATTAGTATTTCTTTGAAACGACAAAGCCGTACAAGGAGTGTGTGGCCCGATAAGAAAAATAAATAAATATAAGAAAAACACACAAAAAACAATTGCTCAACCAGCATGTTCAGTTACAGCACAATTTTGCGAATGGTGGCTGTTTTCATGGTATGGTGGGTTTTTGTGTCTTGTGACCATCTGAAGTGTTCTTTCCTTCCCGTTAAAGGACTCAAGCTCAGGACGCAAAGCTCAAATGTCTTTACAATTATTGTCCTCAAGAATCACCGTCGTCCTCAAGTCTACTGCTGATTGGTCACGACAGGGCCAAAACGGCCACCGTAGTGAAACACCTCAGAGTAGCAAAGGAAGTTTAGCCAAAAAACACGCTGAGCCATTATGTTAAAGTAAACGACAGCACTTCCTAATGTCATTTGGCAGTGCTAGCACTCGGCAATTAGGGCCTCTCTTAATGCGACGCTGGGAGCATTTCTCCTCAAGGTTAGCGCCTCATTTCCCCACGATGGGTCTGCGGGGCTGCACCAGATGCATTGTGGGAGCTGTGGGGGCGGGCGGGGGTGCGAGCGAGTTAGGACAGGTGTCCGCCACCTTGGATATCTCCCCTCGCAGCTGGCACCAGCTGGCACCCCCAAATGCCCCATCCGGACGGTCTGCTCTCTCTTCTCTGTGGAGGAGGGGGGGGAGGGAGAGGAGGGGCATGTCAAGGGCAGACCTGGTACAAGCTCACTCACAGGGCACCCATGCCATGACATGACCTGGCCACTAGGGGACCTGCCAGCAGCGCGCAGAAGGAGTAATGTGATACAGCCGTGCCCGTTTGGAGACCCGCTCCGGCATTCCTAATGGACCGGCAATGATGAAGCCCAGCAGTGCCAGAGGGTCAGGGGCAGCTTCTGTGGAGGATGCCGCTGAATCCGCCAGAGAGCGAAAGATGTCATGTCTGAAGGTGGTCTCTCTGGAAGCACGGGGACCGCCGACTGCTTAAAGACTAATTATGTAAGATGTACACATTTGGAAAGGTGTGTAATTAAAATAGCACTAATACATGTAATAATACATACAGGAATAATACATATTTGTGGCTCAAATAGGGTAAACACATTTATATAGTGTAAACAAACAAGGACAGTTCAGAGCTAAGACAAATCAATGACAAAATGTATATAAGCTGCTCAAATTGACTCCAGTCAGGAGAAATGGCTTCACATTATGAGCACATTAGCTTCCAGGCAATACCACACAGTGGTTCTAATCATCATGCGAGTTAATTCACTTAATATATCTTTAATGGGGAAAGGCTTTTCTCTTCGTAAAATGGTTTCCACACTGACCATTATCTGAGATCACGCCTAATGATGGCTGTGTTTTATGATAATGACCATTATTACAGAGTCCACCATCTTGTCGGCCAAATAATCAAATTGTCTTCCATTTCTTCCATGCATTTTGAATTTGTTAACTATGCTAATTTTCTGCTTTTGGTAAGGCCAATGTTTTTTTTCCATATTTGACCCCTTTTGGTTTACACCTTCTTGCTATTATGTTTTGCTATCATGTCTTAGATATACTGACCCAGATGGCCATATAGCCAACAGTATCTGAAGTTATTATCAGCACATTGTCTTGGCATTTCCCTCGTCATTTCCTATTGGATAAAAAGCATGCTGGGCTTTCACAGTCACAATGGATACCACAATGTTCAGCCTCCGCGCATATACAGTAGTACAGTAATAACAGTAATTGAGTAGTGATAATAATTTATAATAACACACGCTGGCTTTCAGCGTCAGACGCCACATAGATCCTTTGAAGTGCAGACTGTTGATTACTGTAAATGAGAGCTGTTTCAGGGTGGATTGTGGGTAATTATATGCAGCGCACCCCGGGGAGCAGTGCTAGGACCCAGGGGACGGCGGTTCCACATGAGAGTGGAGCCGAGACAGAGCAACACATGCTGTGCCACCGCACACCCAGCTTGAAGCAAGTCAACAGACCTGTCTTTTATTTCTAATGTGTGTGATTTACATCAAAGAGCCGCTTGTCATCCGACCACAACAAAGTGTTGTGTACTGCACAGTGATTGACAGGGTTTCATGTGTCCCGTCCCCACCCGCGCCTAAACAGCTTAACAGAGTGATGCTCATTGTAGTGTAATAGCACAGAACATATTGCTAGTTTATCTATTATGAGATTTACCCTGTCTGTTTTTTTAATAATTTCAATGACATTTCCCTCCCTGTGCGACACTTGGCACATTGATCATTTGAATTTGTGTTAGTAGTACTATAATGTATAATAAACATCTAAAGTATAACTTGTCTAAACAAATAATACAAATATGAAGTATGACTACTTATATATATATATACTTATACACATATACACTTGTATATGTATTATAACATATATTTAAGATAGAATAAGAGGAAAGTGCATGTTTTGAACCTGAAGCTATATTTCCACCAGTAGAGGCCCACATGTTTGCTAATAGTATTTATGTATCAGATATACATTGGAAATTGAATTCCAAATAGGATGCAATGTGTGGTAAAGTTTCCAATCACGCTGGGAGCCCAGCAATCTCCTTCTCTTCACTTGAGCTCATTTCTCCACTAATGACTTTGCCCTCTGATGCAAGCCAAGGGATCGTCAAAGGTCCTTGAAACAAAAAAGGAAATGTGGCAATTACTGGGACTTTCATCGTCAAGAAAGAGATTAAAAACCCTGTGGTTGTATATGCGCCGGTGTAGCAAACCCTGTCTTGTTTCCCTATTAAAACATATATTCAAGCACTGCACTGAGAAGTTATTCATCAGAAATGTGTTCCTCCCCTCTTCCAACCTACATCAATTTCCCTTACATGATAATAGAATTCAACGTATTATGCATTACTAAACACAGCCAGATAACAGCCTTCGGTGCTTGCAGTGCATGTGTAGATTCCAAAATGCTGTGCATGTACACGAAAAGCCATTGCCTTTTTAACAGTGGCCTGAGGGAATGGAATTGTCCCCCAGCCTCCATATACACTGACACAAAAGGTCCCCAAACAATTTCAAATTACTACTTTATTTCTCTCTCTTATATAATCCAGCAGCATTATTAAATCTACCACCTTCTGGGACTTTAGTGGTACAATAACATTACGGTTCTAAGATGTTTACATTTGAAACTGCCAGCTTTACTTGTTATAAACATGTATGCCCTGAGGACTTGTACAATACATATGCATACTTCAGGCCTAAATGAGGCTCAGGTCATTTTCCTTTAAAAGAGAGGTCAATATTACCTCAAGCAAGGAGCAGGGCCTCTCCAGAAACTCACAGAGCATAAAATAGCTCCTGATATTCACAGATGAGATCTATTATACATTAAACATGCTTGTAAATATTCACTAGTGAGACCATTCAAATGGAAAATATGGTCTAGGTCAAAGGTCTATGAAAATGTTGTCTCTAGAGGAGGTCCCCCTAGAATAGAGGCAACGATGATAACAGGGTGAAACACCCATAGGGGACGCGGAGAGAACATTAAGAGTTGTTTTACATGTTTGACTGTGGGACAGCGGTGATACCAGAGAGATAAATGACGGGCACTTATCACACACACCGTGGACAAACTCAGTCATGCACCATGGCAAATGGAACCCCGTGCTCCCATCAATTATACACACCCGGGGCTAATTGCATTGCAATAATGTCAATATTATTTTTTGTTTAATAATTCAATTTAAATGTCTTAATATTTGCTTGCCATATGAATGAGTAATAAAATACACTGAAAAACATTTTACATGGGTTATGTAGACCTACTGTATGTGGGAACATTTGAATACAACATCTAAAATAGAAAAAGCACAAAAGGAACAGAATTATACACAAATGTCAATTTTATTAGCGGTTTGTCTCGCTGACAGGATCACATGGCTCGGAAATTATTTCATCATGTTCAAGTCCAGTGGTAGTACTACAGTGTTATCTTCTATTTTTGTCTCTCTCGACTGTATATTTCAGAGGCCAGGAACAATGTAGTCTGACAGACATATTCTTTATGAGGGGCTCGTGGTCTCTCTAATTTGACACAGTTGTCAGAGATAAAGCTCCTCGGAGAGTGTGGCCATCCATGCTCTGGGTAAGAATGGGGATTAAATTAACACCCCCACCTTCACATCCGCTGACCCCAATACTGCAGAATAAAACATACATGGTGACTCACTTCCAAGCCACACGTCCTCTCTCCAACCTCATTCCTTACACGTTTTGGGAATCTCCTTTGACTGCGTTTAGAAAATATTTATGCAGATGTTCCCTCAGAATTGTGATGATGAGAATATAATGTGGCTAAATGTACACCAAAATTAATGTACGATAAAACAAAACAATTAGTACCGTCCTATTAGTGAAATTGTTATTTATATACAGTCCTGTAAATTTGCAAAGAACAATGACAACCGCGGGTATAATTTGGAGGTAATCCAAACGAATGATTATATCAGGTAACGATGCTGTAAATCAACAACCATCTTTACCGTAAATGTGGGCAATGATAAAGAAATGACACGCCGGGGCGGCTTTTGCAGTGTAACAATACACTATCCTCTCCTTGGTAGTTTCCTATCAAATGACCCGAGCACGTAAAATCAAATCAACACTGGAATGGATCATATCAGATTCTAATGAAAACATAATGTGCTCTTAAAATGTGTGTTGGCCCGGCAGCCAGTCATCCAGAGAGCCTCCCAGATGACGTGATGAATAGGGAACACCGATGGAATATGCATCAAAGTCGAGCTCATGATTTATGTAATAGCAGTCACTTGGACACTGATTAGCTGCTCTGTCAAGCGTGTAATACGAGAGGCACAACCCCTGGTTTATCAGTCATTTATCTGAAGTGCGTCCTGATATTATCACTGGATCCTAATGTCGTCATTATGCCGCGCAGCATGTGCGGGCCACTGTGTCACGGTACTGGCGACACTGCCTGTCACGGGTTCAAGCCTCTTCATTTGCAAAGTGCTCAGACATTCATAGTGGCGTGTCAACAGTAAAATAGAGACGCCACATCATATCGGAGATGGAGGGACAGAGGCACAGAGGCGCGCTAAACAAGTGGGCACAAGAGGCTATAGAAGAATATCTTCACCTCTTTGTGGCTGCGGCGTTTCTTGTCCGATGACCAGGCTAATTGTGTGGAGTGGGCAAAAATAACAAAGTGTCAAACGTACAATGAACTAAATAACTGGTCTTTTTTTTTCATGGTTTGATTTGGAGAAACAGACACATATACTGTAGGCTACACTGAGTATAGCACAATTGAGAACCCCCCACACCCCTCCCGCCATCCCCATCTCCTCCTGCCAGACCTCCTCATAGTGCAATGTGAGGCCCTCAGAGTCATTTCTACTGATTAAAATGCACACTCACACACAGCGCCGTGTGCGAGGACAGCGGTTGTTCAGTCTGTCAGGAATGTCCTGCTCTTATACAGCACATCTGATATCATAAACGACTTCAACTCCTCCCACGCCAACAGGAGAGCGGTTGCAAACACAGGAAGATGAGGCGAGCAAGACGGATCCGGCGTATGATTGAACCATGACAATATCATATATTGTGGATGGACCCATTTGCTCACAAACAATCTCTGTCATTCTGAAAAAAAAGGACGAAAAAAAAAGGTTGTTATTCCCACAAACATCTGCCGCTTTACACTAAAAGGAAGCTGTGCAGCATATAAGTCTATCAACACCTCTCACAAACAAATATAGTGAGGGAAACTGGACAGGAAAAGGGGCTCTTTGAGTCTCAAACAAAAGATATTAGCCTCGCTGCCAACACAGACAGGGCACCACACCTTGGCAATGATGCCGCTCACAATCAAAGGAACAGTCGTCATCAGTAGCACTGTTTTTAGAGGATATGTTAAAAAGATTTAGAATGTGTGTCATTATGGAAAACAATTGGGTCTGTAACCTTCCTATGCAGTGCATGTCATTCACACGCACTTTACACCCGTGCAAAGCAAATGTATTTCCTGTTTTTCAAATTGTCACTCTCATCCAGATGAATATATCACATTAAAAAAACATGACGTTTGTCCATATAAATAAGCCCAATACATGTCCACAATGCACAGCCACTAATAAACATAAACATTTTAAAAATAATTAAATGCTCTTGTATTCCTTTAAATATAAAACGGAAAACACTGAACAATGAACAGAAGAAATGTCTGTTGTTAACACCACAGCATAAGGCATGATAATTGTATGGCTGCTGAAACTGCAGCATTAAAATGCAGTTCCAACAGTATGGCCCGGAGGAGCCAGCAGAGGGGGCTGCTTACTGCAATCATCTGCTGATTAATTGAGCTTGATTCTCCCCATGCTGTGAACATAAGTTGTCCCACTCTGTAGGCTGTATGTTGGTATGTGGATAAAGGTTACAAGGCTTTGCCGAAGTCACCTCTACTAGAGGTGTCCCATCACTCTATTTTTGACAAATACAAAGAAAACAGCAGTTTTCTTGTTATTCCTCGTCAGGCCTAAATCAAACTAGGTTATGTTCATTTTTATTAATTGTGCTTGTACCTCTCTAATTAGCTAATGAGAGACAAAAAAAAAACAGGTTTAGAGCGGCGAAATGCAAATGAATCTTAGAAAATAGCACAAAAAGTAAATGGCAAGGCTGAGAATCATTCTTCATTGAAATGTCAGAGATAAATGGCTCAAATGTCACATCAATTAAAACGGGGACAGTTAGTAGTTCATTAAAGAGAGAGCCATATTGCACCGTCGGGTACCGTTGCCAACCCTTACTATCTGGGGCAGACTGGCAGTGGGTCCAGATGGCACGGAAATCCTCACAGATTTCAAAATGGTCTCTGCAGGGGTGGCGTTTTCTCCCCCGCTCCTACCCTCACCACTGAGATGGGGTGTCGGCCACAGGCCTATTCGGGGCTACACCAAACGAAAGCATGTCAAAAGATGAAGTCAAGACATTTAATTGCAGGATAAAATGAACAGGCCTATCAAACATTTTGCCAATATGACAAAAGCATGTTTCAGGTAGGCCTATGACTATCAGCCTTCTCAAAATACATCCATTTAAAAATCTATAGAGGCTATAGATAGCCTACATTTTTTTTTATTTTCCAAGGCATGTTTAGTCAGAAAATATAAACTAAAATTGCCCAACTATACGGTAGCCTAATTAATGGTCGAATGTGGAAAGGCCTAACTTACCACTTTCATTTATTTTCTATATGCTATATTATTTCATATTTTTTCTTCACATTGCAAAATATTTATGGAATAAAATACCTAAATCACTATCCCATCCCCCTCTCCCACCCCTCTCTTGTTTGTTGTGTATATGCCTCAAACGCCAATGTATTGAGCTAAAGCACCGGGCGGCCCCTTTCTGTAGCAGGGGAGGGACGAATGTATTTTCTGACCAATGGCAAAGGAATGGACAGACATTTTCTCCCTGTGATTGGCTACCATGACCAACTTGTCAACAGAAACCGGAACAGACTTTCCACGCCGTTTTGACATGCGTCCTGCCGAGAGATGAGAGCATGTCCTTGTGAGAGAAGTGTTCGCTGTTTAGAATGAGCATCAGCATTTAGCAGGTGTGATTATAGGTAGATATACCGGTCCGTTTTTCTATAAATTGGCTATCAGCACAGTTAGGCCCGTACTTTTGCCTATTGCTTTTTGACTTGTTCTTGTAAAACAGTAGGCTAGTTTTAGTCTAATATAATATGACGTTGTGTTTATGACGCGAACTTAGCCTGAACCTTAGGTCATAGGGTAGACCTACGTACGGTACAATGAAAGTGTGTTAGCGTATCACATTTTCGGTGTCCAGTTTGTATGACATCAGGTCGTGCTTATAAATTAATTGACATTTTTAGTAGGCCCAGCGCATATTATTGGAAGTTGGCAATTCCCAGAGGCGTTGTTAAAGTATGAAGAGATCCGGGGCTTATCCCAGACACAAACCCACCAAACCTCAAGCGCAAAACATAAATGCATTATGTTTTATATAACTTTGTTTTGTTTCAGTAACAACTCCTAACATTTTAAGCTATGCTTAGTAGATTATTATGTGAAGCAGAACTACTTTGTTTTTCACTGTGTCTTCATAATATTTTACCAGCTATTGTTATATCTCTGTCTTTCCTGGTGTCTTTTACTCCTTTGTCGTCCGTCTGTCTTTTGGTATTTTTTTAGATCATATTTTAGGACACTCTTGGTCTCTTTCATTGTTTCTCCATCATATTGTGTGCTATTTGTTGCCTGTCAGTCAATCATGGTGTCTTCATCTTATCTTATTTGTTGTCCATCTTTCCATCACTATTTGTCTTTCTATGTCTTTCCTTGTGTCACATTGTAGGCAATCTGCTGTGTGTCTGTTTTTCCTGGTGTCTCCATTATATTTTGCTCTTTGTTGTTTTTCTCTCTTTCCTTGTTTCTTCAACATATAATTGTTGTCAGTCTTTCCTGGCCTTTTCTTCTAGTAGTAGCCTATTGTATATTTAGCATAATTAACTGATGCAGAGTTTATTATAATTATTTAATGGTAAAATATAACACTTTATAAATGTTCAATGACAAATTATTTCACTAAAATTAACCTAATTTTAGATTTAAACAAAACCTTGTTGTGCGTGTGCACTAACAAGCAATTGTGAAGTTTTGGCTAGGTGGTTTTATGATGTAAGGAATGTAGTTGTTTCATGCTCTCGAACTTCTCCCTTACACGCAAATAGGCATAGGCTAAATGCATAAATGTACTTACTTTAACCGTTGTTATGCTGAGCACAAACCTCTATAGCCATTGTAGTCTCTGTTAAGTAGTAGACTACACTTTGAGTCCAAGTGACTCATCCTCTCCCAAGCTCATCAACAGTATACCGATTCAATCATGTGCTCTTTTCTTTGTTTATTTCTCAAGAAGTTACAAATGTAACATTTTCCCTACTTCATCTTATTCTATTACTTGACGAACATTATGCTGAGCGATAACAAGGCATTCACAACTTTATCTGGCAGCAGGGTTGCCAGATTTTATTGACAGTGTAGAGCACAATCACCCGCGGACTGTAAATCAACCCGCCCAAGCCCATTTTTGCCCGCAAACTATCCCCGGAAACCTCCACATCTGGCAACATGGTTTTAGGTGCTTCTTTAGCTGTGTGTGTGTGTGTGTGTGTGTGTGTGTGTGTTGGCGTGTTGGCACAAGGGTGGGTGTCAGGCTAGGAGATGCAGTTGTGTGAAGTAGAATTCTTCTTATGATTGCAAGATACGCAATGTCAAATAGATTTATGTATAATCGAGCAGCTATGCCGTTATTGCGAAATAAGTGTACAAATATATTATTGCAATTGGATCAAAAAATCTGGGGCTAGTACAAAAACAACTGGGGCTTAGGCCCCGAATGTCCAGGCCTAACGACACGCATGGCAGTTCCACTACAATTGGATCAGAGCATGTAAATAAATGGACTGCAAAGTTATATGCTGTAAGCATGTCGAGGCAGCTCAGGCGCACGTCGGTTGCTCCAGTACAAACAGTAATAACAATCCCTGTAGGCCTATACATTGTATAACATTTTCTTTGTATCATTGGAAAGGGCAACTCCAATACTGCAGGACTTCATCTCTATTTTTTAGGGAACTGCTAGGTCAACTCTACCACTAATTAATTCTAAAAATATTAGGGCCTGAGCACACACAGTGTGAGGACCATATTGAAATCCTAGTTCTTAATTTTTCTTTAATAATGTATGTCTTATTAAAGCTGAATGTATAAAGTCTACTTTCAAATTGTGTGTGTGTATATATAATTAATAATTTCTGCCAATCCCTGATTATTAAGCCCTAATTAAAAAATTTAACAGGGAAAACAAAGGGGCTTTATACTATTTGTGCAAAGTAGGAATCATAATGTAGCCCCAAATTTGCCACTATTATATAAGTAGCCTTTAGACACTTTTTCAGGTCAGAGTTCCTGGAAGGAAGGCATTTCTTCATAGAAACCCATGCAATCAATGTGACCTTTATTTATTATAACCCCCATCTCTCAAAAACTCACATATAACATAGTCAATCATCTTTCCTTTCCTCAAAGTAAAAATAAAA
This sequence comes from Typhlichthys eigenmanni, assembly GCA_027564635.1. Classification (NCBI taxonomy): domain Eukaryota; kingdom Metazoa; phylum Chordata; class Actinopteri; order Percopsiformes; family Amblyopsidae; genus Typhlichthys; species Typhlichthys eigenmanni. Next base: position 1,821,270 of record JAODUK010000007.1, read on the forward strand.
AAGAAACTGCTGTCTGGTTATTGCCAGTATCCATCTCAGTCGTCAGAAAAGCTGCACGTTTTTGCTGTTGTTAAGGGCTGGAAACCAGAATCCCATTGGAGTTGCACCCTAAGGAACAAATTTAATGCTAGAAAAACATCCCGGCCATCAACCAAAAATGACGGATTGAAAATAATGTCGAGCTATCTAGGGAATCCCCTACCAGACAAGGGAACAGACTGCATTGTTTTTCTCATTTATGTGATATATAGAACAGAAAGGGAGGGAAAAATGGGCGATTTATTGGTTAGATAGGCGTATTCTGTTCCATGCATGAAAGAAATATTGGATTGTAATGTGAGGATCAAGTCAAATCATGACATTGTTTGGAGGCTAGGTGTTCAAACATGTAACTCATCACATGGGTTTGGCCTGCTAGGTTTCCGATAGATCATTTAATGCAAATAATGCGCGGGGGGGTGGGTTCTGAAAGTTGTGTGAATATGTCAATGAACACGTTGTAATTTGTGCTCCCTCAGCGCGGCGATATGAAGGAGTCGGCGGAGAGACAGTGTGCTCAGAAGACCATCTCGTTGCGGAGCCCCCTGGGGACGATCCAAGTCAGTGGATGTGAGAGTGGTGTGCACACCATCCAGATCCTAATGGATGTCGCACCTGCTGAAAGGTACTGTACAACAGCCCGGGCCGTCGACGCGATAAACAAAGGTGTGAAATTTACCGGCGGACAGAATCCACTCCCAGTGATGGAGTGCCGCCATTCCTCATCGGAAGCAGGGCATTTTTGTAGATCCCACAAGAAATATCCGGGAGAAAGTTGGGCAAATATGAGCAGGCGCTAGAAATATGAGGGCCACTAGAATACAGTTGGGCTTGAAATTAGATTTCTGATGGCATGTGGTTGTGATTCTTCCTGCGGTATATTTGCAGTATATTTGAAATTTGAGAGGGGAAAAAAAAAAACTGTTTATTATCCCCAGGGGAGTTGATTAGAAGTCATGTCTGTAGGGTCACTGAAGGCCATGGGGAACATACTCTGTTTTGACTCCCTTATTTATGTTTTTCCAAGTGGTATACAGTGATCTTGAGGGGTGCACAAACACAGATAAATATCATATATAACTGCATTGCCAGCCCTCCCCATCCCTCAAAACTGTCAGTCTGTTGACAGCCCTACTGAAGCGGTTGGAACTGATTAAATTCTGAATTAATAAGTAGTTATTCCTGCTTTTTTACACGTCCAGAGATCCTACATCTCAGATTAGTTTTGATTAGATTGAAATTAAACGTCCATGTATCACAGATTCACATTTGATAAACTTGATTGGTTTAGGAAATTAAACTATTTTGAAATCCACCCAGATAGGAAGTCACCCTTTTGAAAATGTATGGCAAATTCTAATTTATGGAAACCCATTAATGGTCTTGTATATTATACTATAACATGTGTTTCCTTCTCCACTCTCTGCCATTTCCTAAAATTCATCAAGCAGTAAAAACATTCCACTGGTTGTTAATGAGTTGAAGTCAGAAAATTAATAATATGGAATTTTGATTATGGAAGATCTCCTGTAACCATGCGCAAGCACCTTCCTCCGTCTCCTGAACGGGGTTTAATTTGTGTTTTCAGGTTCAGTAGGAATATGCAAATGAATTTAATGATTCGCATCAGTAGATCATTTCTCACTTTAATATCATTTGCTATGTCGGTCATAAGTGTAGTTTGGATGGGAATGCTCTCAGTGTGTTCTCAAAGGTGTGAGTTATAAGTCATTAAACAAAATGCTTAGATTTTATCGTGACCGACTAAATTTAGTGTTACTGTCATAGGATAGGAAAACTATACACTGCTCAGATATATGGAGTAATGCAATGTAAACAGGCATTAAGAGAGGCGAGATAAAGTGACAAAATATAGGCTTATCTTTGCAACCGGCTTTACATGTAGATCTTGCAAAAGCCCGCCTGTAGCAGTAATAGTTCAGATCAGCCATTTTCATTGATTTATTTATGACATACTAAACAAGGTTCTTTCCAGCTTTGTATGTGGTGTGATGTAGGCTTAGGAAGTCAGTATGATAAATGTTCTTCCACGACTATATTTTGGATAAAGGAAATGGATAGCGTCCATACATATTATAAAGGGAGACCTGGATATCGACAGTAGAAGTGAGTCAAAGCTTTGAAAGCTTAGACTTTTAGACCGTTCTTTTTGTACGTATGTTAGAGTTTGTAAAATTCACAAAAGGCTTGGTGCTGTACGGCTGGCTGCGGCTGCGGCAGTGCTGCTGACATTGATAGATAGTTATTGATAGATGCCATTATAGCTACATAAACGCACTTGAAGCATTGCTTACACACCATGACCGTCAGCTCTTTCTAATAGAAACGTCTCAAGCCCCTTTTGCTTCCTAACTGATCTTAGGAACATTTCCTGAAATCATCAACTTCCTCCGCCAGTCTAACGATAGCCCTGCAGGCACCATCAGATGAACAAATTCATTACATCTCAACAACCCCTGTTGGGGCCCTATACACCAGTCTCCCTGTTAACCAGCCTTTCCTCGGTTAGTTTAGCATGGCCATAGCATTCACAGAAAAAATGATACACATTTTGTTTACAGGAGATTACTATTATCTGAAATATGATGCTTCTCGCCTCTTTCACACAGAGTACAGACACATAATACAGGAGGAAATCACAGAGCACTTTTTTATTATGGTGAAAAATGAAAAAAGGGCTGGACTCCTGCCCCGAGACATTTTGTGAGCATATTATTTTACAATGCTTTGATCAATTTGTCTGTCAAGCTAGCTGAGATGTGGGGGAGCTGGAAAAAAGCAATTTAGCTTGTGAGGTCCTCAGTAGAAATGTGCTACAGGAGCCTGTATGTGACATGTTGCATTAGAACCGTAGTAGCCTTTATTGCCTGATAACGTCGCAAGGCAATGTTGATATCAATCAACATTTCCTTTAACAGCCAGTCTGATGTGCTTTATGAAAATTAAAATAAATAAAAACACATGTACAAAACATTCTGAAAATAATTGATTTCATTCACAGGTAAGGGGGTTCGGATTTTAACAAAGCCAAAATATTGCAGTGGAAAATAATGAACAAATTGTGCATGTAGAAAGTAAGAAAGCTGCCAAGAATAAGCTCTTCGCATATGTTCGTATACAGAAAATTCTAATTAATATTACACGGATAAACAATAAACATTCTGTCTCATTTGCATATAGATATAAACAATATATTTGTGCATCTGAATTCCCAGCACACACTGGTCATGTGATCTGCCGAAAATCCTAAGTGGCTGAATCCAAAAATTATCATTATATTTCCCAGGCCATAAATCCGCCTTTTTTTTTTCTCTGACACAAAGCCTTATAAATCTGTGTCTGATTTTTCACATTGCACATTGTTTTTAGTTAATGATTTTCATCTGTTTGTTGTTCCTGTGATAGCGGGGAAATGTACCATATGCTCCAGCAAAAGACAAATGATTAGCAAATGAAATTCTGGACAGCTGTCTGACTGAAAGCATTTGGTTGATAGCATTCTGCTACCATAATTAGCTTAAGCTTTGGGTTAATTAACTTTCTACCTGGATATGCATAATAATAGCATTCTGGAGAAAGCCAAGGAGCTTCCAATATATCAGCAGCAAAGGCTGGCTTTTTACTTTATATTTCACCGGCATATTTAAATTTCAAGAGGCGATTTAGCTCGGGAGCATCGTCAAAATTTTTAGATTTTACTCTCCAAGCCAGATAATTCTGAAACAATGGGGGTGTATTATGTAGCAGAAATGCCATTTCTGAATGTAATTAAAGTGGATGAAAGCAATCACAGATTTTTAAACGCCATTGTCTAGCATCAGGCCTACTTGTGTAAAAAAAAAAAAAAAGAGAAAAAAAAAATACCCATCAGGAGGAGAAAAGAGGCAGGAGAACGGCCGGGGGGGGGGGGGG
>JAODUK010000007.1:1825341-1871150 GCA_027564635.1 Typhlichthys eigenmanni
CCCCCCCCCCCCCCCCCCAAGTCTTTCTATAAGAGGTTGTTGAGATTGAAGTGAAGTACAACAGTAATTAGTCTTTTGTATGAATGTGCTGGCCATGGTCATGATTAGTTAAGCATATGAGGGGAGACTGCATTGCTCTTAAGGAGGTGGGTGTTAAAGTCTATTTATCACCAGTTATCCTCACAGCTTTCCATTATCACTGACAACACTGGATGGGGCATGAAAACAGCCTAATTGTTCCGAGGTGGAGTGTTTTCGTGTCAGAACCGTCACCCCGGTCACATTGGCATTCATAAGCAGCCAGACATTTTCCATCTATCCAGCCCTAATATGCGAACTGTCACAACAGCTTTTACACACTACCAGCACTGGTGTGAAATATCTTAGGTGATGCATTTATCATTTCTCACACTCGTGTATTTGTGTGAATCAATGTCCGGGTTCACACTGAATAGCGCTACGGCAAATTGGTTTCCTGTTCTTACTGTTTATGTGGTATGAAACAACATCAACAACTTTAAGCCCTTTTCTCCTTCTCATTCATTTCCCTCTGTTGTTGTTTTGTTTTCTCCCGCCAGCTTTCTTTCTGCCCTAACCTCCTCTTTGTCTCTCTCTCTGTTGCTCACACTGTAGAAAACATTATTTCATTTAATTTGTATACATTTTTCATAATACTACTACTAATAATAATAATGGAATTATTCCTAATTCCTTACTAAAGTTGTAACTAAAGTGGAACAATGGCAGCCAAAGTGAATTGTCATACGAATGCAGAGATGCTTAGATAGCATGTATATGAAGCAGTCCCCAATAAAGTAGGTGGAGACATTTTGACACAGTCCCTTTTACAAATGCTGATTAATTATTCATTGTGCGATTATATTCAGATGATTTTGTCTAGTTTTACTTTTCTATTTTTCTATATTGTTTTTTTTAACGGAGGCCTTAGAATTGTGTTTTGCATATTGTGAAGTGTAGTACTCAGCTGCATGCTCATTAAGGTGCCGCTCCCACCGGCCCCTGGCCCCATCTGTGCTCTGCGTTTATGCCCGAGTCCCCCGGGGACGAGCCCAATCAGCCTACACATGCCACTTCCTGTGTAAACGAACACCTGTGTAGCACAGTACCTGTAAACCGCCCAGCGCCGGCGAGACGCCCACATTCTGCTCATGCCTAATGTGAAAATGTGCATACGCTGTGATTTCCCCGACCTCTTCCCCAACCACATCAGCTTCTTTCTATTGAACTGAACCTCCAGGGTGATGATTGTCGAGTGAGAGGCGCAGCGAAATGGGGCGCCCGGGTTATTTCCCCCTCCCGCCATCAACATAGAAGTTGTCCGCGTGTTGGATTGTGGGTAGGTCTTGTTGTTTGGAAGTTGATTGGATTCTATATCTGCCACGCGCAGAAGCGTACGGTGGGGTAGAATTCGGAGGCGATATGCAGAGAGATGATTCGGCTCTGACATCTTGGAGAGGAGTATGAGTCAATTATGCCCAAGTGTTGTTCTTGCTTATCTTCCTGCGGCACCAAACAAGGATTTAGTCAAGGATTTAGGGGTGAGGGGGGCGGTGGTGGGGATCATGGTAAGCGGTTCACAACAAAACACTCAAAACTCCTGGGAGCGGGCACTGATTTAAAAATAAATTACAGAAGACGAAGCGCTAACACTCAAGGGTCCTCAGCAGTGCTGCCGTACACAGGTGAAGATTAGCCTCCTCGCTAATCAGAGGAACAAGGCAGTAATTTGCTTTGAACACAGACAGTAATTAGGACTTGGTGACACTGGATTCCCATAATGCTTTTGTGCTTGACGTGGTCAAATTCTGACAGAGGCTATCCATGCAGGGTCACTGTCCCCCCCCCCCCCTTCCTCGGTCTCTGGGCCCTCTTCAGTAGAGGCTCTAAAAGGTCCCTGCAGTTACAGGGGATCCCTAATGTACTTTATGTCTCCCTCTCTGCCTCCTTACCATTCCAGTAATTGGAATCTCTTTCTGCAGCACTTGAGAATAGAGGCTAAAAATGCTATTTGAAACTGCTCGGTAGTCTGTTGCAGATAAACATTGCTGTGTCGAGGTGTGGATACACTACATAATGGAGTAAGAGTTAAGGCTCTAGTAATACATGCCTTTGCTGACTCCCGTGGCTAGCCAGTTGGGAGAAGACCTAATTGTTGTGTGCTTTCTTGCCGACACTGCAGTATTTTACCACCACTTTATGTATTGGATTGAGCTGCACCTCTTTGGTGGACATTCGCTAATAAGAGTTGTTGGTTATCTAGAGAGCAGTTAATCTGGCCCCAGTTGTTTTTATTCTGATATACTAGAGAGTAGAACTGGCACAATAGACTGGAAAAGAAAGCGTTCCTTGCAGCTCGCTACTCTTAAAATCTCTCGACTTTAGCGCTGCGGTAGCTAGACCGGCGTCTGAATGATCTTCAAATGGTTGAACGGTCCGCATTCAGCAAGTGACTTACAATTGTATCACAGCCTTCGGCTCAAAGACGGTCCGGCTCTTGACATTCATAGAGACATTTTTTTTACCCCCCATCTCCCACCCCCCTATTTTAGACAGTCATTTTAGGCTTTTTTCATGCTCTCTTGAGTCTTTGACGTCTCTGAGTTAAGTATCTGTGGCTATAAGGCTGGGGAAATATTAGACTGGTCTTGGCCTTTTCTATTTCATCTACCGACCCGCCATGTTACCCATGATCGGTGAAGGAGAACTCTGACAGGCGGTGTCAAAAGTGACAGCCGATCGAGTCGGGATGAGCGCCATCACGCTTCACAGGACGGAGGCATGAGTTCAGATTTTTCTTCCCCCCCTTTTTTTTTTGTGAGCCACGCCATTACGCCCTCCGCCAGATTGCTATGATTCCTTTCAATTAAATCTTGTGGTTAACCTGTTTCTTTCTTGCGAGTGGAGTTGATTGAGAAAGTCCCATGAATCCAAAGTCATTGATGTCATCGATTTTGTAAGGTTCAAGGGATGCAGACTGTGTCAAAGGAAATTTGACAAATTCATATTTTGTGTTTTGTTTATTATTATTCTCTTTATGGGTTTATTTTACAGATAAAGTATTGCTAATCTCTTCTTGCCCTTTTTTGATAGTTTCATCCAAAATGGAACAACACTTAAAGAGTTATATAAATGTTCAATTCATTCTTTATATTAGAGTTAGAAAATAGGTAGAACTCCAAATGACTCTCACTTTACAGAGCAATGATTTATGGTAATTGGAAATTGATTGTGACAGGAGCACAATATTAGAAATTCTCTCAAATCACAATCTTCTACCAGGGGAAATATTCTTTTACTGCAGCAAATCCTGGCTAGTTCAGAATTAGTTTTCTATTTCCCTATACCTGTGATACAATACTGAATGCCTACTGGATATTGAAAATGCTATTATTCTTAACTGTAATAAATTCATTAATTTGAAGAAACATATTTTGATTAATCATATTTTGAATTGTTTTGTGCAACTTTAATAAATTTTTCAAAAACAATTATTAAGTACCTTTAGGAATTGTTGTGTTTTTAATACACAGGGAAGTAAAAAAAAAAGAAGAAAACCGCATGGCAGTTACCTTCCAACTTGAAGATTGTATCTCCTCTGAGAGTTTAAATGTAATTGGAATGACATTTATATGACATCTCTTAATCTCTCATTTCAAGGGCAGAATTCATAATCTGCCAATCTGGTTTCCGTAAAGATCAAACGATACAGTTTGTCTTGTGCTTCACTATAGCAACATATAAGATGTTGCCAATACACAGGCCATTTATTGTACAGCTTTACAGACCAAATGCTCTTTAAAATGAGCCCCGCCACCCCTCCTATACACATTACTGCTGGTGTTGACAGACTTCAACTGAAGCAATGTCAGACCATATGTTTTGTCCCTGTTTACCCACCATAGCGTGCCGTGTACATGCATTGCGTTCACTTTTTCCCAGTGTCAATGTTGCATCGCCCAAACACCCTTTACAGTGAGAGCATCCCTAGCGTGCACGCGCGTGCGTGCGTGTGTTGTGTGGGGTATGGGGCGGGGGGTTGGGGGCATGAGGGAGTAAAATTAGCCCCGGTGACAGCTCGGCAGTGTGAGCCAGAGGTCAGAGGTGGCGAGCCTTAAGCAAAGGTGCACTACCCTTTGTCCAGTAGATTGTAAGGGCCTGCGGGTCCAACAGGAACATTTCCACACACAATATCCCCGAGCTGTCAGTGTGCAGTGGCTGGAACATCCTCTCCGAGAGACGGGGTGCTCGGGGTGGAGGGTGGGTGTGGGTGTGTGGTGGGGAAGGGAAGGGAAGGGGGGGCGGGTTGTAGAGCAGGAACAGTGGCCTGAAGATCTTAGCACAGAGAAAGGGGAGAGGGTGTTTGGGGGGGCTTTAGTGGGAGGATAGAGAAATAGGGGATATGGGGGTTGGTCGTGGAGGGGTGGAAAGAGAGAGACAATGACAAGTAGGGGCTGGGTGGGCACTCACCCATGCCGACAGAGATTGCCATGAGCCATGGCCATTGTTTGAGCGGGTCTCGGCACAGGGCCACCGCTGGGTTTCCGAGTGTTCTGCACTCCGCCATAAACCGGCACGTGGGTTTATTTAGAAATGAGAGTATTTACACCTTTTTACTGTATTTACACCCGCCGTTAAACGGCACCCGGGGGAGTTGTTTCATACCCTCCACACACAAACACACACCACTCTCACGGCCACAAGCCAGCCGGCCGTGCGGCTCGCTGAGAACAGACCTGCGCCGTCATAACACCCCAGTAAACCTCAGCTTCACATGTCCAATATAAAATGTTGCTCACACTGTGACCCGCAGAAGTGTAAAAACACTTAGGGCCATGTTGACTGAATGTATGAGAGAGAGAGAGAGAGAGAGAGAGAGAGAGAGAGAGAGAGAGAGAGAGAGAGAGAGAATTGTGTGTTTAACAAAGTAAATGTCCATTATTAATACCATACAGGATAAACAATTTTGAAAAAAGCGTCCGCTTAAATAGCAATATTATTTATTTATAAGTCCTGTACACCAGTTAATGGAAATGGCGGCGCGCTTTAGATCCACAACACAGCTTGAGGTCCACTTTGCAGTAATGCACAGGCCAAGATAGTACCTTCCCAGTAGGGTCTTTAAGTGTCAAATATGGGTCAGCCTTGCTCGCTTTGACCTGGGGGGTGGTCAGCAGTCAAGAGGAATATCACTTTTTAAGCAATGCCAACTCAACCATCTGTAAATTCCTGCAAGCGACTGCTCTCTCTAAGATGCGTGTCCAAGTTCAGCGCTTTGCTAGTCCGCACCACTCGGTCCAAGAACTCCATTTATTCTAGTCATGAACTATAAACTAGACCCAAGTACAGATGAAGCTGTTGTTATGCCTCGCTTGCATCTTTCCTCTAAGGGTTTCAAGACTTTTGATAACTGCCTTTTCAAAACTGTTTCTGGCCTTTTCAAAGTTGTTGAAAGTAATATGTTCAGGAGCATTTATTCAGGATTTCTTTTTTTTTAATTAAAAAAAAAATAATAACCTTGTATAAATATATTTGGTAGTTGTAATTCGTGTTATGGTTACTGTTCTTCCACTTTGTCAAACATGCTTTCACAGTTCTGAAACGTTTCACAGAGCACGCCTAAATGTTTAACTGTAGCTTTTAAATGTCGTCTTGTTTCACTCACCACATTATGTCATCCGGCCCTTGTGTCACTTATGGTGTGTTATTTCACTCTTGCTTAAGCTCTGTTCCACCATGAGGTATTATCATTGTTATTATAACCACCCCTCTCTCTGACCCCGATCCGTTGCTTTGACCCCCCGGACAGGAGTGACGGGGTGTCCCTGAGCCGCGCGGAGGTCATCGACGGCCCGGCGGAAAGCGGCCGCGAGCTGCAACGCTGCGTGGAATGGCTCCAGGCGTACTTCGGCGAGCCGCAGACCGTCGGGAGCCTTCCCCTCCCTGCCCTCCACCACCCCGTCCTGCGAGCAGGTCTGTCACGGGTAAATATTTGTAGAGCCATGACTGGGGGATCAGCCTTTCACTCTTAATTGTCAGTTACATCACTTAGATTCACTGTGCTGTACTGTGTTATAATGAAGTATTTTATGGCTGAGGGACAGAGAGAGAGAGAGCGAGAGCGAGCGAGCGAGGGGCAAAGCCGAGTGAGTGGGTGAGCGAGTGAGCGAGGGAGAACAGAACACAGAGCTGTAACTTGGTTCAGTAATCTGTGGCAGCTCTTACCACGCGTGTTAGTCTTGGCAAGCTTCTCCGCTATTCTTGGCACATTCTTCGAAACTGATCGAATTCCAGTCTTGACATTTTTAGACAGGAAGCTTTTTTTTTTTATGAGAACATGTGAATGGTAGTAAACTTTGAATGAGCTTATTGTTGAGCTTGACCAGTCACCTACGGCAAGGGAAATGGAAAAGAAAAGCCCAAAGAATGGCTAATAACTGTTTAGTAGTTACTACGTGTATGACTTGAGGACACAGGGAAATTGGAGAAATTAATTATTAGTTAACCTAGCATTTTGGGTCAAAGAATCAAGTAATTACATAGGCTTACTCGTTTTATTTTTTAGTGTATGGCTTTTCCCTTTTTCCTTCCTTTATTATTTTTTTATCCCAAACTGAACTATTTTAGGCTATTTCAACTTAATTACCCTCAAATGCTTAACACAGTTTAACTTTAAAATGGAACGAACTGATTCAGAGGGGAAGGCAAAGCACACCTACAGTACAGAGGAGAAAAAAAATACTAATAACACATACCGGTAATATATGCATTTAACAAGCGTGCTTCTTTCCCCCTGCAATAAGGTCTTAGTTGCACACTAATTTCATGCAGATCTGCAGTGCTTGAGTGATGGCATTTCCAATGAGCAGGTACTCCATTGAGACTGGGTATACAGCAATGAGTCCCACGCTCCCCGCAAAGGCAATGCAGAAATACATCAGGACCAATTACGATATCAACTTTCAGTGTGATTCCCTTCGCCACCAAGTGCTTGTGTACCAGCCTCGGGCTCTTTCAAATCGCGTCTCATCTGAAGTCTTTGGGGTTTTAATTAAATTTCAGGATAGATGGAATTCTTTCATTAGTACCTGATCTGAATAGGTGATTGTACCACGTTCCCCTCCTCTCCCTTCGCTGCTGTTGTTGGGCTCGGTAAATACGGGGGGGTTTAGGGTCAGATCGCTCTCAGCAGTCGGAAGCATAGGCCATGTCGGTATAAAAAAAAAGAAAAATTAAAAACCCTAAATGCGTGTATCAGGAGGATTTGTCTTGCGGGTGGGGTTGGAAATAGATTTCTGAAAAAATTTTATTAAAAAAAAAAAAGTTTTTTTTTTGGTTGTTGATTCACAAATGTTGAGGATCCCTCGCCACTGTCTAAATGTCCTAGCCAGTGTAGTCACGCAGCCGCGCGCCTGCACGCCTTCTCAGGTCACTTCCACCGCAAGCCAAGCAACTTCCGTTTTGCTCAGTTGTCCTGCGGTAGAGCGCGAGGCGTCTCGCCGCGACCCCGTGCCGCGACCCCGCGCCGAGACCTCCTGCAGAAGCGGCGACGTGTTTGTGTTTGCGCGCGCGTCTCTCTGACACAACAAGCCACTTTTCACATTAGCTGTCACCGCAGTGCGCAGTGACGAGAGGTGGCATGAAAAGAGACGCGGGGGCTTGTCATGTGCGACATCACATGCGTCTTTGGTCGTCGGCAAGGCAAGGAGGAGAGTCTCTGTGTGTGTGCGTGTGTGCGCACCTTCACCTTGACTAAGAAGCACAGACACCGTCGCAGCCTCTTAAAACGATGCATATTCTTATCTCATTAATTATACATCCATATGTAACAGACGAGAGGATCTTAGTCTCGGTAAGCGGCGCGAGGAATGTGCGGGGAGGAGGGGGTGGGGGGGGGTTAGTGGGGAAGGACGCTCTTCAAAGCCCCAAATGACTGTACTCCTGCAGGAGCTTCAGCCTCCCCCTGTGCACGAGATGAGACCCTCACCGGGGCTGGCCCCTGTGATGTTGGGGGGTGGGGGGGGATTAGGGAAATGAACGTTTTCAGAATATGGAATAATCAGAGAATCATCAGCGCCCCCGTCAGCCTTCAGACGTGTGGATCCCTCCAGACTGGGAGACAAAGTCTTCCCTCCCATTAGACACACAGGATAATGAGGGCGTCACATTTGCACTATTGTCTTTTTTCCCCCTCTCCCAATCATGTACAGTATATAGGTGACTGACAGCTGGAAGTCACTCCACCTAACCCCCCCCCCAACCCCCAACCCCCCACAAAACCCCACAGTCGCCAGCTCGGGCGACATACTTTAATTTATGGCCTGTTTTCTCCTTTTATTTTTTTGTGTGTGTTTTATTTCAAATTGGCCGCGATCAGATCAATCGTATATCAATATCTTCATAATCATCTGATCCATTTTTGCCCATCGACTTGAGTCCGGGATCAATTTGGCCCTCTCTAGCGGTCCCCGCCACCTGCCCTTCCCTGGCAGGTAAATGACCTGTGACACAATTATGGGATGTCTGTAAACATGTAAGTGCTTCCTTTCCACTTTTATTTAAACAATTGACTCCAGTGCCCCCCTGTTTGAAGAGGGTCTTGACCCCGAGAAGCAGCACATTAGGCCCTTTATAAAGCATGGGGCTTGGGGAATGCTCTTCACATCATCTCGCCACAAGCGACCCGCCTGGAATCCCACTTCGACCTGGCGGGTGGGGGCTCGGTCTCTCTCTCTCTCTCTCTCTCTCTCTCTCTCTCTCTCTCTCTCTCTCTCTCTCTCTCTCTCCCCCCCACTGTGACTCTTGTTCAGAACTGCTCTTGCTCAGATACAAGCTGCACTGTATCTTGTCGCTCGAACCCGCTCTCCGCTAAGATCTCGCGGCGTCTGCCGTAGCCACATTGACGTCGGTTGTTTGTCAATATGTTTGCCCCCGATAGGGATTTGTCACATCCATAGCCATGGCTTGTCGTCATTTACCCACCAGCGACACAGCACTCAATACGTGCCACGCGCGCGACATGGCCAAATCCCCGTTTTATGAGGGAGAATAATGCATGCAAGGAAAATCAAGGGGGTACATCTTATCTCCTCACAGCATCAAGTCTGCCTGTGTAAGGAGCCGTCATCCCGTTGACAGCGTGATTATTACCTGAAAAATTATTAAACAGTACCTACGGGCCTTGTTCAAGACAAAGAACCCACATGGGCGCGCATCAATCAAATCTATCCCCGTTAGGTTTTACACTTATTCCCCCCAGTTTAGGCAAATTGCCTTGTTCACAAGGCTTTGTGTAGCAGAGAGTGACTCTAAGGTAGCAAGGGTGCCTGGGGAGCCAAGGGATGTTCACTCTGTAGAAGAGAGACAGGGGTGTGACATGTTTTCACACAATGCCAATTTAGAGGGATTTCACATGGATCACTTGTCATGTGCTCTCTTAGACCATATAAATGAAGGAGAATGGGAGATCACTAATTGAATTTTCATGACTGAGTATATGTATATGTTAGAAGATTATTATGGTATATATTTTTTTTTTATAGCAAGACCATTGTTTCCAATCTTGTTCGTCGTGCGTAAACGTTGTTCACTTGCCTCTACAAGCGTGTAGTGCATCGGATGTTTCAAGGTTTAGAGATGTTACACTCCTAATGCATTTTTCCTCCTCTTAGCCACGGGAGCAATACAACCCACATCTCTGTGTCACTGTCTGCTAATACAAAAAAAAAAGATAATGCCATTGCAAAAGTGCTAATGAAATCAAAGCCGTTAATGTGGTTGGTTAAGCTGCCGTTGATTTGAAGAATTCCGGCATTTAAGTGAAGATGATATAATGAATCTACTCTGAATAGAAAGCAATTAAAAGGACAAATTGGTCTGATTAACCTCAAAGTCATCCCCTTGCCACAAATGGTGTGCAACATTCAAATTATTATTATTAAAAATCTGGAGCAGATTTGCAGTCTTTTTGGCCTCTCTTAATCCTTTTAAATGAAGGAGCAAACTTTTTTAATTTTAGCTGTGACCTTTTCCGAGCATAACCTAGATTTTTCTGCTTTAGAAATAATTTTCTTACATCAGCTACTGTACCATGCTAATTTATAAGGTCAAACTGAATTATTTTATTATGCATTTAGAGCTAAAATGAGTTTTTTTTTTTAAAAGAAGGAAAAAAAGAGCAGGTCACTTTCAAACGCTGCCTCAGTTGTAATCTGTTCCAATGCTTTGCTCTGCTCTTTCCAATGCAGACCAATGCTTTGTCATTCCGAAGCTCTGTAAGTGAAAAGTGTATTTTGACACTCAGTCAGGCTGATTAAATGAGTCCTCCTTTCCTGTGTGCCTCCGGTCTTCCTTTCCCACCCTCCGTGCCTTGTCGCTGTCCGCCAAAGATACGTTCACCAGCCGCGTGTTACACACACTTCTGAGGGAAGTGAAGTTTGGAGAGACCGTCTCCTACAAACGCCTCGCTGAGATGGCGGGAAACCCCAGAGCTGTGCGAGCCGTGGGAGGGGCCATGAGGAGGAACTTGGTGAGTTCAGCTGACATTGATTGACAAGAGTCTGACGCACTTTCTTTATTTTGTCAGTGAGGGAGCATAATAGTGGTTTTGTTACTGCTTTTATTCTTTATTTTGTTTGCTTTGCACTGTGTGCATAACCATGCTCACCTGACCTGGATTAGTAGGAGATTCTGTGTCAGAAATAATAGTAAAGAACAAGTGCATTTAACCAAATTAAATTAAAATGTGTTAACAGCATAAACATTTTATTTTCACAGAATGCAACTATATATAAATAGTTAATACAATTGAAATGCCTTTCAATATACTAATAGATGAAATAACATAACAATGTACACGTTTATAATAATACGATTTTAATATTTGCTGTTTTTACTGTATATTAATTATACTGTATAAACATACTGTACAGTATACCGGCAATCTGAATCAATATTAATATAATGTCTTTACATTTCTAATGTCTATCTTATAAATTTTCTAGAAAAATCTACTATTTGAAATGCAACACATCCTCCATAGCAATTTTTAGCATGTTAATATAAAAGTTGGTCCCAAATCTCCAGCTTCTTGTAGGAAATTTGTCCCGCAACATTTTCCACACGATTCCTTAACTGTGTACAAAATGGAAGGCTAAAGGGCAAGCGGTGTGTCTCCTTTTGATCAAACCCTTTGATCAGAGCACGTTTAGCTCCGCCCATGTAGTGCTGTGGGCACCGCCGGGGAGCTGTCTGAGGCACCGCAGAGCACTACCTCTGTGGAAATAGAGTCCTGCCTAATATGTGCTATGCTGTGCACAGCCCTGCGTATGTGATGTATGTGATGCACTATATACAGTGAACGTGTACATTCTCACGTGTTATTTTATTGCACTATACACTTCATGTATTCTTTATTTTATTTTTCTGTGGTAAAAATAAACACACCTTTGTTACACATATGCAATTTACAACGCAGCGTAACTAGGAATTAAGAGTAACATCATTTATATATGGAAGTTACACGATACACATTACATTAATCAATACTATTTCTCCGGGTTGGATGTGTGAAACGTCTCATGCTCACAGTTTGCAGACATTTCTTCTATTTGTATTATTATTTTCTTTACACGTTTGTTGGGGGAGGCTGGGAGCCAGGGTCCTCTGCTCCTTATACAGATCCAGAGTCAAGATTGTCAGTGTCAATTACTTGTCAGTAGTGCCTCTACACTGGGGCTTCAGCTGTGAAAAGCTCAGTGTGCACGATCGATGCTCGCCTCTCTGTGGCACCACTTCACCAGGATTTGAGTATTGATAAGCCTGGTGTAGCGCTTCTTCCCCCACCCACCCCCACCACAGGCCCCCAAGCCCAAGTGAAGAGGCAGATCCGGAGGCCTTGAGGGGTAACACCCGCTGCCCCCCCATTCCCCACCCAAACCCGGGAAACATTATTGATCTGAATACTCGAGCAGTATTTTTCTGTCTGCAAGGTTAATCCGGGGCTCTGAAAGTTTTATTGCTGTTGATATGGGAGCGGGTTTAATGATGGATTTGAACCGAAACGCATCGGATGTCCAGCTGTTATAAAAGGCAGTGGGTGCAACTGTCGGATCAGGGCAACGGCGAGTCCAGGGCTAACTCAATTAAATGGCAACGGTTTAGTTTGAACGTGACACGTATCTGTGTGTTTGCAATATCAAGCACAACATGGGTTATCTTGAGGGTGAGGACTTGTTTTCTCTCTCTCTCTCTGTGATGTAGATGAACCTATTGCCACGATTCCTGCTGTATATTCACAATGATTGAGTGGTTTAGGCTTGCTTGTTTAGTGTTCCTCTCGCCGTTTAGTTTACAAAGAACTCGAGACCCCCCTGGCAGTCCTGTACAACAAGAGTAAGCGCTCCACCGACATCCTCTTTTTAATGATCACAGGGTTATCAGATCTTAATGTTGACACCCTCTCGATTGAATATTCATCCTGCTGATGTTTTTGCGCATTAATTTTTGATTGCTTCTTAGCTTTACACTATTAAAGAGTAAGGGGAAACAAACAAAAACACTTAAACCCGACAACTGAACGATCGCCCTCAATGTGGGTTTCTTCTGGATCAAGCTCGACACTTCTGTCACGTCGTCTTTCACGCTGCGCAATCTCCCGAAGGCGACAAGGAAAAGTGCAGATTCATGTTTTGGTAAACGCCGGCCAGCGTTTTGTCATGACGGAGCCAGGCAGGTCCCCATCAAAGAACATATGTGGACGACGCAGTGTTTTTGTCTTTTTCACATATTCAGCAACAATATTAAGATAAGATATAATAGGGTTTCCTCCTTTAAATAAAATGATGTTATTGTATTTATTTTTACCCTTTTGATTGAATTGCATTGTGTCTCCTAATGGCAGGTCCCTATCCTCATTCCCTGCCATAGAGTTATATCTAGCAGTGGCCGCACTGGGCAGTACATGGGCGGCAGGGGCAACCATCTTAAACAATGGCTGCTTATCCACGAGGGACTGCAGGGGAAGGCTGAAGCACGGCCAAGTCCAACTGTCCTTCACAAACTGCATGTGTAGTCGGCCATTTTCTATTGTGCAAAACAGGCCCATAAAGTTTAACATGTTTGGCAAACACCGTGGAACAACTGGAACTTGTAAATATTCAGTTTATGCTTTATTTTGTGTGTTGAAATCCAAGAATAGAGATGATGCATAGTTAATAATGATACAGAGTTGTTGCAGGATTAGAATGTACTAAAATAACTTGAACAGTACAGTAGGAATTACAAGCATATGCTCCCGTGGGTCTCAGCTGCGTTTGCCAGATATTGCTGGAATGGGTTTTCTAAAGAATTATTATTCCCTTAAAAATATGTCTCTTGCATTGTTTTCATATATTTATTTTTATTTTCCTATAAGCAGAATTAGTTCTCTGTACCTCTTGTTGGTTTTTAAAATTCTTGCCAAGTGAATGCTTTGTTCAACATCCAGAAATAAAAGCTCTGAAATGTACCGCTACAAAGCTTTGTAGTCGCATATTTGTTTTGTCTTAATTTAGTTGTTTACCATGCATTATAACCCACCTATATATTTTAGTCATATTATAACTGTGAACATGCATCTCATCTTACATTACAGCATGGCAGAGACATTCAACATTTTTTTAAAATGAATATTTCTGTGTAGTTTTCTTCCTTTTCATTTTCCAGTTTCAGATTATCACGCTCTGAGACTTGTTTTTTTCACATCAGTGAATACCGTCTTTCACTGGTGCCTCTTTTATTTCTGGGAAGTGTTTTCCATTAGAGGGCAGTACAGAACGGGAAACAGAAGCCATGCTTGGATTCTTCCAGCATGATCTATAACTTCAAAGCTTGTATATCATGTAATGTCTTCATTTGACCATGTTATAACCTTTTATTTTAACGTAAAATAAAATAAAAGTCAATAGGGCATCAATTGAAAGAAATTATAAAAGATGTTTTATATAGAGTGGAATATGACTGCGCCTTTAGAATGTACAGTAGACTGTTAGAATGCCTTTTGTTTTTATTATATATTTTCTTCACATTGACAGATTATCACACTGAGTAGATAATTTTCAGTTTGTGTACTAAACCCTTGGTTCACCACAGGCACCCCAGCCTCTAAATGACCTCCGCGGTTAGTGCTCTTTTGCACGGCGCAGGTAGCCTAACAATCCAGCCTCCAAAAATAACCTCCACTCTAACCTTTGCGGAACCAATTCAATTCAACCTGCTCGCTGAATACATTTGAACCCCGGCTGCATTTTTTTTTCTTCTTTTTTTCTTGATTTTCCTACCCCATCAACTCTGTACGGGTGTCTGCCGCGCTGTCTGGACTCACTTTGGAGGACAATTCCAGCGTAGATATGGAAGGCGGTAGACAGGCAGATGAAGAATGAGACTCAGCCTGTGGTTTCACAGAGGGCTAATGATGCCTATGGTGACTACAGGCTACAGTCAGGCCCCTAACGAAGGGAGCTATGACACAGCCACAAGGGGTCCCATTTAAGGCGGGCGCAGTCTGAAGTGCACTGTAAGCAACCTCCTCTTTTTGCTCGTGGCTTACTAAATTCTATGGAATTCCATGAAAATTGTAACCGCCGATAGCGATGCTATTTTTTTGGTTTTGTTTGTTGATGTCGAAAAACAGCATAACATTTTCACACGCAATGCCAGTAATTGGCTGCATCACTTCTTACAGTATATGTTGAAAATAAATACACATTTTATATCATATTTATAATCATTAATTTCTAGTATTATTTGTGTTATTTAGCTATGTTCTTGTTCATACATGTGTGTGTACGTGCATGTATGTATGTGTGTCTCGCTGCTGAGATAAAAAGGAACTTGATTAAAGGAGGCTTCTACGATCTCATCATCCGCGCTGTTAATCTCTGTGAAACCTTTAATTTTGGCCTATCTGCTTCCAGAGAGAGAGAGAGAGAGAGAGAGAGAGTGCGTGTGCATGTGTGTCCACGTGCGTCCACGTGCGCACACGCGTGCATGTGTATGTCCATATGTGTGTGGGTGAAGTGGATGATATTGAGTCTGACTTCATAAATCACCCCGACACTGATAAACTCCCCATGCACCCACACACCGCTAATGGGCAACCCTTAAGGAGTGTGTGTGTCTCGTGCGGCGTTTGATTCAACATTTATTAACCCCCTCACACACACGCTCACTCTCGCATGCAACACACACACACACACACACACACACACGCACACACACTCAATTGAGCCCCAGAAAGAGCAAGGATATGGTTGGTGGCACTCACACCGTTGCGAGGCTTTGACCCGGCCAGGTTGTATTAATCATGGCTGTTGGTGCTAAGATACATTTTAGCTAATAGCAGCCACAACAACCACTGCATTTCCTACTGCGTCCTTCTCATAAGTTATATCCTGTCTCTAAACTCCCTACTTCTCAATTCGTATCCTGCCCCCCACCCCCATCTTTCCCCCAAATCTACCCTCCCTATCCACCTTCATTATGGACAATTTTCTGCTGCAACTTCAAATACAAACATTTCTTAAAAGTGTGTTAGGCTTCTTGTTTTTCTCCAAACATTTCCGGCTACAATTCCAGCACCCCTCAAACTAGCACCCCTCTAAACTAGCACATGAATTACAGAGGACTTTGAGCTACAGCTGCGTGTAGTATGAACGTATTAAACTCCTTGTCCTTTTGGGCAAACTTTTCTCGCTTGAAGATTCACTTTCTGTTTTTTGTTGGAGTTTATTATTAACATATATAACATGTTTGCTGACCTGGCCAATGAGGCATGTGGTAACAATCCAGACACACATGGGGACAAGCCTGACTGTTTATTTTATTGACTTTTTTTGCCACATTACATCTTTGACATATTTCAGGAGCAGTAGAAAACATATTTTACCGACAGGGGACCTATAGCGGAAAGATTTATATAAAATGCAGCAAAAAAATACGAAAAGTAACAAAAAAATAAAACAGAAAAGAATTTGACCCTTTTTGGAATGTACAAAGTTCTCCACACTCGTCGAGTTGCTCAGAAAGCCTCAGAAGGAGTTTATCCACCACGCAGATAGGCAGCGCCCAACAGACAGACAGACAGACAGACAGGCCCAGGGAGGGCAAGATAGGCAGACATTAGACTGGGGCTTGGCTGCGCTATCAGGTTTCCTCCACCCCCTCACGCCCCCCCCGTCCCTCCCTCCCTCCCGTCTGTCTGCCGGGACAGCTCGGCCTCCTAGGCCCTGACACAGAGGCAGGGCGCAGCCAGCTACGACAGCTGCCACGGCAACATCTAATACCAACACACTCCGACGCTACGCCACCGCAACAAAGAGAAACTGTCGTTTCAAACATGGCATACTTTGATGCTGGCGTAATGATCTGTGTGTTCGGAGGGAAGGGGCGAGTGCAGGGCTCTCGTGGTGCTTTTGGGGTTGCTATTATAAACGAAGAGAACGCCCTCCAAATGAGGCGGTGTAGGGCACCGCTGATGAGAGTGAGCGTCGATAAACGAGCGCGCAAAAAAAGAAGCTCTGTGAGGTATCAGCGCGTGTGTGCGTGCACGTGCATGAATGCGTGACAGTTTGTGAGCGTAACCTTACGAACCCACGCATTGGACTGGGGCTCTCTAATTAAGAACGGCTGATGAGCGGCCGTACGGTTCGTGCGAGTGTATACTCCTTCACGTATCAATCTATGACCACAGCCCAGGCGTCAGCCCGCTAAGGAGAGTGTCTCGCGCTGGAGAAAGTGCAGGTCTAGCCTTGGTCATGTTGACGACTGGGGCGGCACTTCAGAGACTCCAGGACCCCATGGCACCAGTCTCCCCCAGTCCTGCAACCCCCAACCCCCCCCCTCACCCCCACCCCAGACAGACCGGGAGCATCTGGGCTCTGTCAGCGCCTCTGGCCCCTACAGACTCCGATCTATATGACGGGCGAGAGGAGTGGATTGGATCAGCGAGAGGGAAAATATGAGCCGCAGTGCCAGATTATTCGGTCTTGTGCAAAATGCGCGCTTGTTGATTTAGGACATTTCATATAGGCTGTGTGTGTTCTGTGCATATGATTACATGCAGGTCTGATTACAGGTCACGACTATACATTTTGTATGAGGTGAGAGTGGGGTTATTGATTGGTGATATACTATTAAAATGAAGAATGAGTCATGGCAAATGTTGGAAATGTATAAATTGTCCAATTAGATCTTGACCTGGAGAGTGCAGCTAGAAATATGCTGTTTTAAGGGCAAGGCATCACAGTGGATGAATATTAGAGATTCCAGAGAGTCCAGAGATTCCTTATGATTGCTCGAATGATTCGATCCGAGTGGATGTAGCTGCGCCACATGCAAACAGATACTTCTGCTTGCCAAAACTAATTAATCTGCACATTAAATTAGGAATATAAATCGTGGTCCCAATATAAACAGGGTCAGTTTTAACTTTCTCCGCATTTTATTTAACTGCACACGCACGTGTGGGTGTGTGTGTGTGTTTGTGGGGGGGGTTGGGGTGGAATCCTATCAATGCATTTTGCTTATTATGATTGACGATTGATAATTAAGTCCTCCGTTCGACGCACGCCACCGAAGCCGGTGAGTTGGAATTGGATGTGACACGTACACAGTTCTGCGTGTTAGGTAATTCGTTGACAAGGGGCCAAATTCATTTATGGAACAGCGGTATTGGCAGGCATGGACATTCTCTGCAAAAACAACGATAATCACAGAGGTTTGGCGCGGCGCGACAAGGACTCTTCTGGGAAAGGCCCTTACACACCGCTTTGTTGGCCATCCCTGCATAAGATGGAGGGAGACGGCCGCCACTGTTCTCGAGATGAGAGAGCGGCTTAAGGCTGCAGAGTGGAGTGTCGTGTACAGTGTGGAGGATGTTTTAAGATCTTAATTAGAATTTTGCTAGGCAGTTTAGTGAGGCATGGCATGTGGTAAGGCGTAATATGAATTAGATTAAAATAGTGCAGGTTTTTTCAAATTAGAGCACGTCAAAAAAAACATTTTATAAACATATTTCTTTACGTATATATCTGAAAAGGGCGTATAAACTCTAGAAAGTATTTGTAGTTGTGAAGCAGTAAGTGGATTTCTGATGTGGAATTGATGAAATAAAGGGTTTAATAAATTGTCAGTAATGAAACATGAGGGGGACGTAGTCTCCAGCCATTTAATCTCTTTTCACATTCTCCATTTTTTCTGCTAATGAGCCTTATTGACAATCAAACAGGAGCCGTCATCCCCCAGGATGCAACACTCCCAGACCCTGCGTGTTTGTCATAGTGTCCTGGCAATCAGAGCCGCCTGCAAGACCAGGCTGGCAGTTAGTGGTTCTCACAGCAGCGCTGCCTGAAAATGGCACACTTCCTGTAGAGTTGCAGCTGCCACCTCTGCTACTTCCATTACTTTCTATAGCATGCAGATGTTGTATCAACATTCCCCGCCAAGGGGACTGCAATAACTGTGAGATTCATGCCATGTTTCAGAGGCACGTCAATTTCTCAAGTGGCACAATTAAAGAGGGAAATACAGTACCAGGTTTTTCGCAGGCGCTGAAATCGGAAAAGGGCTTTTTCACGTTATTATTTTTTTCCCCCTTCCTAAAAGGGGGCTGTTTCATGAGGGTTCAGAAATCCACCCGATTTTTACTGCCCTTTTCCTGAGCTGAGCTGTTCTGTGAGGCTTTGTACGGCAGACCTGTCGCGACCCACAGCGGATATGGAAATAGGGCTAAGGTTTTATGGGCCAAACGGATTGGACACAGTCAAGCTCAGGGGGCATGAATATTGGATGTTATTTCTGCTCTCTTTTTTATGTAATCCATTGCCAATACATTATTAATAGATGATATCATATCCAGAACTACTGGACAAAGCACTACTGAGGGGTGTAATGAAGGGGAGCTCTATGTAGAGGAGACTTTGGCACAAAATACAGTTACAAATACAGTATTTTATCACTAGTTTAACACTTTTTGACCAGGTGTGTATTTTATTTTGTTGTTTTTCTTTTTGTGTGTTTTTATGCAGCGCACTTCTTGGACGAGGTGAAGTTCATGTAATAAAAATATGATGAATACTGTATCTCCACCAGGGGTAAATCCTGCATTTTGTGGTTTTGAAATGCACTGAAACATTGATGAAGTATCAAATGACACACCAAATACAAGTTTAATGGATTTCAGAGCGCTGGGATACTTTGCTCATCCTACTCGACTGCAGCGAGTAAAGTGGAAATCTTTGCGAGGATCTTGAGTTTTTCTTGCGAAGCGTACTCCCAGTGTACAGTAGCTAGGGGAACAGTGTCTTATCTGATGTACCGACTCACAGGCAGGAGATTCAGCTAAAATGTCAGACTCCCTGTTTCGGTTCACTGTAACTTGAAAGTTACGCTGTCCTCCGACTAGTTTGTGCGCGCGCACGCGTGTGTGTGTTTTTAAGATCCAGTAGCAGCGTCCTACGCATGTAGGATCTCTAACTTCACGGTAAGTGCTGCTGTCCTTCCCTTTGCAAAATACATTAGTCAGCAGTTGGACAAATCTGATTTGACCAAGAGCAAAGCCTTACAAACTACTTCACAGCACCTACCCACCTTTTAGTTTTATGTGCTGCTCTGAGTTGATAGTGTACACGTATATGGACACAACAGTGTTATAGCAGCACCTAGGAAAGTTTAAACATATACAGTACTGTACGCGCCTCAATAAGACTTGCATAGGGAGTGGATGTGTAAGGTAATATTCTCTTTTAAGGTCAGTTTGAATTGTTGTTCCTCCTGGGAAACGGCAGATTGATAAAGAGCAAACAAAACCCCTTTTCTGAATGCTTGTCCTCCATGGCTTCAATGAAGGTTTCATTCCTTTATATCATCCAGCCCAATTCCCAGCATGCACGTCCATTGTGGCTCTTTCAACTGGAGCTCTCCATTGACTGGCTCATTGTCCAGCCGGCCTTTTGTGTGCGCTATCACCGGAGCACAATCTTTCACCTGAACGGCATACCGGCAGTAGCATGGATGTGGTCGCCCACTGTGACGCCAAGCTCGGACAAGTGAACACGCTACTAATTAACAAAAAATAACTATTACGAATTTCCATGTTTGTCAAGCACCGTTGACGCTCTGTATTAATATGGTTATTTGTCTTGTTCAGGCAGTCATCGTGGAGACACTTTGACTGTTCGATATTACTGTTACAGTTTATATTATTATGGTGGTTTTATTAGTTTTTTTGTTTGAAATATAACAATGCATGAACAGATGTTTGAAGCTTCGCCCTAGGCAACACAAGGCTAGTTAAGATCGATATTGCTTTCAATATTTCTTGCCTTTGACAGATAACCAGTACTGAGAAGTCATGATAAGAGTGGCAACATATGGATGAGGGGAGCCTTGCTCTCTTTTGATTGCGTGACCCCGTGACCTTTGCCTGCGTTTGAGAGGGAGGCGGTCACATGGTATTGCTGGGGGTCTGTCAGGCTCTGGTTATGGGGCGTTATTGACCCGGGTTTTATAAATATTTAATGCACACATTAAGATCATGGCGGAGGGTGGCCATTAGAGTTCTCCAATAAAGAGGCTCTCAGGATGATTGAGTGGTGTGGCAGACCCAGTGGCTGGTCCTCGCTTGCAGTGAGGCCCGGTGAGATAATTTACCGCCAATCTGTGGTCTTTGTATTTTGGAGCTGGCAATCACTGGGCATGTTGGCCGATCCGGAATGTATGTTTTACACCAAATAGAGTACATTCAATGATATTTCCTTTTTTTGTTGTGTCCTTTGTAACCATGAATATGGAATATTGCTTTTCTCTGTCCTTGCCTCCGCTAGGTTTTGTCATTGAATAATAGCAAACAGTAATCAAGGCGGTAGTCTCAGCTGATGTGTATTTGAAACAGATAGCGCCTCCCAATGTTGCGCTATGTGTGGCTATTGTTATCATACGCGTTTGGATTATCGAGGGAATGATTTTAGAGCGTGAGGCGACTGCGGCCCGGAAAATTGAATCGTTCTTTGAGTGTATCAGCCCCCGTGCGCTATCTGCCCCCCGTGCGCTATCAGCAGCTTTGGCACTATCTTGCGGTGCCACAAGATCTGTGCGCGCTGGTTGACATAATAAGCAGCGATATGCTGATTGCTACTCAACTTGCATTCCTTTAATTGTCCTCTCGCGGGGGAGGCCGCCGCGGACAATGTTGCCTTGATGAGAAATTGACATTTTGTGACCCGCTCTCCGCAATCACTTAGGATGCCAGATAAGATGTTCAGTTGTTTTTAAGGAGAGCCGCTGTTCTCCCCCCCTAGCACTCCTATTCCTCTGTTTGACCCACTTGATGAGTATAGATTTCACAGCGGTCCCCTTTCAGCGCTCAAACTATAAGAGGTTCAAAATGATACCAGCCCTTATAGACAAAGGATAACCTTGCTCTTTCAATGTATTGATTCTTTATTAACTAGGCGGTTTAATGCAATGAAATGAGGGATTTGAATGAGCCCCATTTGAGGCGCTTTGAATAAAAAGCTTGCACTGTTTATGAAAGACTACAATAGACCCTTGATGCAATATAGGACCTAGGATTTGTTGATACAAAGACCAATAGAAATATATCACAATGTATGAATTCTTTGCTCATAAGAGCAGTTTCCTTTTTTATCGACATTACACTTCCCACAGGTTGCAAACATTATCTCTATGGCAAACTAAAAATACTACTACTTACAGACAAAATCACAGCTTTGTCTTCAGATGTTTCTATTGTCTTTACAGTAAGCCCTAATCTTGCCAGTTTGTCTGCCAGCCAAACACTATGCGTACGGCTGAAGAAGTCCACAGTTGAGGAGCTATTTGTATTTTTACTGAAAATTTTAATAAAACATCACTTTTTCATTTCTGTTTCCATTCCAAATGTTGACATTTTGAATTTACTTCCCTGTAAACACATTTAAGCTATGTGGCAGAGTCATAAGTGGTGAGTAAAAATGACTTCTATACATTCTACAAAACAGAAAGAAAATACAACCACAGATGGCGTGGTCTTTTTTTCTCCAAGGTCATCCCTCATGCACATTAGTCTCTATTGGATCTTAACAACTATCATATGGGTCACAAACAATTTATTTGACAATACAACCAACAAAGTTTTCTCCAAAATGGTCTGTATAGATAATTTAAAATCAATATAAAAATAAACAATGAAGTTTGACTTCCCTTTTAAAAACTGGACAGAGAGTCTTGACAGAGAAACACAAATTTGAGGATACACGTGAAATATATGGACATTGCATTTCATCAAATACAAAAAAGGAAAAACAAATGAAGGCAACAGTTCTTGGCTGAATTATCTGTGCTGCATCACTATATTAAGGGCATGACGATTAATACATACATAATGAAAAGCAATATACAAAATTTCAGAGATAAATACATTATTTATAGTTGATATGTTACAAAATTCCCCTCAGTGAGCGCAAGTGTGTATTTGAACGGAAAGAAATGGCAATGAACTACTATACTCCTACACTCTCAATGGGTTTTCCTTTTGTTTTCAGCTGTTTTTGTTGATCTAAAAGAACATGAAAAGACAGATGTATAAATATTTAGCACAAGTTTGGCAATATCACAATAGTCTACAATTTTATAACCACATATAAAACACATAGGGGAGTTGGAGCTACAAGGAGCAGGCTGCTCCTCATCAACAAGAAACAGACTTTCACAGTAGCCTAGGAATGCGTTAATATACAGTGCTAGCAAAAAAGTTGAAAAACATGGCAAAACACACTTGCTTAAAAGGAAGCTCTAGACATGGAAGTACATCATTTTCATCAACAAAGCGGAGTGTTTTATACACGTCAGTGTTCTTGTTGACTCAGACTTTTTTTTAATTGACTTTTTTATTTTACTTTCTGAAGATGATTTCTAGCTACAATAAATTACAAAATTTAATTTAAAATGCAGGAAACTTGATACAACCTCACCCACCCAGTCCCACCCATTTAAGCTTGTATTTGTTGCACTTCATGATCAATTTTCTATATTATATATATCATATATTTTCCAGTTGAAATTCAGTCTTGGCCCCTGTGTATTTTTCTCACACATAAAAATACAAAAAAAGTCACATTATAAAGACACACAACTGCTGTGAATCTATTAAAAGAGAGTTGAAACAGAAAACAGAAAAACTAGTTCGAGTCGCGAACAAGTTTGTCGGCAAATGTACTGTACATCAGTGTTTATTTTACAACCAAACGGTGAGTCCACAGAGTCCTTTCCAGCACTGAATGTATGGTTGACTGGACATAGCCATGGTCAAGCACAAAGCCAACAAGTATACAAAAAGAAAAAAAACACATCTTCCTGTGTCCTATTCAGCATTGCTCAAATGGAGAGGGGGAAATAATTCAACAAAATTAAACAGATATCCCTCTGGGAGAAAAAAATAAAAATAAAATGTCCTCCGTGAAATTGTTTTCTGCAGGTTGTGCCTTTTTTGAAGGAAAAAAAAGTCCTTTTTTTTCTCTCTCTCTCTCTTCAGCATTTTAAGAAGTTTAAGGTGTTGACTGTACAGCACCAGCATATGTCTGAGTGCTAAAGGAGTGTCCTGTGACGTGGTAGTGTGTAGACTGGTGCTTGACATGACAAAAGTGCATTTACATAGGAGGGACAACCAGGCCGGACATGGCTGGAAAAAAGAGAGAAGATAGCAAACATTAGCATTGTTGTGCAATACAGGTCTGGCTATTTACAAGATATTAAAATAGAAGCTTTTCTGTGTGTGTGTGTGTGTGTGTGTGTGTGTGTGTGTGTGTGCGTGCGTGCGTGTGTTCGTGTGTACGTGCGCTGTATGTCTGCACAACTGAGCGGGGGCATATAGCGCACGAATACGTGCCTTAATGTGCCTGTTTGCATGTGTGCCTGTGAGATATTTGCCGTGTCCGCCGGGCCGGCAAAGCGCACATCCTCCTAACAGCGAGTTGGAGCGGCTCCCTGTTACGGTGACATTTCAGCCCCCAGCACGCCAGTCTTGCTATGTGTGATATTTCTCCTGTCGCCGAGGTAGCGGCAAACAGTGGCCCAGACTCCCCGGAGAGCCGGCCGCAGTGACGGCGGAGCAACAACACGGCCACTTCCCACAATGCCTTACTACGCTACACTGCTAGACAGTCCTCGTGCTGGCCCTCAAACACCTTCCATTCCCTCCTCTGCTGCGATCGTCTCTCCTCCGCCATCCTGCACAACGACACAGCGCCTTATCGCTCTGCATCCAAAGGCCCCCGAGTTTGTTTATTTGTGTCACCATCCAAGAGAGCTTAGACTTGATCAAAGGTAGCTTCCGCTTATTTTACAGCAACCATCTGCTCGGGATATCATTTAGCAACTGTAGCTCACCCTGAGAGTTTATGTATTCTGTATATTTACTCGTTTTATCAATTAGGCAACTACCGAAGTGCTGGGATGATGTATTATTATATTGCTCCGAGTATATTTGTAGAGTCATGGTTGAAATGCTTTTAAGTTTGCCAGCGCAGATGATGGCAAGGCATTGCTCATTAATTCCTGCACAACATGTATTAATAAGTATGAACGTGTAGCAAGATGAACTTTAATTTCCCACTTCATTAAGCCCAATGTTATTAATCTTGGGGCACAGACTACGGCTAAGCTTGTTTTCAAAGCAATCACGTTGGTCATGACACATGCACAAAACCTAATAAACATAATTACTAAAACAATTCTGCGGAGGTATTTTCCCCTCCGACCTCACAGAAGATCATTTGTATGACAGGGCAACAAGGATTTGCGTGTTTGCGCCAATGTTTGCATGGGCGTGAGCACGCGTGCGTACACATGCTTACAAGTGTGTGTATGTCTGAGTGCGTGCGTGCGTGCGTGCGTGTGTGTGTGAGATGTGAACATGTAAATGAGCCTGACAAAATAAATAATATATTCGTAATGATTAGTCCCTCACCAAACCGGACAGAGGCCTGAGCAGCTGTATCTGACCAGTAGTCCGTGGGGAAGGGATGAGAGGGTGAGGGGGGCTCACCTTGCAGTCCGTTGCCGTTGGCGCTGGTGCAGGAGGGAGGTGGGGAGGCCTGGGGTCGGACCACAGGGGCAAAGGCGCTCTTTTGTTTAACTGCAGAGATGATAGGGAGAGAGAGAGGAGAGGGGAGAAATGGGAGGACGTGCTGTAAGTAGCGCTAACACAGGGAGAGCAGTTAAGGTAAGGTTAGGATACTGTTACTGCCGGGAGATGGGGGTGGGGGGAGGGATGACATCACAGGCCTCCTTACCATCATACCGTGTCCAGTCGTGCAAACATATGTTGCCAAACATGCATTAAAACAGTGGTTTTCCCTACGAACTGCTTAGTATAAATAAATTAATCTTAATATGAATGTAAATATCATCAATTGGCAAATGTGTGCATATTTCATGAAAATGTTAAATTAAAAGTCAAATTAAACACAGTTCCTAACATCAACTTGCACCCTCATGAAAACCATCCTGTGACTGCTTGGACGTTCCCAACCCACAAGTTGAGAGACACTGCATTAAAAAGGTCCCTTTATGCATGGCACGCACAAATGCATTCCCCTGACAGTGCTCCTACCTGACAAAGGTTCCAACAAATAATGACCTGTCTATTGCCATCATTATTAATGCCACAGCCTCCACGTAAGTCATTTCACATCAGTGGAAAGGGGCGGGGTTAAACCGGCAGCAGCTCGGTATCGCTACTCCGGGCGCCGCTAACGAGCTACTCACTTCCATATGGGGAGTTGGCAGAGGACCCGTTGAGGAACCCGGGGGAGCTCGGCACTCCCAGGTTCATGCCGGCGTTGCCGTAGCCGTTCATGCTGTTGCTAACGGTGTTGTAGCTAGACTGCTGCGGGGTGCTGCTGGAGATGTAGCCCCGGGGGGACACGCTGCTGGTGTTCCGGCTGTAGCCCACTGCGAGGCAGATGAGAGGGGAAGGCAGAGTTAGTTTGTCCCTTTCATTGGACGTTTACCCGGTTGTTTAGCGCGAGAATCGCCGCCACCATCGTGGCCTTCCCCCCCCCGATAAACCGCGGCCCACCCACGTACCTTGGTCATTCCCCTGCGACTCGGACACGTTGACTGCTAGCTGGCTGCTGAAGGAGTTGACTCCCATCATGCCGTGCGAGGCTGTGTTGGCGAGGGAGGGAATCTGGTTGTGGTTGCGGGGAACGCTGTACAAGGCCTCGGCAATGTCAGCTGCCCTCTTCAAGATGATCTCCTGGGAGGCAGAGGGAAGGCAGAGGGATTGTTATTTATGCTTTTCTGTTTTGCCGCACTTGACTTCGCGTTGATGCACAGTTCATCGCTATAAGGCTCCCTCGAAATCCATATTGCGGATGTTGTTATGTATGCAGTGGTGAATATGCCCCGTGGTGACACAGTGCTTGAGAAATCTGTGAATTTTTTTTTTCTCCCATTGGTCGGTTGGTTGGCAAGGAGCCAGAATTGTAACCATATTGAAGCAGTTAAATATGCAGGTGTGTTTGTACACCAACCTGATTGTTGTGGGGCATTCCATATAAGGCTTCAACAAGATCAGCCGCTCTCTTCAGCAAGACCTCCTGATAGAAAAGCACATGAATAATACATGGTTAATGCCTACAGTACACCCACTGGACAGTTGCCACGTGCATGCTAACCAACAAGAACAATTATCATTCCCCACAATGTTGTGTTGAGCTTTAGGTATGTTTATGTATTTAAACTGCTCTGATTTAAAAGGCACTTCGGACAGCACTACAGCTTTGCAACGGCCAAGCGTGCCCAGCAGTGAATAATGTTCCCTATCTTAATTAAACTGGCACAGTCCTTTAAAAACAACACCTCACTCTAATTCTGGGCCCTGCGTTTGCTCCCGAGTTCAGCGTTGAGTCCCCTCTCTTCAGAACAATAAAGTGAATTAGCTCTGGGTTAATCTAGTTCTGTTGTAATGACATTAAGGAATTTTTCAATTAACCTCTTTGACTGGCTGTTGCAAAGGACTTCACAAATGACTTCCCATCCAGCAAGAGCTGGGTGCTTTTGCCTTGGGGACACGGATGCTCACGATGTGGTCTTATCCATGTCTGCATGCTTGCCCCCGCTTGACAATGCGGATTAGCTGTGTTGCTTTGGCTCTTAACACTGAAAATGAGTTGGCCCCAGATCATACCCCCCCCCCTTACACCCCAACTCCATTTCAAGCTTTCAGCTAGGTGGGGTTTGGCCCGTTTGTGTCTTTATCTGCTCTTTGAATTGAGCACTTACAATTAAATCCCTCTCAAGGAACCAAACTGCTCTCTTTGTTTTCTATAATGCAGAAGGCAATATGCTCTAAGAAAGCCCTCTCCGCCATTTAGATTGTATTTAATCTGACAAAAGCATGCTGCAGCCATAGCTGTATATGTGTGTCCGTGTGTGTGTGTGTGTGTGTGTGTGTGTCTTTTAAAACGATTTCTTGTTGTCACCTGCTGTAGCGTGGAGATTTGTCGACTGTGCTGTCAGAACCCTGGTTAAAAGCAATGCAAATCTGTCACCAGAAACATCTCAGATGGTGCTTGTTTTCTTCCCACATTCGCTGTTTTCTTTTGCAGGCCCCAGTAATTTGTCTGAAGTGTTCCATCACTTGGCAATGGCAGTGTGGGATTAAGACGGCAGCTGCCATAAATGAATGTAAACACAGCCTTCGCGCCTTCAAACAGCGGCCTCCAAGACTTGGCCTGCGTTTCCGAGGCGCGGCGTATGGGGTTGTGTGCAGAGTGGGTGTACGGGCCCTTTCATCCCGGGTAGCATATCTACCAGAGTCCTCGATTTATGAAGATGAATCACTATAGAAGCCACTTCCAGCGTATGCCATGCTCTCTTATAGAAACATATCGCTTAATCCACCCCAAGTTACCGGATGGGTGGCTCTTAGAATGGGCATTTACCTCTGAAATTGGTGTGTATGCTCAACGTTGCATGCATCTAGTTTGCATACAAATAAAGAATTATGGTTGTCATGAGGCAGGTAGTCTAAATGAAAGGACCAGCTGTCTTGATGTGTTCTCATCAGGCAGAACAGATTTCTCTCTCCCTTGCTGAGTGAGATAAAGTGGCTTTCTTTCTTTCTTTTTTTTTTTCCCCTGCAGTTAATAATTACCAATAATCTATTCTATCATATTTCAAGATCTCCTACATGGCTCTCAATTTTAAACAACAATTAAAGCAATTAAGACTGTCACATTTGCGAGCCATGTTTCATTCTCTGTACAACGTCCTCTTCCTTCTCGTCCATATGGCACTTTGCAGCAGCGACATAAGGACAGCTTGGAAAAAGGAGGAGAGAAAACGATATTGCCTCTCATCCTTAATCTGTCGTTTACCGCGTGGTGTCTTAACTAACCAAGCTGACTCGCAGGGCTATGCTTAAGTGGCAACCTAGTCATATCTGAGGATGATGAGAAGTGCTGCACCCAATCAACGAAGGAGTTTGTTTTCTTCTGACGAGACGCTTTCACGCGTGTCGGCTCACGCTGTGAATACGATTAGCACGGAATAGTGTTCCGAGGGCATTTCCATGTAAATCTGGATACCGCTCCAGCATAAGTGTAATTGGCTTCCTTGTCATGGCGACATATCAGAACACACCGTGTTAAATTGAAACAATTAAAGGCCTCGAATGATCGTCGTTGTTCTGTGACAAAGGCGTGACAGATTTCAGCTAGCGCCGGTGTCGCTTTGCATAAAGGTCCCGTGTTCAACAACTCTTTAAATGGGATTGTTCACGACAAATCACATCGGATTCCGTTTTTTATATTTATATTTTTTTATTTTTTCTTTCTTAACATTATTTTGAAGAATTATTAAGATGGAGGAAAACAAAAACAGGGCAATTCGGTGTTATAAAACAAAAATCTAATATTAAAAATGAATGTGGCGTAAAAACAGAACTTGTGATTCTTCAAGCACTAGATTAGCATGAATGTTGTATTTATATTATCACAGTTAATAAAAGAGGGCCTAGGTTATGTAGCTTGGAGTGCTAATGCCATTATAAAACTGTAAGGCAATTACTCTGTTAGCTCTAGCCTGAGGTAATGAATGCATTCAGAAGCATAGGGCCATTAGATGAAGGTACTTCAAAGAGCACAGGAAGAGGGATTCATTTAAATACATGGGTAATTGCTTGACATGAACACATTTGTAATATTTTTTTCCTTGTGGATTACGCAAAGAATTGGAAAAGAATGGTCTTATGTTCATTCTGGGAGGAAAGAAAGGAAGCCAAGGCAATCAGCTTAATAATAAAACAATATTGAGTTTCCGCTTTTAATTTCATAATGAATCTAATTTGTTACAGAAGAGAGAAATTGAGTGTGATATAATGTGATATCCAGTCTATTTGTCCATTACTGCCAGAGGGCACAAAATGGTATTATAAATTGTCTTTTTTATATTATGAATAGAAAATTGTTTTATAACAAGATCTTAAAAAGGAGGGTGAATTCTAAAGTCTCTCTTCACTTAACGCAATGCCCGCAAACCAATCTCCTTTCTCATCACTTGACTGCTCACACTTATTACTTTCATATTCACCCTGGACTTTGCATTGAATTTTTATATCTCCACTCCTCCCATAGGGTCAGACTGTCATCTGCGATGTTGTCTTAGAATTATGAGGTAAACTTCAATCAGAGGCAGCTTCCCCCCTTTTTTCCTCTGTGTAGCAACAATATTAGCGTGCATCCCTTGCTATCCATGAGCACTCCCATATTGGCTTTCTGTCTCCTTACAATTACCACGTGTCTTACTGGTCCCAGGGAGAAGGCTGGTGGAAATCAATAGCGCAGTAATATTATCAACTGGAGGGTGAAGTCATTGGTGGTGGTAGGTGGGGAGATGATAGTGGGGAAGGGGGAGGGGGCTCGGTGTCGATTTGCCTTTCTGCTAATGCACACCGCACGTCCTCTAGCTTTATCTCCTTTTTATAGAGTCTCTCCACCTCACCTGCACCCCATAATGGCCGTTCTCTATATGCGTTTTCTGGTCTCATTCCGAATGTACATGCCAGCCCCGGGCTGTTTTATTGGGAATTCGCTTTTGACCCCGAGAGCCGACCCTCAGATGGCAAGCTTAACAATGACGAATCACTTGGTTGGATCATTTACATGCCCCCTGAACCCCATATTTGGGTCCATTAGAGAGCAAATCAAATATTTATGTTGTTTATTGGAAGTGCAGGGTTTCATCTCACTCTGTGATTGTTTCATGCAAAGGCTAGGAGACCTTGCTATATTAAGTATACGCGCGCCCAGGAAACTAATCTCGGGTTCAGTGTCAAAATCTGTCCCACAGCCAAAGGCGCATTGTGTTCGCGGAAAGCGAGGCTTCTCTGTAATAAAGCATTGTTTAACAATATTGTTCTCCTTTTTTTATCCGCTGTGGATTTTGCAAAGACACTATGACTTACAAAATTGAGAGAGTGTAGCAAGACCCAAGATACCCAGAAAGTCGTGTGGATATTAAATGTAAGTGTCTTTCCCTTTTGGTCTGTGTTTGTAGTTGAAATTAGAGTAACATTTCATGCCCAGGTGTTGTTTTCTGTCTCCACGGGGAGTAGGTTTAATTGAAACACTTCATATAGAGTACCAGGGCCTAGCTGTGATGTCGTATTTCCTCAAATTGACTTGGTCAAACATCTACAGCCACCACACAGTCTGTTCTTTATTAAATTGTCCATTGGACGTTAATGATATTGCTCTGTTTCATGCTGGGTTTTAATAGATAATGTATTTAAGCTTTTATGGTATTATTAAAACTCTGAGGTGGCCACCACTCTCCTACAGGGTGGTTTAAACAAACTAATCAGTCATATTATTATACTTGACTCATTTGGAATTCCAGTTAGCAAAATGAGCACTAGCAGGGTTGCAATTAGTATAACAGAGATTTTATCAATAGGAAATGCAGAATCAAAGACATTCTGCAGGGAGAAACATTTAGTGCTATTCTTTCATGTTATAGTGTCTAGAAATATGACAGGTTTTCAGTAGGACTCCGCGAATGAGTTTTATAAATATGTTTTTATAATTTATTATTTTACTAAGTTCTCTGAAGTTCAAAAGAAAACAAAATTAAAAAAGCCAGTGCCTAATAACGCATAGTTTTAGTCTATTAGCCACCGTAAGACTAAGGTTTTACGGCGCAGGGTTCTGTAAACAAAAGATTAAACCAAATCGAGCTGTGGAAAATGAAAGGCAAACATGAGTGGAGTAATGAGGGAGCAGCCGTCATTTCTGACCAGATTACCATCTCCACAGACTAGTGGAGAGGAAAACGCCTGATTGAGCTATTTTACCACACAGCCAGTTTTACGCTGCTCTCTTTGCACAAAGCCAATAGCATTACCACAATGGTTAGAGGGGAAAAGCCCACATGTGTGCAGCAAAGCCGTAAAGGCTTTGGGGTCAAATTATTCTCTAATGATGGGAGGTCGTTGTTCTATTTAGTTGTCACACTCAAAGTATTAAATCCTTTAAAAAAATAGAAAGAGATTCTACTGTATTTATGCTCTTTGGTCAAAATAGGCTTTTCTTTTCCCATTACGGCCACACACACAGTGCATGTTGTTTTATTGGTCTCTATGCAGATGATGTACTTTCTTACCTTTGGTAACCTCTCCGGATCACCTGGGTGCCTGGGGATGACCTTCTGCAGCCTCTGGAAGCCATAGTCGATGGTGGGCTCATTCAGGGCTGACGGAAAACACACAAACGTTTCATAAGTCATTTAGCCAGAGAGAGGAAGAAACTAATTGAGAAATATGTTAAGAGTTTACTGTACAAAAGTAATTTCAGAATGCCTAATTCCAAAGAAACCTCGGGGGTGGGATAATGTTTTATGAAACAGAGGCAGCTCTGGGGGGGGGGGGCTAACAGTGGAAAATGACATGTGTTCCTCTGACACTTGTGTCACCGAGTGTTATTCCATTAACAGCCGTGATGACCTACATCAGTCTGAGAATCCTTCAGAGGCCCCCCCCCCTCCCCCCTCCCCCGCTTCTTATCTGCTTGAGAATATTGACTACAGCAAACTACATAGCGGGGATCTTTTAATCTAACAGAGCCTTAATAATCTGTGAAAGGCTGTCCGCACATTGATCTACAGTAAGATGCTGTCATTCCGCTCGTCTGCTCCAACTGTACAGCAACGCGGGGCCTTGTGTGAAATACGGCAGTGGATCCCACGGAGCCATTAATCTCCCCCACCCCTCAAAAAGTAATCTGGGGGCCACGCGACATATTGGCCGATGAATCAGACGCACAAAGTAAATGAATCATAACCCCGGACGTCGGTGAGAGCGGTGTGTTTTATGTCCGACCGTCCTAATGGGCGATTGAAGGCTTCCACGCGGCTCCGCCTGATTCTACACAATCATGTGTACTCCCGTAGGCTGGGCCCAGAAGGGAGGGAGGAGAGCGGTGTGAGGGGTGTGGTGGGGGAGGAGGTGTGTGTGGGGGGGGGAGTAAGGAACGACTTAATAGAGAACATCACTTCTCAATGTAGATATCATTTTCAGGAGAGTAACTCTGCCGAGCGAGGCGCTTCATAAATCAATGGCTTTCTGTGGAGACTAATAAGAGCTGCCTGCCTCTATTCATTGTTCAGCCTGTAATTTGGCCCATCACTCATTACTCAGCATGTAATTTCGGCATTAACACCGCACAGCTCGCTGAACCTGCCGAACGCCAAGGAAACGGAAAGAGGCGGGCGAGCGGCCCACGCAGAGACCCCCCCCTTACCCACTCCCCCACCCACCCACCCACGTGCATGAGCTGGGGAGCTGTGGTAGGAGGAGCAGATAAACACAATTGTGTCTCATCGTAGTTCTGTGTGGTGTTGTTTACTTTTTTCCCCACTCACACCGTTATAAAAATGGATGTGAACACAGTCACACACACACGCGCACGTACACACACACTCTCACACACATACCCACACATGCACTACTTGTAAAAGCACATAAATACAGTAATTGCTAGCTGAACCGTGATCAAGTGGTGCAATTATGTGTTCAAGCTCGGCGCTAATCGATAGCAAAGATCTAGCACATGCTTGTAGAATGCAGCCCTATCGGCCACACACACCTGAGTGTAAACCCTGCAACGCCATAGCAACGCGCACTCCTGGAAATGTGATTTGGCATGTCATCATGCAGCCTGCGACGACAAAGGTCCACCGCGGAACTTGAGGGAACGCCGTCTTTTCCTTAATAAAGGATAGATCTGCGGTATTGATCGTACATGACAAGGCTGTAGCAAAGAATTTGCCCTCTTTATTTTGTTATTTACACCCCCCCCCCCCCCCCCCCCCCCCCCACTCTCATCTATGCACTCTGGCAGCCCAATGTGCGCACCCAGAATATACACATCCACGCATGCACACACACACACACACACACATATATCACGTACAGACATGCGTGTGACCGCACACACATCCATAATACACACACACACACACACACACACACACACACACAACGTGCACAGTCGTGTGCGTGCGTGCGTTTTTGCACCCTGCCGGACCCTGCTTCTCGGTGTGATGTAAATTGTGTATGTGTAAAAAGCACTCCATAATCAGGCCATCCATCATCAGAGGCTGTCAGTGGGCTCTCTCAGGGTGATACATCACGCTCTCCTGTCCTCTGCCTCAGCTGGGGCCTGCACAACCCGCCGGGCATGCTGGGAACGCAGCCGGAGAGGTGTACAGTACAGGACGAGGCCTGGGCTGGGAAACTGCACTGTGCAATAGCTCTTTGTTGTTTTTTTTTTTTTTGCTCGGTCTCTATCGATAACGAACAACGCCATACTGTAGATGCTCGAGCAAGAATTACATTTGGGAGGGAAGGAATTTATGACAACGCTAAAATACTCAAATAATCCCCATTTACCCTTTAAATTAGATTTAATAAAACATTTTAGGAAAAAGGTGTGACAAAAGTAAACAAAGGAACTAAAACGCTTGTTTGTTGTTGACGGTCCCTTAAGTCAAGGTTTAGAACATGTCACAGGGCATCCTGCAGGCGGACCGAATACCAGGCAGGATCTCCGCATGTCGACATGCCGCCATGTCGCCATCTCATCTATCATGGAGATGATCTTTGTAACAACCCCGACGTAATGAAATTGGTGACACCGGCCGCCATCTGCTATTGATTTCATGCAAATGCTTTTGACAGCTGATGGAGACTTGCATTAGCGCTAAACGGTGCTGTCAGTTGATGAGTTGACAGTTCTGTAGTCATAGCATGTACGCCGGGGCACCGACAGGCAACGTCGGCGTCAATAATCCTATAAGACCTGCTGATGATATATACTGAGCACTTTATTCATGCTGGACGATAAATACACAATGTGCAACTGTATTCAATGCATGACTTATTTTTCTATTGTTGAAGCCTAGGCCTAGTCTTGTTTACACCACACACACTCCATGCATTTCTCCAACCTCCAGTGCTATTTTCCGTATATTTGCCTCCAAATTTTTTTTATAAAAAGACCTTTTAACATTGTAGAGTTTAAACTTTATTCTGCCCCGTGTTTTTAACTATCCCAAAGATATAACAGACAGATCTAGCTCTGAGCTCTCTGATGCCCTTGCATGACTCCGTGCATGCCAAAATTAGCTTGGCCCTCCTGACTCTTCTAACACAATGCTCTGTGTGTGTTGGGGGGGGGGGGGTTGTCTGGGCTGGGAGGGAAGCGTGCCCCTCGACAAGGTTTCTCTGCTGCCGCGAGGAAACATGAAGCCCTCAATACACATCCCATACATTCTGCTCTGGGTGGGGAGTGCAGCTGAAAGGAGGAGGGGCTAAGGATGGTGAGGGGGGTGAAGTGGGAGGGGAGGAGGGGGGGGTCACCGGCACGTTCCAGTCACGCCCGCTTCCCGGCCCACGGCCAATCAATACCACTTTCCTGTTTTAGAGGCGGGTAATTATGAGGTGGAGAGATTGTGTGACCTCTCACCCTTGCTGCATTACTCGCCTGATATTAAGATAAATTGCCTGATTTTGGGTAAACATATGCTGCAATTCAAACTGTCAGCACTGGTTTGCTCAGGGATAATTTGTATTGATCTCCTGGCTTCTTCCCCATTTTGCTTACTGACCTCATGGATAATTAGAGAAAAAGAGACACAGAGAGAGAAGCCAGGGCTTGCATTTGAATACATTGCAGGATAGATGAAGGAGGGGCCTGGCAAGATGTAGTAGAGGCAATATGGACTAATAGCGTTTTCATTTGCTCTCATCTTCCGTTCGACTTAATACGAGTTTGATGTTTTGCTCAGGAATGTCGCGCATTTTTGCGCTGTTGTTTTTTTGTTCTCAACCGCAGTGCAAAGTTAGCAGTTGTTTCGTTTCAGAGATAAGGAGCTTAACAAACAATAACCAGGTGACATGACAATATTTCAGCTTTAAGGCAGTGTTTAATAAGTCTAGGAATTACCCTCATATTTGAATGAAATAAACATGGCAACTGATTTCTTCGCAAATAATATATCCACTGAAGGTTGTGTTCCTTCTTCATGGAGCCTTGGAAGCAAACTTTATAAATATTCCAGTAATTTCCTCACTCTGGAAAGTGAATGATCATGTTTCAGAATATGAAAACATGGAATGCATGACTTGGTGTGCAGCTGTGACCATATAATTTCCCATTTTGAATGTCACACAAATGCGTGCGTGCACATACACACACACACACACACACACACATACACAAACGCGATGGCAGGGCTTCAGTGGAATTCCTCTGGCCTGAATGCTAACTTCTCACCTCTTATTTTGAGCTAATGCCTTACGTCCGCTCTGTCGTACAGCCTCCCTGCTAGCTTCCACTTTGCTTAAAACGTGGAGTGAACAGGGGCCTAACATGGCATCTGAGCACGGTCTGCTGCTCCCTCTCCGTGTTCTCTAGAAATAGGACATGAGTAACCGCTCCCCAGAAGCAGTGTAACATGGCTGACTCTGGCAGGTAGAAGTGCTTACATGGCAGTATACACCGCTGTGTGCCCTCCGTCTATGGAAGTGGATTGAACACAATATTGACTTACAGTATCGGGGTAACAACACAGGGAAATGTTTGAGCAAAGCAGTAAATTTGAGGGAAATTGTTCCTTGTTAAGTCTATGGGCTTGAATGGAAGCGTGCACAGAGTTGCGAGCATTCCTGCCAGCCATTACAGCTTATTACGATAACTCTATCTTTCCAGGAGATAAAAACCTAGCCTTGTTGCCATTTGCCAGCTATTACTTTCGCTAATTATACTTAACTGCTTCGAGCTTATCTCCACTCCTCCTACACCATTGAGCATTTATTTTTTCTTTCCCCTTAACACAAATTAGAGGTGGAGTGGGACTTGGAAAAGGGGAGACAGATAAACAGAGCAGGCAGAAGTTCATTCAAGTGTTATTGCATTTGTTACTTGTCAAACGATCAAGCTACAGTCTTGTAGACACCTGCAGTCGAATGAAGGTCACATAACATCACAGCACAAAATGATCACATGTTGCTGCTGTGGAGTTACCCCGCGGGTTACTCAAGGTAGTTAAACTTGAATACATATGAGGAAATACAACCTTTTCAGAGGTCATGCTGCTTAAAGTAGCACCCCTCCACACACACACGCCCCGCCACTTGGTGTTGGGAGGACAGAACAACATGCATGCGGGTGTAGAGACCTTCTTTAAAAACCAAACCAAGCCAATCTGGAATTGTCACAGCAAACCCACGCAAAGCAAACCTCAACTGGTTCCACACTGACCATATCATCTCCATCCACTGCAGCCAGTTATCACTGAGTGATTCCATCTCCAGCAGTCTCAAGATGAACAGGAAATTAAAATTTCAAAGATCTGCAGTTAAGATAAATCAATGGAGACAGATCAATGTTCATTGAAATTTCATGAACTTTGAGCCAATACAGATGAGAAAACCAAGACCGTTACAGTCTCCAGCAGATATTGCTGCTGCAATAGATAAAATGTATTTAACACAGTTAAAAGAGAGCAGTGTTACATATGGCACATCCATTACTTTGGAAACTCCCTCTCATATCGGTTGGATTATTAGAAAAGGGTGAAGACACCTGTTCAATCCTCGTGGTTGACATCTAAAGTAAGTGTGCCACTTCTCTTAGGACGCCGGTAGATTTTCACACATTAACCGGCCAACAGAAATCAAATGGGTTCCCTTCACAGCTGATTGCAGGCGCAAATTAATATTGTAAAATGAAGATCAATACATGGACGGGGAGCGGATCGATGGCGGCTAAATTACGGCCGCGTTTTCCCTCTCATTCAAGATGAGTTGTGTTTTCCTCTCAAAGTCAATACCGTGCAGCCTCCCTCATTCATTTCTCAATAAACTCGCCGATGAATTTCAATCAAAAGCCATCGAGGGGAGGAGGGGGTGGGGTGGGATGGGATGGGGGGGATGGCGGTTCCTTTAAAGCCCGTCGGGTGTGGAACATACTGAAAATGGGGCACGAACGGGAGGGAGAGGGGAGGGGAAAGATCCCCGTCTATCAAGGGCCCCCGGTCTGCCCGTCAGAAGACCGAAGATGACTCTTTAAGGATGATCCATTCTAAGACCCATTAAAACAGACAAACACAACACAAATACAATAGAATAAAAAGCATGTCCAATTAAATTCAAATCAATGAATGCCAGAAAACACTCTACATACAGTATATACATTTTTCTCCTGTGAAAGATACCCCTCCATACATTTCACAGAGAGGTGAAATGGCTAAAAGAGATGCTCAACTGCAAGTATTTATTTCAATCAATTTCCTGGAGCTGGATTTCACAGCTCGCTGGCTGATAACATGCTGTGGAATAATGCCACCGTGTGCTTCTCAAAGCCCACCTGACAAGCCGCGTGACAGTGGGGGAGTTAGAATGCTTCACGTCAACCCCCTAATTGGACACAAGGACCTTCCACCATGGAACTTTGTCACAGTCAACGCAAGCTCAAACCGAGCCCATCTTACTTGGCCACAACTGTCTCCTCCACTACCCTGCACGTACAGTAGTGCTAAATATCAGAGATGTAATGAGACGGACAGGTATGGAGGGGATGTGGCTAGGGTAACAATATTGCTTTTGACACATGCTAACTGGTTATAACCCGATTAGCTGTGGCACTGGCATTTGTATAATGCTGTTTCATCCTCACGATGGAGTGGTTCATAGCAGAGCCATGGAAATAACAGAGTTACGCCAACGGAAGTTCGAATTTGTCAATGGTCACATGGTTCATGGAGAGGCGAAACCTATGGCTTGGTGGGCAGTTTGAATATATATATATATATATATATATATATATATATATATATATATATACTGTATATATATATACAGTAACTTAATTTTTTGTAATTAGTAGTCAATAAATGCACCGATTTACATTTCAAATAGAATTTATAGGGTACTTTTACTATTTAGGCTAATTTACGGAAACTATTTTGAGGCTCCACGATCAGCCATTGCTGTGAAAAAATTGTTCATTGGAGTGAACGGAGATGGCATGACTCTCTCTTTACATGGCTCTGGTTCATAGTTCATAGTGTACGTACACAAATCTGTATAAGATCACCAAGTGTAAACCAAAAATGGCCGTTTTACTCAGCGGAGATGCCATGCATGCATGTAATCGTCAGGATTTCAGATGTAGGTCTACATATGGGCGTCTGCCTTTGAACCAGCAGTTAGTGTCTGTGTATTTTAAAGGTCTGTGCAGCCAATCTGTTTACATACTTTAATGAATGCCTTTGATTATAGCATATTTTATTGTATGCCACACCCCGTCACCAGCAAACAGTGGTGAACCCAACCCAGGCCTGCAGGACAGGAAATGAAGGGGAAGATCTCCATCTTGATCGGCCTCATAATCCGGAACTTCAAAGCAGTTCTTGACGGTATAGGGTGGAGAGAAGAAGGCATAGACCCGATATACACTCACAACACTGGGCCCTCTCTGAAGTCCATAGATAAAGACGTCTGTGTTTGTTTACTGGACATTTTCGATCGGAGGTATTATCACAAAGCAGTGCGGTTTAAATTCAAGGAGGTCTCAAAACCTCCAGGATCTTTTTTTTTTTCTTACTTTTCGCAGCATTTCTGTGTATGTTACAAGGTTATGTTGCGAATGCTAGCAGATGAAGCCTGCGCAATACAAAATCCTGCCTAGTGCACTATTAACATGTTCTTTTTCCATCCCTTACCACACTGACATGTCTTGATCTCCACCGGTATTGAGTGAAGCACACATGACCTCTTTGTCCTTAAATTGATGAATGACTGCCTCATACCCATTTTGTCACATTTTGGTGCAGTGGAGTCGATAGCTTCACCTTGAGAAGGAAAGTTTGCGTTCCATCAGCCCTCAAGGCTGTCTGGCCCCAGCTAAGGCCCCGGCAAGGGCCGCTCACTGTGTGGGGGGGCATCTGCAGTGTCCAAAATCCTTCACCCAGTATGCTTCTATTCTGTGAGGTCGAATAAATGCCGCTTGTTACTGCCACTTTACAGAGCAGGGATGGGGGGTGGGGAAGGGGGGGGAGGTGGGGGGTGGGGACACTTGACTTGTACTAATAGACAAGAACCCATGCTGGTCACCAAAGGTCTGAAGACGAAGCACCCTGTCAGTGCCCAGCTTGGGAAATTAGCAAATAATGTTGCCTTCCCCCTGACAAATGTGTGACAGCTCGCCTTCGCCAATCATTCTCTCCTAACGTTATGATGCATGTCCCGGATCCCCACTAGAGGATACAGCCGAAGTTTACTGACCCTCAATTTACCCATGACAAATGGGGTCCTGGTAAATGTGCGTTTTCTGGGGCGCGGAAGGGGTTCATTTTAAGCTATCCTGGTTATATGGATGTCACTGATTAGGATAAATAGTCTCTGAGTGTGTTAGGACTGCTAGCAGAACCACATTACCTAGGGTCTGCATCACCGCCCCAGGAGGAGGGGCGCTTACCTTGCCTGGCCAAGATAGAAAACCAAACAGCTCTGATGCAATTAGCCTTTTAACATTAGATAGATTGTATGGCCGAAGATTTTATTTATGATTTACACTTTGATACATTTTTACATCTTTATAGGGTGACAAGACTACAAATGAGGTTGCAAATGAGGATAAAAAGTGCCTGTTCAAACAAGCTCTACTTTTTGCGACGCCTAATAAAGTATTGACTCAGGAACGGCAGGACTTTCTCCTTTTGATTTTCTACAACCTTGCTGACAGT
This sequence comes from Typhlichthys eigenmanni, assembly GCA_027564635.1. Taxonomy (NCBI): domain Eukaryota; kingdom Metazoa; phylum Chordata; class Actinopteri; order Percopsiformes; family Amblyopsidae; genus Typhlichthys; species Typhlichthys eigenmanni. The sequence goes on from JAODUK010000007.1 coordinate 1,865,710, forward strand.
TGGTTACACCAGCTGTCCTGACCAATGGATAACCGATACATGGATTAGATTGAGGACAGGCCAGGTCCTATCCAACACTTTCTTAGAAGGTACAAAAGGTGTAGACTAGCTAGCATGTTATTCTTAAAAAAAATGTGCCAATTAAAGTACACATGTAAACCCTTGAAACAGTCTGCAAACTACACCCGGCTGAAGTTTTATGTCTATGCGACTCATTGGTGTTTCAAGCATTCAATGGAGACGATGTCTACAGGATCATTTGTTGTACACTACAGGGTGGGTTTTTTATTTTATTTTAGCTGAGAATGGATTGTGAGTTTTGGAGCAGTTCCAGGCTACCTACCCAAGTGAGGATATGTGCCACTACCATTAGAATGCATTGCAGTCTCCTATCTGTTGACTCATAGTAATTTGTGCTCATTTCTTAATTGAGCGAGTCAAATCTCCACTTTTAGAGTGAAGAACTTGAAAAGGAACACCTTTTCAGATTTTTCTTTTTTTTTTATAGGCGTTCCTTTTCAAGGTAGTCTGTCAAGTCATGCTTGAAGTATAGACTTTGATACCTAGACCTTTGATATGCACATGTTGCATGCTAGAATGACACTCGATCCTGGCACCTCTCCAAAAGTAGCTGTGTCACTGCCTGACCTTTGTAACCCATCCAATACGCTATTGCAATTGACCTTATTCACACAGCAGCCATCTTCCTCTGAAGATGGCTGCTGTGTGGCATATCGCCAGGGAAACCCTTGAACGTCAGCTTGTCTTCCCTACTATTATGAATTCGATTTCCCGCCCTGAGCGTGACGTCGGAGGAATAAGGTCAACGGTAGGTCACTTCTAATCTATTTGGCTGGCCCTTGTGCTAGGTGATAACTGATTAAGAAAACAGGTACATGGTTTCAAATGAGCTGTTTCATCCTTAAATACATCCAGTGTCCGACACTCGATGGGCTTCATCAGCCATTTCACGTTTTACTGTCCGAGCGAAGTGGCTAATATCCTATCAACTAGCAATTACTGTACATATGGAATTAACGCTAGCTAATTCTAGCGTTAAGTGTCTGGAGCTCTCATTTCTCCGTAGCCTCATTCTCTCGGGCGTCGACCCCTGTACAATCAGGGTGAGCCACGCAGGGAATATCAGAGATGAGGAGCCGGACCTGTCTGTTGGTGACTTTCTCTTTTAATTCACCGAACTAATCAATTGTACCGCAGTTGCCTCCCGGGGTAATTGTATCTTTATACTAACTGGAAGCGAGAAGGAACCGAGGGAAGACGGAGAGGAAGAATGGGCTGTGTGTGTGTGGGGACGGGGGGACGGGGAGATGGGGTGGGGGGAAGTCAACAAGGATGGAGGGAAGGGGACACACGTTCCCCCAGTAAAACCTGATGGTAATCATCCCAATCCGCTTAGCCTGTGTGACTAATGGGGTCTGTTCTTAAGGGACCTGGCACTTTCACCGGGGTGCTATAGAAGCCATTAATGTCTTAACTTATACACCTTCCCAGGGTTTCACACTAACGCGTGTGTGTGTGCGTGCGTACACACACACACACACACACACACTCCGACACGCAGACACACTCTCGCACACATTCACTTACGCAGCACACTACACTCTTGTTTCATTATCCCGGTGCTGCCTTGTTGGCCTCTGCTCCGCTCCTGCTAGGGAGGTTAAACGCAGGAGAGCTGGGCCAGACTACACAGTTGGAGGGGAAGGGAACCGACGGTGGTGGTTTAGGGATTGGTGGTGGGGGGGAAGGGGGTGGGGGGCGTTGATGAGAAACAGCTGCCCCCAGGATGGAGAGGAGAGAGCCTGGGTGGGGGGTGGTAGGGGGGGGGGGGCGCTATGCAGTTCTGCCACGCTCAAGGCCAGGGCTGTGCTGGAGGCCTGTGGGGGAGGGGAGGGGGGTGTGGGGTTCCCCGACGCTCCCCCTTGTTTCATTGTTGCCCATCAGAGTTACAACAGACAGAGGCTTCCAGGTCAGACAGGCTGTGACCCCACGCAACCCCTGGCTCCTCACCAATGATGACAGATAAGACCTCCACTTCCTTCTGTTAGCCAAGATAATCAGAGCCGCCCCCTACACGCACTCCGACGCCGTCACTCTCGCTCTCGAACACTCCCCGTAGCTCCCCGAACAGGACGTGAGCGCACACACAACGCACACACAAACACACACATTGACCATTTCACCTACTCAGAAAAGGTGAAGCTACAGCGTGTACAAAATCTGCAGATGTACAGAAAGCACTGTCTGTCTCACAACAGGGCCGATAAATAGAATTGGCAGAGCGACTTATCCTGACAGCTTGAGTTTAACAGAGCTTGGCATTGCCCCCGTATAATGGCGGGGTCAGGGGAGGGGATCGAGTTGCACTTGTAGGAGCCCCTCCACCACACCTTTTAGCGAGCCGTTGCAGATCTCACAAGTTTAACATTCCAGCAAGCAGGGCCCCTGGTTTGTTCATTATTAGCGGACATGGGGCTGAGGGCTCTATCCAGGGAGACAGGAGAGGGAGAGAGAGAGAGAGAGAGGGAGAGATCTGAACCTACAGAGGAGTGACTGGGGCAGGTGGAGGAGGATGTTACACTCACCGGTGTAGACAAATCTCCCAGGGGCTCCTTTGCAGAACTGCTTAGACTTGTAGGACAGCGTGACTTCCACGACGCCGGGGATGTGCCTCGGTGGGGTCTGGACGCGGATGGCGTGGGGAGTGATCAGCTGCATGACGTGTGGGAACAGGAGGAATAATTAGTTTACCCCCACCGCCGTAACGGAGGTTACTGCTGCCAGGAAATGTTTGACACCTGAAGATTTTGTTATTTTGACGTTTTAACGGATTGTGGCATTACAATTCGCTCAATGTGTTTAGGTCATGGAACACGCCAGCTGGTTTCTACGTCTTTTCTGGTGTTCCATCCATCCATGCATGCAGTACAGTGTCTTATGTTCCCTTACCTCGCTCCATACCAGCATGGTCCCGAACACAACTTGCAGGCCGTCGAAGAAGTTGTCTCCTATGATGATGACAGTGGCCCCCCCGGTGGTCCATCCCTCACTGGGACTGATAGCCTTGATGCACGGGGTGGCTGCTTATCCAAGACAAAGGAGTAGAGCGAATTCAGCACCCACCCTCTCACACGCCGGGGGGTCCCCGTATCTCTTTGCCACACAGACATATTACAGCATCACCTGTACATGCAGCCTTCCATGTCTTTCATATCATGGAAATTACCCCTGGAAAAAGAATGATGGATTTGTCCTTTAAAGGCACGAGAATCACAATCATTTATCAGCGCAGTGGAGTGGTGTAGTTAAGCAGACCCTTCAAATGGTCCACTTCACAAAAGGCTAAATGCTGGGCTCGCCAGGAAAATGATTTGACTGAGCAAATTATGTGTCAGGGCAAATGTAGCTATCAGAATTTATTAAGCGTGCGCTCGCATGTACAGTAGAAATGTTGAACACATCTTAAATGAATCAAGAATAAAGCTTGTTAAAGTGAAAATGACAGGCGAAAGCCTTGCTGGTTCATGTTATTTCATTGTCGTCGTTCTGCAGATAGGCAGCCACACTGGAGTTTTAGGTTTCACAACATGGAACACGCTCATGAATTATTTAGATTAGATTTGTTTTTTTTTTTTTTGTTTTTTTTTTGTCCGCTTCTTTTTGTGATCGATTCCATCCATTTCATATTGTTTATTACAATGCTTTTCATCTGGCATGACTCCTGCTACATAGCCGTGCCATTCGTCAACAGTCTGGGTTGTTATTATAATCTAATTTGAGTGATCTGGTGCCTCATGTTCACTGTCATTTGATGCATTACCTTAATATGGCGTTCAGCACAACAACATGTTTACAACAGAAATAGCACGACAGCTAGCCATAAAATAGCAATATGAAATTTAATCTATTTCCATCAATATCTTTTAACACATCGGGATTATGTTTTTGTTTCACCCCCTGCATATCAAAATGTGCCCATTCGCCCAAGTTCCCGTTCTTTACGAGCGCAGTGCTGCACCTCTATTATCCCTTCCATCCAGTAAGTAAATCACAGGCAGCCATTGTTATATGGATCACCTCTGACAAGACGTGGCCCATTGTTTGCCTCGCTGTTGGGTCTGTTCGGGTCATGTTTGCACTCTCTCCCTGCCCATAAAGTGCACGCACACACGCCCGGTACTACAGGGAATCTGACTTTAACAGGCGCTGTTGACTTCATGCTAATCGGCCCGTACAGATTTTCATTTGTGAGGCCTGGAGGAGTGACATTTGCTTTCCTTAATTGCGAAGCGCGTCGTCTGAAAGAGGACCAGTCCTCCATGGGCATGCGGGGCTCCCTCTGAGGGCCTGACCTTCATCAGTGCGGACGATTACGGCAAATAATTCACCCTTCAAAATTACTGTAAACAAATTGACTTTAGGGATGGGGGCTCGGGGGGAGGCTTGGGGGAGCGGGGGGAGGTAGAGGTGTGTGTGTGGTTGGGGAGGGTGGGGGGGGGGGCACGCCTGATGGTGACGCTGCCGACTGTTGGGGGGCAGCTGCAGCTTGGAACCTGCGACAGCCACAAAACACACACACACATACACACATGCCACCTTGGAAATCCCCCCACCCCACCCGCCCCACATCCCACACACACACACACACACACAGAAGGACCCATGGAGAGGCAGCGACGGCGGCTCTAAGCCGTCCGCCCTTCTGCCTGCAACATTTGCATATGTCTCAATGCACAGGCGGCAAGGGCAGCATGTGCTGAATGGGGAGCGTGGCGAAGCAGATTACACAGTCAGCGCAGGCGATCTGATGATAGACACGCACATGCAGCCCCCCCCACCTCAGCAGATGATAAGCATCACAGAGAGATGGCCAATGGGGATTGTAGAAACGGGCCCTGATTGTATACATGTATGTATATCAGCGCGCGTGTGTGTGTGTGTGTCGTCACCAAGTGACGAGCGTTACGCCGAAGTATGTGGAATTCACACAGTACAAACTGTCGTTGTGTGTTTATTGCTTTGCTTTTTGCCACTGTTGGGATTTGACCCCGGGCAGCTGGTCTGCAATCAGTTGCCGTGTCTTCTCCGCCGGTTACGGGTATCAGTGGAAAGTGGTCAGAACTGATCCGGGATCTGAGAGGAGGAGGCGGCCCCCCCCCCAGCTTTAGCAGGGAGAGAGAGAGAGAGAGACACTCAAACAGGTCTGCTGTGGCCCCGAGAAGCTGTCCTTTGTTCTGCCTGCTGAAATGTGTTGTAATTGTGCGGTGGGATGTCCAGATGGTCGGCTGATAGTGCAGCTGATGGGATTATACCTTTTACCTCTCCCTGGACCATCTGTTCCTTTTGACGGGGGGGGGGGGGGGGGGGGGGGGGGGGGGGGGGGGGGGGGGGGGGGGGGGGGGGGGGGGGGGGGGGGGGGG
>JAODUK010000007.1:1881767-1899591 GCA_027564635.1 Typhlichthys eigenmanni
TCTCTCTCTCACTCCCTCTCTCCCTCTCTCTCTCTCTCTCCGTCTCTCGCTCCCTCTCTCTCTCTCTCTCTCTCTCTCTCTCTCTCTCTCTCTCCGTCCCTCTCTCCCTCTCTCTCTCTCTCTCTCTCTCGCTCTCTGCTGCCTCTCTCACTGTTAGTTTCTTACTTAAGAGAACTGCTCGTCTTCACAAATGGCTTGGCGTCAGAACCCACTCACGGCCCCGCCTCTCTCTCTCTCTCGCTCTCTCTCTCTCTCTCGCGTTCTCTATTCTTTCTCACTCTCTCTCTTCTCTTTCTGCCTCTCTCTCTCTCTCTCCTCCCGACACACTTCGCGCTTCGGCTCAGGTTTACTGTAACGGATTAGACGAAGACTCAGTGCTCCCGCTTGCTATCCATCACTAGCTAACGGCGGACCGGGGCTGTGTGGCGTGTGCAGCTTTTAGCTCGAGCCACGCCACACACACACAGCTCTGTCTCCCCCCCAATTCCCCGCCCTCCTCCTCCTCCTCATCGACATACTGCTGAGGCTGCGCACTGTTGCACGTTGCTCTTTGTTTTACTGTGTATACAGGCTTAGTTTGGTTGTTTGTTTTTTATATTCTTTGAACACAGTATAATAAGACACAAACCATAAATAATTCTGTGTTATTCGGTCTTCTGTGGCCCTGTGTGTAAATGTGAAACAAATAGAGATTGCCACCGGTGAGCTGGGCGTCATTTTACAGCACGTCCCAGCTTGGATTCATAAATATTACTGTGTCATTACCGGCACTGCACAAATAGCGTAATGATTATTGATAATGACAGCGGCAGATTTCAGCGCCGGGATTGACGAGGTCGCTGACATTATGGGGTGAAAAAGAAATCACACGGATCAACAATACAGTTGGTGAGAGGGTGTCTATTCCGCTCAGCAGCTGGCATGGGGGGAACGATATCTCCTGGTTATTTTTGTGTGGAAGGCCGGGAGGGGGTGGGTGGTGGGGGGGGGTAGAAGGGGGTGCTTTGATTGCTGGTTAGCATCGGAGCTGGGGGCCTTGAGGAAATACCAGTCAGCACCTCCGTGTACTGGCGAGATGGAAGATAAGCATGTGTTGGATGGAGAAGCTGGCCCTGGTGAATAGCATGTATTTAGGGTGTTGGACGGTGCGGGGTGCCTGCTAGGCCCCGGAGCTGGCCCACAATGAGAGCCATACAGCCTGCACCCCATGCTGCTCCCTGCCTGCCTGCCTGCCTGCCTTGGAGTGATCAGGCCCAGACAGACGTAAAGGAACGCAGCTGTACAGGGCACACCAGCAGGGGGGCTTTGACCATTAACTGACAGGAGGGTTGGATCGTGAAAGGCTACTGGGGGTGTGTGTGTATGGTGCATGTGGCTTGTAACTACAGTATATAGTATGTGTGTGTGCGTGCATATATGTGGTTGTCCATGTGTCTTTTAGCTAAATGTCTGCATGTGTGTGTGTGTGTGCCTGCGTGCATGTATGCATGTATGTAGTTGTGCATGTAGCTGTGTGTGTGTGTGTGTGAGTGTGTTTCTACATCATACATACATGGTGCTTGTGAGTACCTGCACGTTACATTAGCGTGTGAGCCACTAGTTCGTTGTGTGTCCGTCCGTAGACAAATGCTGTGTTCGACATCGATTTATTCACTAATGTATAATACATACAGCCAAAGTGGCTGTCAGGATTGGTCAGTTGTCATCAACGCATTAACGCTCTCCTCTCAAAAGAATTAAATAAAAGAAGAAGAAGAAGAAGAAAAACTCCCCACATAAATAAATAAACAAATAGAAATACAGAGATGCGTGGGCTGTCATGTAAGCGTGGGGGGATAGAGACACAGAGACACAGAGAGCAGGTCGGTGCTTAAAGCTAACAGGTAACCTTTCTGTGCACCTAGGACAAAGACGGGGGGAAAAAGAAAATGTCAAATTAAGAGAGGCCAGGGAGAGAGACGTGGCTGCCATATTTGTGTGAAAGCCCAGTGCTGTTGGCAGCAGAGATGGCTGCTTTCTGATTCATCTGGGGCCGTATGGCAAAGCTTTGTCAGTCTGTGCGAGGTATAAATAATTCAGGGTGAGAGATGGCAATTACAGGGCCCTGCACAACCAAAATGAATATTTTATAAGGACTAAAACTGCCCTGGAATGAATCACACACATGGAGTCACACACATGCACGCACACACACACACACACACACAGATAAGTGAATGTGCACACACGCACCCGCATTAGTGGACACACTCACACACACACACACGCACATGCACACACACAAACATGTTCCCATAACACCACACAAAGGTAGCCCATATGAACCCACAGCTGTTATATTGTTGACAATATCACTATCAAATTGTATAAACCTGTGTATTGGAGGTTAATAATACTTGGGCATTTTATTAGATTTTTAAGGCTTTCATTTCTTTTAATTTATGTAATTCTGTAAATGGTCCGATAATTGTGTTATATTGTTTTTATTTTATTTTACATATACATTCACTTGCTTATTTGCTTAGTAGTATATAGGTCTATTATTTAAATTAAATCATTTTCAATAGTCATATCAATATGTAGGAAGGGCCTACAGGAAAATCAGCCTCTTGAGACCCAGAGCCTTTACTTTTGACCCTGTAAATATGGTCTTTGTTTGGGAGCGGGGGGGAGGGAAAAAAGCAAAATGCTAATGGGAAAAGATTAAACCCAAAAGCCGCCTGGAGCATTCACCTCTAAAGGGTTTTGTCTGTCAGGTTTCCTGCAAAACTCTGTCTTTATAATTCTGAGACAAAAAATAACATTGTTCCTGGGTCCCCACTAGTGCAGCAGCCTGGTTGAATGGCCATTGTGTGGGCCCAGCTAATGATACCTTAGCCTTTGTGAGAGGGAAGCCAGGTAGTTCTGTGACATCAGCACCACACAAGTGCCTCTCTGTCCGGATGTTTAGGAGAGGATTTTGTCTGTGGTGGGAAAAAGGTATAGAGAATAAACAGGCCCTGTTTTCCTACTTGCATTTTAAAAGCCTCCAGGCTAAGAGAATTTCAAAGCTGCAGAGAAAATATTCAGTTCATAATATCTCTTTATCTTAAATTGTTGCTTCTAATATTTTTTGTAGTTTATTTATGTTGAATAAAATTCAATTTACTGTGATATATTTACGATTTTATTTTTCTTCTATTTTCTTTTTTTTTTGGTCTATCCTTTTTTCATTTTTTTTTCTTTTTTTTTCACTTCTGTGGGAGTGTGGGCATATTATTTGTCAGTCCAAAGGGAAGATGGCAACTCTCTGAGGAAAGAGAGACCCCAAGCATGAAGACACAGATCGTGTATGTTGGAAAAAGTGACAGCAAGGCAAATGCTAAGAGAAAGCTGCTTCCTTAGCGAACCGCACACTGTTAGCGATATAGCTAGCTGTTGTGAAGGCAGCTGACAAACCCATAGCGTGGCATGTCTCGCCCCGTTTGTGAGTTTTCAAAGAGTGTGATTTGCAAATAACATGAGTCTCTGGGCATAGACCGGGCATGTAAGTACGGTGAATAAAGCCCCCCTGCGCCGCTGAGGGAAACCCTTACTTGTCAGCTCAATTCTTTGTCAGGAACCTGACAGATAAATAGACAGTGGCTTGCTGCTCATTCCTCTTGCCTTGTGTACACAGAAGCATGTGTGTCTGCCTTCACATACAGGTTGACTTGCTTTAGGGGAGGAATTTGTTGAAAGACACCCCACCGCCTCGCAGGGCAATGACTGAAAATATTTTTGGCCACTTCAGACAGCCTCAAACCACAAACAATGGGGGTTGATGTGTAACCAGATAAAACACAGATTGAATGGCTGCTTCTATAGCACCACTACAGGGCTTATTTTTCATGCAAATTACTACTAATGAGCTTCCTGAAATCTGACTAATTATATCAAAGTGATTTCTTTAATTAGTTTGTAATAATTCCTTGCATAAACATCATAGTAAACAGATTAAGCTATATAAAAATATCAATTTGTCATACTTCATACAAGATGCTAAGAGGTTGAAACTAATCTACCTTCTCCAAAATGCTAAAGCAAACATTTATCCAACAATTAAATATGTACTCAGAGAATGTTTGGTAACATTCTTTAGCAAATGTGTCATGCTTTCTCAATAATAACCTCTAGCATACCAAGGGAAGTGAGAAATAATTTACTTATCCATATATGAAGCAGCAATAGCTTTTTTTTATAGTCTAACATTGCACCATAATATTTTGGTACCTTGTATTCAAATGAATTGCATGAATAGCAAGCCTGAAACAAAAGACTTATTGTGTAGGTGGGAAACAGGAAGTGCAAGATATAGCGAGAGAAAGCCTGGGCATGCTGCGTGTCGAGTCCAAATACCTATTTGAAAAATAACAGATGCCTTTAGAAAAGATAAGAAATTGCATTTATCTACCACTTTGCACCTCTCGCTAAGCCAACAACATTCCTCAAACCCCTAAAGAGGGAAAATATCTAATATACAACAGTTACAGGAGAACCCATATGACTACCGTCCTTTCTGATACCCTCAATCCGCACTGAGATGGATTAAACATTCAATTTGTTACTCACCAGACCACCACCAAGGTTCACCACTTACCATACAAATGAAAAACACGCTAGTAATCTATTAGCCTGCTTGGCCTGACACTGTATTATGTTGTATTTGTATTATATTTACTTCGGGGAAATTACGATTCAAGTCATATTTATCTTCACGTGAAAATGTGTGTCTAAATGGAAATCACCTTTAGTGTGCGTGCGGACGCGGAGCAATACTAATGTGATCCATGAACCGTGCGATTTAGTCACCCTGTATGGATGCACTATTCTACACATCAAACATGCTCTCCCCCTGTTAAAGCCCGCGCCCCGAGCCCACGATGCTGTTTGATAATTATTACGCTTACATTACAACACAAGACCTTGCCTGTGGAGCTGGTAGAGACACCCTGTCCTAATAACACACGCACGCGCACGCGCACACACACAAACACATGCACGCACAAACACACACATGCATATATGTAGATGCGCACACAAACGCACGTACAAACACACACATGCATATATGTAGATGTGCACACACGAGCACGCACGCACACACTCGTCCTTTGTCATATACAGCAGTAAACAGCTTCCCAGTAAGCTGTTTGCACTTCAGTGCCTGCTCTAGGAAATAAAAACAAAGAGCAAATTAGGAGGTTTTGCGTCTCAGTGAATAAATAAGGTTGTTTTACTCACAGAATCCATTACCTTTTAAAACACGTGCCTAATGCGTTGAGCCTTTTCATTTTACAAACAAAAGCTAAATTAGGAATTAAATACATTCGTATTTAGATAACCGCATTAGCTTTATGACATCAATGCGAAAGAGTTGGACGGCGTCCATATCATTCCCATGCTTCCATTGTCACGTTAAATTGCAATATTAATCCTGGCTGAGACCAAGGTACTGTAGCTTTTATGCGGTACACTTGAATTATGCTATTGAAGTAATTGATAGTGATTCAGTCGTTGAAGGTACTAATCCCATGATTCAGTTCATCTCTCTCAGTGCCATTTACCTCCAGATGTTTAGAGTTTGGTGTAATCAATAAAGAGGGAATAAAGATTGGCATTCACAATACTCCCCTTGACAAGCTCCAGCCGAATGTTTGTCAAGCAAATTAAACACACTTAGACTTTTCACCTGCTCCTACAACGACACCACATATGGCCGTGAAGTTAAAAATAAGAAACTGTGCATACATTACCATGCATAATGCACAACTCCCTCCATTTAATATGCAAATTTTGTAAAATATTACTGAATACCTTCTGTTCAGAATGAATAAATTTGAATTGCAATTAGAATAATCTTGTATAATTAATGAAAACTGTCAATTTTGGTTCTGAAGTAATTTGATTAGCATGTTGATAGGACACTTATCAAGTTCAGTAAACTGTTAGATTAAGAAGATGAAAAAAATATTTTAAAGATATTTTTTTCTCAACAGCGTTGACATTTTCCCTTGGCATTGTAAACAAAGACACTTGCTGGCAAACTTCCTGAAACGAGGGGGTGAGAAAGGGAGGGAAGAGAAAAAGAGAAATAAGGAAAAAGGAGATGCAGAGCCTCTTGAGATAATCAGTGAATCTCGGTCCGCAGAAGAAAAGCAGTCTATCGTCAATGCTCTCTGGTGAGCCACTCATCTCTGCCCTGTGCTCTCCAGCTAAGCCCAACTTTATGGGATTTATCTGCTGGATCGTTTGTAGCTGTAACATCACTTAAAAACACAATGCATCTCGTCTCACTGATAGACTTCAAATGACGAATCCTCCGCTACAGTCTGCGTGACGACACATCTCACCCTGTGTAATTCTTCAGTGAATATCTATCTATTAACGATCAACAAATTGATGTACGCTATTGTTATATTCCATGAAGAAGTACTATCTACTGTCTACAGCTGAACAGAGCTAGTGACCTCCTTTTCCCCTCTTTTTTCTGCTCATTAGCTACCCTGAACCTCTTTCTCCTGCTTTCAGTTTTCAAACCCCCAAATGAGACCTAAATCGCTTGCAATACAGGTTAGCTTGAGGGGGGGGGGGGGCAAACATCTGTCGTGCTAGGTATCCGCACGCAGCTCGGGGTATCTCCTGCGAGGAACTTTGGGGATGTTTAATTCATAAACGCTGTCATCCATGTAAACCTCCTGATTTCATAATGACTAACTCTTGGTGGTTTAATTAATTTAATAATGCCTTTCAGAAGCCATAAATGAAAGGGTCTCTGAAGTGGTGCATTAATTAGCCAGTGCCGATGCTAGTCCTGTCAAACTGGTGGCTGTCAAAACGCAGGGCAAAACGGAGGCTGGGCACAGCTGACGTCCCAGTGTCGGAGGTCATGCCAATCACGCTCCTCACCACACTTAATGAGTCATGATTTGTGTCTGGTATACACATGTATTAGGGTCAACCCACGGTCATGTCCATAATTTTCTCCCCTTGCCAGGCTACATGAAAATAACCGGTGGCCCGCAAGGTACTTACATTCTCAGTAATAGGCAGTGGCATGGCCACATTATGTTGACACTTGTATTTACATGGGAACTGCCTCTGAAAGTAGAATGTATTACAACTTTGCCTTTATATTCTTCTGGTGTTTTTTATTTATTTTATTTTTCTCAGTATTCAATGTTACCTAATTTAATTTAGTTTATTTTAGACAAATGCTGAGATCATTGCAGAACGTACCAGATTATATTCCAAGATAAACCTGTGCATCTAATATGGACATTGCTTTCATTTTCATTTTTTTCCTTCTCCATATTTCATAAATATGAACCAGCAAGTCTTGTGTCTGTGCTTGTCCATTTATTACCATAAAAATCAGCTGACTGAAGTATCTCAGGATCTGTGGAGGCAATTAACTGTTTTGAGAGAATGCGTAATACGGGACTTTGTAATGGTATCATTTGGAGTCAAGGCACAGATGCGCCGTGTGGAGCCATACTGTAATTAGAGAGAAACGCTGTACAGGTTTTCCACTAATTAGCAAATTATGCTGAAAATAGCATCAAGCTAATTAACAGTTATTATGGCATTTTTGAAAGTATGACTTTAATTAGCAAAGTCCTGACGCAGACGATTTCAAACTCGTCTCCGAGAAGATGAGGACGAAGAAGAAGAAGGAGGAGAAGGAGGGGAATAAAAACATGGGGCATGATCAAGAAGATACCCAGATTATTATGGTGGCGTCAAAAAAAAAAAACACAAAAACAGGGAGAGAGAGAGAGAGAGAGAGATACGAGTGCAGGAGGAGGAGATGGGGTGGGGGGGGAGCTTTTGTGTGTTGTGTCTGAATCTCCATCCAAATGAGGGGACATGTGTGCCGTGCCACGTTGCCAAGAGGATCCCAGAGCCGTGTGCCCAGTGTCAGGTGGCATGGGCTCACCCCTCCGCTACCAGGCGAAGATGAGCCTGAGCTCAGCTGGTGCCCACAGCCACTCACTTATTCTACTCCGCTGCACATTAAAGGAGCCCTCGAGTGGAGCCAAGCAACGCCGGCCAACCTGACAGGGACGCCGCGCCTCCTCTGACGGGAACCCCTCCTCCCCCTGCTCCCCGTGCCGCGCCGAAGGTGTAACGGCAGATAAACTGTAACGAAACGTGGGTTTCTACCGCTACGGGGCGCGCGGCATACTTAGCCCGGGTCAGTGGCGCTGTTTAACCTGCCAAATGTTGATACAGAGCGGGTATCCATATTTGATTAAGCGATTAAAAGAAATGCGCGCGGTTCTGGTTTCCATGGTGATATGTGCAGAACCTCGGGAGGAAGAGGGAGGGAGGTCTGTGTTTGGAGAGGAGAGCAGAAAGACAGTGAGGAGGAGTGTTTGGCTGGAGGCTCTTTGAAGGCCCTGTGTGTGCAGGAGGACAGAAGTGTGGCTAGCCCCAGGCAGCCCACGGCTCAGGCCCATTAGCTAGACTGACCTTGCTCGCTCCTTTGTCTCAGCGTCCTCCTCCCGCTGCTCCCGCCTCTCAAGCATTCCTTTCTGTTGTTGTGTCTGAGTGAGATTGGGACGAGGGCCATGCCTTTCACTTTCTCTAGCCCCGCCCACACCCCCGCCCACCCACCCACGTTTCCTCCAATCACCTCATGTTTTTTGTTTTTGTTTTGTTTTAGTTTTTTTGGCCTGGAGATGGCGCTCTCCGGAAGGGCAGGAGGGCGCCCGTGGCCGCCTCTGCCCCCGACCAGGACTGGGCGGAAATGGTCAGAGCTCCAGAGACCCACGAGTAGGAGGTCGTGGTGGTGGGGGAGGAAAGCTCTCTCCATAGTGGTGGTGGAGGAGGAGGAGGGGGGGTTGGGACAAGTCATGGTGCCGCAGGCCCCCACATACGTGCATCCACTCTGGGCAGCCTGCCTCTTTATTGCCTGCCTCTCATTTGAGAGGATGGTGCCTGGCTGCCAAGTTTTGACACCGCCACATATGGCCTCCTCCATCAATCGGACTAATCAAGCATCAAGGGGAGGCAGGACCGGCTTAATTGCCAGCCAGATATAGCTGCTCTCACTTGACACGCAACCTGAAATAGATACAGGTCTGAGGAGACCTGACGGAAGATAAATGAACGTGCCATGGTTCTGTTATGTCAAAATACTATTCCTCCGCATGCTATAGCTCTGTGTTATGGCCGCTGACTGTTGTAACAGTCTGGGTGTTGTAGATTAAAGCACGCGATTGCAAATATTGCCCTAACGTCGCGTCATCTGCTCATTAAAGTGTGGATTGTGTTTGGTACCGTGAGTGTACAGTGTTAGGGGCTTCCCATCCATTCAGGCTGCAGCTCTGCTCCTTGAGGTATTCTGTCTGCCTCGGCCTGCCTCTCTAAACTTCCTGTTTCCCTACAACCCCCCTTACCCTCCCTCCACCCACCCACCCACCGGGGTAGCAGCCACGGAATAACTTAGCACACGGAATGAGAAGGAGAGATCAACAGCAGTTGTCCATTCATCTTGGCTCTCTCCTGTCACTCTCGCTTTCCGTTTGTAAACACTGAGGGCCTGTGGTCATAATGGCCTTTTGTCCACCGTGTTTTCCTGCGTTCCTCTCTTATTCATTTCAAAAAGTAACAAGTGACAGATGTCGGTCTCCTCTGTGGGTTTTTAAATACTATGGATCTGTGATAGCATCTGGGCTGAATGTCAGACTCTGGATGCTACCCATGAAGACACTGTGGTTGCGCGGGGCTCATTGTTATTTCAGTCAGGCCCGAAGCCTTCCTAAGTACAGTGTTTAAAGCATATTCACTAGTGTAAGGGATGGAGTGCTCAGGAGTGAACATACTGTATACACCCGAGAATAATAATGTAAGGGTAAAAAAACACTTCCCGCAGAATGCGACTCTCCATAAATCAAATTGAAAAGTCATTAATCATTCAAATCTGCTTCTAATTACAAAATAAATGACTAAGAAACTAGTGTAACCGAGTTTTATTTGAATTCGGTGCGAAGGTGCACTTGGAGCACGACATTATCGCAGCACGGCCATATGCTTATTTAACTTTACCCAACCTCCATCTCTGCCTGCTTTGGTTATTTACATGTTTAATTGAGAAGCGTGTGCTGCCTGTGTTCTTCCGCCCATCTGCCAAGTTCCTTTCTCTGATCACACTCATTCCTCAAGCTGACAGCCCGGTTTTTCTGCGTATCTCTGTTCCACTCCTCCGTCACTTCCACTACCAACTCCTCGTCTTCCCTTCAACCCTCTTCAGAGTGTCAGAGTTGGATATGAGCAATGACGATGCACTTTTCTCCAAATCAAACGTGAGCGAAAGCGGCCTCTCGAAGAGGGCCTCAAGGCTGTCGCATGCGTGCGTGATGCTAACGGCTAGCTTGACGCAAGACCCTGTGTGTTCTGCAATGCTTTTTTTCTCTCACTCTCTCTCTCTCTCTCTCTCTCTCTCTCTGTGTCCCAGCCCCCTCCCCCCCACGTCTAAATCACCGGCTGTCAGACGCAACACGTGTGTCATTGTATCCCCGTCATGAGCTTGCCTCATTGTACACAGCACCACCTCTGAAGAGCTGCCTCTTATATTTGGAGTGTCAGAAAGCAAACCCCCCCCCCCCCCCGCCCAAGCACCAGCACAACCTCCCAAGCCTGCCTTTCTAAACGCTTTTCTATTAAGAGCATCGTTGTGTCCCTCTGATAGCGACCGATCCTCCACTTCATCATTCATAATCCCAGTGGGCATCAATGGACTTTACAGCCTCGCCATCCACACCAAAGGCTTTGTCATTCAGCCCCGGTGAAAATAGGCTAAATGAGAGTGAGAATTAGAGGATGTATTCGCTCATAGAGAGCAGGAAGTGGCCCCGTAGGCCAAAACACTCCAGTCGTGAATGGTGTTCTTTCGCTGGAGGACATTGGTATCTGCTTAGGGTGGTGGTTCTCAAACTGGAGGTTGGGGGCCCTGCAGATGGAACTAAGGATTCTTTCAATAAAATCTCAGTTAAAACAATTTTTTTATAGTATTTAAATCTTTAAAAAAAAAAAAGTTATATTTTCTTATTATCTTAAAATGATTTAAAAATTAATAGTAAATGCTTTAATGGTTGGTTCTGATATTTTCAAGCTGTTTTCATCTGCTAATTTTAAGTGTTTCCTTGCTAGTTACTGCACCCACATGCTAGCAACAAACAAACCTATTTTTAGAGGTCATGAGGTCAACAAATTTGAATGCCACTGAGATATCCCCAACAGAACACACATGTTGCTTATTTTTTTTTCCCCACTGCGTTTAGTTCGGCCTATGGTCGCTAAAACGTTTTGAATCCAACAAGTCGCTGCCATAAGCATATCTGAATTATTTAAAAGAAAAAGTATACTGCTCGTTTTCTTAGATATTTTAAATATGCTTGGTTCCATTTGGACGTTGTGTACGTACATGGCATAAAAAAAACAACAACATTAATTCCCTGAGGTGTAAGTGCGGCCTGAATAACATAACGGCGCATATAGGATGAATATCGCCCACTACTCCACATTATCACGACCGGTGTGTAGGCTAACTTTCACCCGCTCAAAAAAACAAAAAGTCTAAAATGATGTTCCCTCCCTTCCCAGCATGCAGAAGTCCCGCTGGGGGCTTCAATGTGATCAGCAGCATCCCCAACACGTCTCCTCATTATTGAGTAAATAGGTTTGGGCATGTCCTCAGTAAACAAAGCCAAGACTGACAGTTAAGGGAGAGAGGGAAGTGGGAGACAGCCTCATTCCCAATTAGAGTCGCCTGAGGCAAAACTTTAAAGAGGAGATCAATCCTACAGATCGCTAAACTGATCCTGTCACAGGCCGTGGATGTTTAAACCGCGGTGCGGAGCGGCGCGGGGCAGTTCTCAGTACAGTTTGTCTGTATGTGCTAATGACTTGGGGGTAGGCTCTCTCACCAGGACACACACCCCACAGCGAGGCGGCGGTGATTGACGGCTGAAATCGGACCTCAGCTGCAGTTCTGGGCACAGTGGGGGCCATATGGGGAAGCAGTGATTTGCGTATTTTCTTCTTTTTTTTTTTTTTCTTCATCCTTTTTTAGTATTCACCTCCTTCACTTACAGATATTCTCTAATAGTCTTCCTTACTTACCTGTGAAGCTATTTCCTATCACAGATGCACATTACATTTGAAATTAACCCAGAACGCTTGATACGTTTCCCCTCCCGCCCTACACCTTTGAAGCAAACTGATTAAAATTTGCCAGTGGGACTCATCCCTGTCCATCTACTCATGGCGGAACGTTAGCTGTCATTGATGTTGAGGCGATATAAAGGAGCGAACACGATGGGTGAATGAAGCCAGAGAGGTGGGAACGGCAAGTGAATTTAATTGCGGTGTCAATTCATAACGTGGCACTAAAGCAGCCAGATTTTGTATCTTTGACTAGAACCGACTCATTGGCAACCTCCAAATCCCAGTCACACAAACGCACGCACACGCACGCACGCACGGGTAATGTGTAATGAGCTACCGAGAGGAACTGAACATTTAAATGAGCATATGATGCATTATGTATATCACTGAGGTTCCTGTGCAGGAATTAATCATGATCATAAAAGCCAAAGACAAAACAACATACTGGGCCACTGCTAAACTGTTGTGATCTAATGCAAAGCAAATTCATTTTTCATGCCATTAGAGATAAAGCAAATCTTAAAAGGTTTTGGTTTTGCCTGTCTGCGTCTCTTATTGAGAGTCTTTCACTTTCAACTTTATTTGCGGATTATTGTAAATCCCCTGTACAAATCATATCACGAACTCATGTAGCTGGGACATTGGATGTGTTCTGCTAATGCTCAAGGAAGCTCCCCTGAGGGAGCCATTGAGTAGGGGAGAAAGGAGAAGAAGGGAGAGAGAGGGAGAGGGAGAGAGGAGTGTTCCGGGTTGAGAAAGGGGAGGGGCGGGCGCTAAGGAAAGACAGAGGAGGAGAGGAAAAGGGGCGGTAGCAGTCAAGCTGCACTTTATCCTGACAGATCTCCTTTACACACTAATTTCCTTGTTAAAGAAGAGAAAATGGCACTCAATCCGGAGAAATCCTTTTCTCCTGGAGCAGGCCTGTCAGCTGAGGGATGGGTAGATACGAGCACAGCGTTCCTCCTCGGGCTAGCTCCCCGCCGGCACCTGTGCTGCGGCTCACAGCAAGAGCCCTCTATCCATAGCCATAATTAATACACCGTAGGAATATACCATCACACGTGGATTTGGGTGGGTGGGCGGGGCGTGTGAACGTTTAACTGCTCGTTGGAAATCAAATGTGATGTGGATTGATTTTTTGATCATGTCGTCTCCTACACAAATGGTAAACAAATCGCGTATAGTCGCTTCACGGTCTGTTGTATTCTATAAACACTGCCCATGACAAAACGGCTGCAAAGCCCTCCTCCGATATCAATATGCTGTACGGCGGTGGCTCTGGGCGTTTTCGACCCTTTGGGGGGAGGGGGTCACTATAACTATCATCATCATGAACATTTTTGCGTTATAGCCTAACGATATGCAACGTCCACATCATAAACGGTGTTGATATATGTATGCACAATGAATTAATGTGAATCAGACGAGATCAGAAGAGTATATACAGTACTGCCAATTAGATCATCTCACAACCTTGAAAGCGTTTCAAAAGCGTTCCAAAAGGTATGTCGTGACCCTCCATGGGGCCCATGGCCCACAGTTTGAGGACCACCGCTATGAAGGGGACATTCTTCAAAGCGGGTCTTATCATTGAACCTGCCATCCTGCCAAGTGTATTAGGCTGGATTTGAAGGGAGAAGGCGAGAAAAGCCCTTTTTATTTTAAGTCAGCGGTGTTAGATGTTCAGTCTGCATGTTCTCATCTCCCAAGATTACTATTTGCAGAGTGTGTGTCAGGACTACTTTTCAGAAATCTCTGTAACAATTCAGATGCGATCGATAAGGAGTGACAGTTTATTCTAGGGCTTAGAAAGGACCGACTAAAGCATCAAGTAGAAAGGAATGAATTTGTTTTTCTATTTGATTTTTCCATTAAATTTATCACCACTTTAACTCAACACCCCTGTGTCTGTCTCTCTCTCTTTATCTCTCTCTCTCTCTCTCTCTCTCTCTCTCTCTCTCTCTATATATATATATATATATCCCTCTCTCTGTCTCTCTATCTCTCACTCCGTCTCTCTTTCTTGTGTCACTGGCATCAACAACAAGGTAGTAAACGAGCCGTCAATTTCTCCCGCCTGCTTTCCATGTCATCACCTCCATTGCGTTCGCCCCCCCCCCACCCCCCCCCTTACCCCCACGCCCCACACACCCCTACCCCTCCCCTCCAACTACGAAACGTTTAGTGCTCATCTGTGACCTTGTGAGATGACGGGGTGAAATGTTTTTGAGAGACAGAAGTATCATTGCTCTTTATAACACTTGATACGCAAGGAAGGTTGAGCAACGTTTTCTTGCAAAATTGCCTCGTGCTGGTTTTGGCAGACAATGGCGTGGCGAATATGTTCCCACTTTGTCAAAATAACCCCCCCACACACACACACGCACACACACACACACACACACTGTGGTTTCGTAGCATGTGTCAAATGCCTCTGCACCGATAAGAGAAAAAAAAAAAAGTGTCTAGCTTTCTCTTATTAAGGCCGTCTCGGACTCTTCCCTTTCAGGTTCAAGGGTCATTGAGAGAGCCAATCAGAGGGAGAGGCCAGTCAGGAAGCCAGTTGGCGTGAATAGGCGGGGAGCCAGCTGATGAAATTCATCCATACTTCTCACTTATTATGACATGATTGATTTTCCCTCAGAGTGCTCAAATGTAGGATTGACCCCCCCCACCCCCCCACCCCCACTCACTCCACTCCCTCATGACCCCCTCCTTTCCCCCCCCATCCCCATCCCCATCTCCATCCATCCCGCCTCAATCTGCCCCCCACCCGCCAAGCCAACAGCTAATGGATAAAGCTTCTGTCTGTCTCCGGCATGGTGGAGGGCTGACGAGTGGAAGAACAACTGCAACGAATGAAGGGTGAAATCTGAGAGTGCAATTTTCCGTCTGTCAATCTGCCTTCAGGAGAACACGTTGACCACCAATCAGCAGAGTCGATTCGGGGGGCCGGTGGTTGATGGCAGCGTTTTGACAGACAGTGTCATGTCACTACATTAACAGAGCAATGAATGACACGAAAAGGTATTTTTTGAAGGGTCGAGCGAGTTATTTGATTTTTGGGCGATGCGATCTGGGGGGTAGGGACCATACTTTTCTGCCTTAACAAATGAACCCACTGACAGGTTAATGCATTACATATTACTTTCTATAATTCATGTCCTGAATTTGGGCAGACTCTATCATCTGCTAGGTGCCTCAAAATACAACCAATTAAACTTTACTTAATTATTTAAGGTAGAAAGTGAGGGAGAAAAATGCCTTAAAAACTCTTGGTTGCAGTCAATTACGATAAAACTTTAATGAGCCTGGATAGAGAGCCATAAAAACTGATAGCCCCTCTGTCATGAATTATATATCCTTATCGATTTTGTTTCTTTGCCATAAGAATTGCAGGTAATCGTATGTTACCACATGTAAAGTGCACTTCCCTGGCGAGGATAAATATTAACTATCAAATATATATGAGGTGTGTGTACATTTATGACCAGGCTCATGTAGAAAATGAAGAGCGGAGATGTCGGGGCGAGGGCCTCTGGGAATGGATGAAGGGTGCCATATCTGACAAGAAGAGAGACCCTTAGCGGGGCTGGCTTGATCTGTTACCTAGTTAGCGTCACAGAGAGAGGAATAAATAGTTCTTTATTATTTGTGGTTGCCATCATGTCTCTCCTAATAGACAGGCTATGCTGAGTTTAAACCACATTATCCTCTGCGAGACCATCGCAATTACTCTTGAGAGCGGGGTCTGATGTGTGGATAAGGCAGGTCGTCCATGTCTTAATGAACACAAACAATGTGAAATGGAGGAAGGAGCAGTGGGGGGAAATATAATGGCAGGGGAGGCCTTGTTTTAATAGAGACAGCACTAAGTTGTTTGCTATGATATATGCCGACTGTGTGAACGCAGAGAACCCCCAAACGTTAGCTTGCGCAGATCTTTTTTCATGATCCTATTACCAAATCAATCTGCGGCATACCACCCAACCCCCTTCCCGCCCCACTTCTTCTGCATTTCGCCCGGTGAACAACGACCACAAATCCGACCGGTTGTAGACTCGTGTATCGGGCTCGTCACTGTCTTTGTGGACACCTCGCGGAGGTTAAAGGGCACAGAAACCGGATCACCGTGACGGCCCTGCAGAACGCGCACAAACGGCTCAGCGGCGAGTTAATTGATAAACTGCCGCTCCACTTCATTAGTCAGACAGTGTGGGCTTAACGAAGGAACACACACACACTGTCACTCTGAATATGTTAATCATGACCGGCCATTATGGGGAATCCTCTCCCCTATGCTCTGTCTCTATCTCTGCTGAACCGCACAGAGAGAGAGGCTGTGCGGACGCGCTTTTAGCCGCATGCCCGCCACAGTTATTTATCAATGACGGTGGAACGGAACGAAGACAGCCAGACACAAGAGTGGTCCTCTGTGTTATTGAATATAAATATATAATAACCGTGTAAAAAATGCATCATTTGGCCTTTTCACAAAGGCGGTTGTAATATAGCGGTAGGTGAGCGCTGTACTTGACGTACACACTGGAGGTGAGGGTGTCAGGGGAGAACTCGGTGGAGCGAGAGGAGTTTTTATTGTTGCCCAGCCCTTCCGCTTAAGTGCACATGGCTGTGAGGAAGCCGGGACCTCCAGCTCTGACCTCTGCGCATGTATATTTAATAGGCCATCAGTTGGCCGGGGCAGCGCTGTGATCAGGATTCAGAAAGGGGCTTTGAACACCCCAGTGTATTCCTGAGCGTGCAGCCTCAAGCTGCTCTCCCCAGCTGTGTCAGTCCGACAGCGCTGTTACAGGCACCCAGACAAGACGCTGGCCACTACAACTGCTACTGCCTAATGACCACGGGAAAAAAAACAAAAACCAAACCAGTAACACACAAACACACAAAAAAACAACAGCATTTGGCGTACAGTGCTCTGCTACCATCTAATGAGTGGCTTTAAAATGTGAGGAATAACACTCGCTCGTGAATGCTGCGGGGCTTGTGGGACGCGTTTGAATTACGCCAGCGACATCGTACAGCGGCGTGTTTCCCTTAATAATAACAAAAAGGCTATCTCACGGTCACCGCGCCGCACGAGCCCGTAACGATTGCGGGAACAAGCTGGCAAACAGCGGAGTGCCACTTGTGTTGGCTTTTCTTCTAACAAGGTACCACTGTGCTTTGAAATTGTGCGTGCGTGTGCGTGTGCGTGTGTGTGTGTTGACATTGGTGTGTCTTAGTGTCTGTGGGTTGTGTATGTGTAGATGGGTGGGGGATATCTGTGGTACAGCGCACGCGCGTGTGTGTGTGTGTGGGCAGCTTAACGAGGGCGGTTCATTTGACAGGCAATTAGTTTGCAGAGCTGCTATTGACAGCCCCTGCGCTTGTGTTTGTTCAACAGCTCTGGGTGAGTTCCACGCTCCCTGGGCTACGTGACAAAGCACCTCCGACAGGGAGCTCCTGATCTCCACCGAGGCTCGGAGGCTCGTTCTGGAGGGGAGGCAGGAGGGGAGTCAGGGAGGGAGGGAGGGAGGGGGGGTTGGTGTATATGTGACAGCCAAGCAGTGAGAAGGGGGGAGGCTGTCTGTGTGTGTGTGTGTGTGTGTGTGGTGGGGGCGGGGGGGGGAGG
>JAODUK010000007.1:1902304-1957842 GCA_027564635.1 Typhlichthys eigenmanni
CCCCCCCCCCCCCCCCCCCCCCTTTTCTTTTCTTTTTTTTCTTTCTCCCACAGAGGAAGAGAAGTGGTGATGGCTGAGCGACAATAAAAGACTCATGAATGCTGCTTCCAAAAATGACAGGCCTATTTGTACACAAAATATTTCTCTTCGAGAGAAAATGCATGCTTCATAGCTTTTACTTTTTTTCATACCTCCGCCCCCCCACCCGCTATCCCCCTCTAACGTAGATGGTATGTGTCTTGCTGGAACTGACGGCGCTCAAGAAAATATTATGGCGTAAAGTCCTCGGACGACAGAGAACCGTTAAAATGAAATAAAGCAGACAAGAGGACAAATGGAAAAGGAAAGAAAAAACATGGCTGTCCCTCCAAAGATGCACGCAAGAGTCGCCGGGCGATGTTGTACAAGGGGAAAGCGGCGAACTTAATAATTTACAAACAAATACAGCATGGCGCTGTAGGATGCTGATAAATACTCTGTGGGCGGATGGGGAGGTCAATGCCAAGCATCCATAACACTCAGCGCTGTCTTTCCGACGCTTCCCGTGTTACGTATGAGAGACTTCTCCCGATCTGTCTCACTCTGTTGAGCCGCGGTAGCTGCCATTGCCGTCTGCGTGTCTGCTACAGCCGTTGATAGATCACTCTCCCGGCTACACACACACACACACACATGCGCCAGCCTCCCAAGGAGCCAGAGAAATGACTTAGCCATGTGAGGTCGCTCAGGTACCAGAGAAATCGGCAACCTTGTGACCCCAGGATGTCGTTCCAGCTCCCTCCGCGGCGGCGAACAAAAACAAGCCTGTATGTATGTACGCGGCTGTGAGGGCTGATAGTGGGGTGTGCTGATAGGGGGGGAAGGCCTCTCTGACAATCATCTATCTACATGGCCTGTGATTTCTCCTACAGGGCCTGCTTGACACCTACAACAGAGGGAGGCATCTGCAAGGGGCAGGGTGTCCATCTACCCCCCCCCCCCTCCTTCTTATCTGCACCACTGTCCATCTCACCTCTCACTCCGCCGTGTGTGCACAACTTAATAAGTAAGCAAGGGGTAGATTCCCATTATGGAAAGCCCTGGAAAAGGGCCCAGACGTCCCCCCCCCCCCTCCCTCTTCCCCTCTCCCCTCTTATCTGGGATCTCCATCTGGAGAAGGGTCTCTCTCTCTCTCTCTCTCTCTCTCTCTGCCACGACTGTCCAATCTGTGTGTGTGTGTGTGTTCTGGTGTAGCCAGACTGCAGAGATGGCTTTCACTCTCCACTGGCTACAATGAGATTGGCCCCAGCAGGTTGACTCTATTTGAATCGACAAGCCATTTCAATAACATAACAAAAACAGTACAGAGTGGCGATGTTGAATAAAAGATTTTTCGAGAGCGGCTTGCTGAGGAAGTGAGGAAGGGGCGGGGGGGTCGAGACCGTGGCCTTAAATTCTGGAAGATCATAGAATGCCTTAGCATAATCCAGCATACATGCACCTATAACACATAAATCATCTGTCACATGATGATTCAGAAGGTCATACTCCTGTTATTTTTATAAATGTTTTCGCCATATCGTTTTAAATCATATTTACGCCTGGCTGTGTGTGTCTGTCTCCGTTATCAGATCCATTATGGCTGGCCTCATAAGCAGAGGATACGGCGAGCAGGCTAATAAAGATTACACCGAGGTCAGAAAGCCACTAATCCCCGGCGTTATTAGTAAAAACAAAGCCGACATATTTACCGGGCACAGCCCCGTCACATCTGAGCGTCTGCGCACGTGCGCCGGTGGCCGAACATAAGCCGGTGTGATTTAAGCCATACAATGAGCCGGGAAAATAAATATGCTAAGAGCAGCGCGGGGGGAAACGTAGACAAGGGCCAGGCCTCGATGGGCCTATGTCATCGCCCCCACCCCCCCAACCTCTCTCCCCCCTTGGTCCCGGGCTGCGCTCCCCACCCGAGGGAAGGGTCCGATGATTACAGGGGCTCAGCTTCCCTCTTAAGAAAGCAAACCGGAGCTGCAGTCCAAACAAGGCCCAGCCAATAGAGCAGGGCAGCGCGGATACACCAGGCGGCTCGGGTTTACGGTCGCCTCCGACCTGGCTGGCCCCCAGGCCCGCATTAGTAGCCCTCGGCCCTGCCTCTCCAGGACAAACAAACAACCTCCACTTACATAGCGGAGGGCCAAGAGAGGTAAGGCAACAGGGGCAGAGATCTGCTGCCACCAGCACTGTTGTGGGGAAGCCGCCCCCTATTGGATTTGCTTTATCTCCCCATATAATGACTACCACACTTGCTCACTCGAATGCTAGTAAAATACCATTTTGAATAGGATAGGTGCTGCTGTTGTCGGGGGGGCTCTGCCTGTCATTCTGTCCTGTTTCGGGGTTCGGCCCATTGGGCAGCTCCCCCTGAAAACAGATGGGGAGGCATCTTAAAAATGTTCTCTGCCCCAGGGGACTTGTGGTTTTCCCCATCATTATATAACTGTAAACTCCTGGATGTCAGAGATTGGGGATAATAGCTTTCAGATGTCAGCAGCCCGGGCCGGAGCTGGGACTTGCTGGATGGGAAACGGCCATTTGGCAGAGCGGAGGAACTCTGAGAGATTCGGACTAAGAGGTGGCGTTGGGAAATAGTGGACCGGGACTGGAGCTCATATGGGCCCTTCCCTGGCCTGGTCTGGCTGGCCCAGTGCGTTCTGTTCTGTTCTGTTTCCCTGGACTCCGGGCAAGGGACAGTGTGTGCCGTGTATAAACGCTAGGGCCCGGCCAATTAAAATCACAAACCACAGGAAGTCATGTCACGGTGTTAACACGTAGAAATCACACCAGAGTGCACGGGGCCAATCCCACACTATAGGCATTCCCGCGCAGTACTCGGACCGATTTGATGTGACAGTTTTAGCATTCCCAGTTGCAGCACAGATGTGCCACTAATTCAAAAATGGACACGTCTTTTTCAATAAACAGGTTCTTATAGAAGCCTCGTCCTGTTAAACGCAGCTTTATTGGTTTGTCTCACGCGGTGGATGAAGACTCGTTCCGGTCCTGATGGCGGACTTCCATGCCATCACAGGGGTTGTTTGTTTTTCGAGATTTTTTGTTTTTCCCCGGCCCCCCCTTCAACGCAATCACTTTAAAAATTAAATACATCCTCCCGTTTATATAGCTGCTGTATGCTAAGAGCACAATCCAAAATGTATCGAGCGCTGTGCTGAACAAGCAGAGGAGTGTTTTTTATTGTAAATCCATACCGATCGATCGGCACCCTGGGTGTTGAATATGGATCAATATCACGCCGGGCTGTGGAGGAGATCTGATTTCAATTGGCAAGAGGAGCCCGCAGCAGGTTTCCATCAAGCAGTAATTCAAGACATGGGAACATAAGTCAGATGGATTGATATAGACTAGCCAAGACCTCTCTTGCCACTGAACCAGCACAAGGAAATTTCTGTCATATATCATTAACGCAGTTGGGGCAGGCTGTAAAAATGTATGTGTGTGTGTGTGTGTGTGGGGAAGTGTGTGTGTGTGGGGGGGGTGTAGAGTACCTTCCTGACCCTCAGTGTAGAAGGAGGGGTCAAACGCTGAATAAATACTAAATGTTATTAGGCTGAATCTCATGTTGGCCTATTCCTATGCAGGAATAGTAAAATGTGGAGAATTCCAGTGGGCTCGCTGAGAAAAATGTACGAGGAATCCATCCCGCAGAACAAGACCGCATGCTCGCCAGTGTGGTCATGTTCTGCGGAACTTCTGGTACTCATTATGACGGAGGTCAGCTTGAGATACATACTGTAAGCTGTTATTCATTTGCTAAACAAATGTCCCACAGCATTCTAGCGAACACTCCAGTATTTATATTGGAAGCAACATATTTGTTTTATCTTAAAACCCTGTGACAAAATTGTAAGAGAATAGTGTCCTTATGTATATGCAAAAAAAATACAAAATTTAGAAAGTAAAAAATAACAATAAAATAAAAAGCAGGTCACTTTGTACATTCATCACTGGCCCATGATTCCTGGACAGTGAGGCACTGTTCCAAATGACAGCATTGTAAAACAATAAAAACAGGGCTATAGTTAGAAATAGCTTGTCACTTTTAATAAATGACACTGGTTCAGGGCTCTTTCTCTGGGGCTTCTCCTCCGATACATCCCAGGCACCCCTGGGGCCACACCGAGCAGCCAGCGAGCCCGGCTCGTTTCCCCCAAGGTAACTGATGACCCTGTCCGCGAATTCGCCCATCTTTGTCCTGTGACCTCACGCGGGCAGGAGCCAGAGACCATGTCCGATGAAATCCTCCCGACTGCTTCCCGTCCTAATCTTAGCCATGTCACACTACAAATTGCCACATTCAGAAAATGGAAATAGATTGAGGTGGGAAGGAGAGAGAGAGGGAGAGAGTGAGGGGAGGGAGGGAGGGAGGGAGGGAAAGGGAGGATGGGAAAGCGGAGGGGTGGGGGTGGGGGGGGGGCTGGAAGGGGGGCAGGGGTCCAGTGTGCATCGACAACCAGTCCCCTAAGAAGACGGAGAGAAAAAAATGCTGGAGAAAAGAAGGACTCGGGAGATCCCGACAAGGAATCACATCTCGGCGAACATATTGATCTGATTTACAAAACCTCCACTCTAATGCGAAACAAATGGCGTGGGCGTGAACTGGTACTTAACCATAAAACCCCAGCATTACTCCCTCTCCGATCAAATACCACATATATCCCTCACTGGGGCCTAATGTGCTGTTTTACGGCCAGATACGACTGAGGTTGACCCAACAGTTTGTTTGACAATTAGGGGGAACTTAATAAGGATTGAATGGGGCCGAGAGCAATGCGGGGCGATGGAAAAGTAGACCCCCTTTTTTTTTTAAAGGGGGAGAGAAAGGAATGGCTGAAATAACATTGCTTGGAGTGACCTAAATGTGATTCACAGAATCAAGGGGTGCTGCTGGTTGAAGCGGATACTGTGTCATTAGTGCTTTAAGAAAACCTGACAACATCTTCAAATCAGCTATGGAGTTTAATTATGAAAGAGAGCTGTTAAATATTGTAAGGAAGAGGCGCAAATGCGTTATTTATTTTAGATTTAATTTCAATAATGTACGGTTTTCACCGCGCCGGCCCCCATTGAGGCAGAGTGTCGCGGGGGACTGAATAAATCTTAATAGATTGTTTTATTTCATAATATGATAGATAAATCATTGGTATTGCTCCACGGCTGAGTTTAAATCATAGTAATCTGGTGCGCCACCATGTCGACAAAGGCAACGGAAGACGGTTGAGTTTAGCATGACACATAAAAACACACTGGAGCAAGAAAAGAAAAAAATCTCTGATAACCTTTTCTCTCCTATGTGTGTGTGTGTGTGTACAAAGGCCAGTGTTGCTCTTGGCCAAGCCTCCGTCCCATCACCCTAGCTATGGCCTTGTTTCTGTCAGCAGCAAACCAGGGAAGTGGGGGAAGAGAGAGAGAGAGAGAGAGAGAGAGAGAGAGAGAGAGAGAGAGAGAGGGAAGGGGAGGGGAGGGAGGAGATGCAAAGGGAGGGGCGGAGGGGGGGAGTGGGTTTGTCTCCATGGACAGATGGACTGCTCTTTCTCAACACATGTGGAACCATGTTTCGCCTTTCAATACCGTCAACCTGGAGCCGAATCTTCCGCTCGGTTGGCCCGTGGCGCTGTTTCGTAGCGCACACCCCTCTCTTTAGCGGACTCACACACACACACTCAGAACGTGCGCCCACACGCGCGCACATACGCAAACATCTCCGTCTTCCTCTGCACACATGTTAAAGCCATCACCCCTGCTCAGCGCTAGTAAAACACAACACCCCCGGCTCCTCTGCTGTTGTCAAGTCTTGCCATTAACGGATGCCACTGGGGAATCCTACCCCAGTGAGGTGGGTCTCCCGTGGGAACGACGAGGCACCACGTTATGTTCAGCCGCCACTCATGTGAACCCAAACATGAGAGCGTAATTTGGAAAATATCATTTATACCGTGCGTCTCTGTACGTGTTTTGACATTTACAAACTGCGATAAAATCGACATAAGGGAGGGGGGAATAGAAAACAGGGCGAGAATAATTTGAGGTAATGTTTTGCTTAGTGAACAGTATTACCCAATCCTGGGAAGGAGGTTCTGGCTCCGGGGGCTGCAGAAAGGGGTCTGGGTTTCATTTTTCGGCATGTGCAAGCCAGTGGAGAGCTGCCAAGTACAGCTTTCGCTCTCAACACTTCCTGCTCTTCCTACTCTGGCTCAGAAGGAGACAGGCTTCACTCAAACGCCACGTCGGCCAGGGCAGGGGTGGACGGTTTATTCTCCCATTTCTCAACGGGTGTCAGAAACCCACATCTGTCACGCGAATTACACGAAAAAAAAGCCGTAAATAAAATGGGGAGATGGAAATATTGTTGAGCCGTGAACAGAAGGTGCATGTGTGCGTTCTGTGTGTGGAAGAACAAGAGAGCCCGTGCAAGGGCAACAGCTTTAATCCATTCTGCTGTTGAGCATCAAAATCACATGAAGTATGGAGTCCAACTGCTTTAAAGAATGATGCAAAGGGCCTAGAATGAACACCTGCAGCAATCAAGTCTCAATAACAACTGAGCTCTTCTGTGACCCCGTCATTGCATCATTCCCACTTACCGACGGGACGCAGAATGGAAATTATCACTACACTAAGTGTGCAGTCTTAATTGCCTCTCTGCAGTTGCACTGACAACACGTCATTTAGGTACTTCGTAAACAGATCTCTGCTTTGCAGGTTATCAAGGCAACGGCTTTTCGAAAATACGCCCTCTTTTCCATTGCTGATGTGCAATTAAAATGGTTTCAGAAATTGTCTTTGACAGTCCAAGGCTTAGCCAAAAATGTAAATGACATTAAAGGAGACAATGAATTTAATTTTGTTTAATGTCCCCTTTCGCTGATTCTCATTTACATCACATTTCCACATAAAGGGCTGACCTTATAAATACTGGCATTTGTTCAGCTTTTGGAGGTAATCACGGTTTTGCAAAAGCCAGATGGGAGCGCACAAATTTTCCGATTTGTTTCTTAGAAGGCAGAGGGAACCACATGTGAGACAGTCAGAGGCTGCTATCTTTTGTTACTCGTAAACAACTTGACAACAAGTAAAGTGTACTCTGTGAAATGACCTCGTAGGTGTTCCATAAATGAACAATAATGCAAAGTCATTTAGAAAATACACACTCACTAATGAGGGCCATAACACAAAGCTAAGCAAAATTTACATTAGGCCAAAACGTAATTGCATTAACACGCGAACAGGTGCGCTGAGGCCTTTATAAATTAGCTAAATGAATAAAAGACTCCCACAGCACAACCGTGTGTGCTGACCAAAAAAAAAAAAATGTTAGTAAAAAAAAAAATCAGATGTGAAAAAAACATGGAGGAAAACAAGTCAATGTCATGAATTATTCAGTGGCTGGGCAGCACTCCAGAGGTCAATAACCTTTGACCCTTGTGACAGGAAGTGAAAAAGAGGGCTGTAGCGACTAGAATAAATGGAGGCAGCGTGCTAAGATCTGGTCCAGGGTCCTTTTCTGTGTGCTAGTATTGAAATGACAGGTGATGTTAAACGATATTTAACGCAACCAAAAAAGTGACTGAAATAGCATACGTGCTTTCTGCATGTGCCGCTGTATCAATGGTGTAAAACATGACCTTTGAACTCTGACAGACCGAATGAGTCATTTTCTCTCCGCTTTCAACAACATGTGCTTTCTTATTACAAAATCCATGTGTAAGCCTGACCAATGTATCTAATCTTTCACACGAAAGAAGACAAAGTCAATATGTGACAGAGTGGAGACAGATACCATGCAGGGAGAGTCATCACAAATTGAGTTATGTTTGGCTATACATATACTGTAAATGGGGAAACCAACTAATCAGATATTGGGCGCCTCATCACTATAACTCTGAAAGACTCAAATTACCATCTGGATAAACCTACTCTCCCACTTACTTTGAGGCGCCATTAGCTTATAGATGTGACATCCGTTCCACTGCTAGCTTCATAAAGGGGTGGGGGAGGGGGGAGGGGGAGATATGATTATAACTGTTCTGTAAAGTGCTGTAGTCATAGCAATAGTGATACAATTAGTGACTAGATGAAATCAGCGTCTCTCTTGTCTCTCGGAGCCAACGTTTTCATTTTCCGATTAAAACTGGAGGGGGGAAAATGTATGCTCACACTATAGGGAAATAATGTCAACATTTTTCTCATAATGCAACGTTTCCGGAGACACTACATTTGAAATGTCCTCGCCGCATATACAAACTCATACAAATGCTAAAGCTAAAATAAGAGTTTTCTTTATCCAAAAATGAATATGAATAATGAAAAAAGACTTCAAACATAATTTCTGAATATATTTAAAGACCAAGCAATGCTGAGACTTTGTGACAGCTGTTAGGCCTATATCTAACCAGTAATTTTTTTTTTTTAAGAGAATCCTTCCTCTTCAAAATTCTGAGTGAAAATCTGTATCAAAACTCTGAGAGAAAATAGGGTAAACAGATGTCTGGCTTGACCGCAGGAAAATAGGACACATTTGGAATGATAAGTTTCCCAAACTCCGTTGGATATGCCAGATCCATGGGAACGCCAGTTAATGTCTTGCTAGATGCCAGCTAGCTGTGTGCGCTTTCCCCTCATACCATCTGGGAAAATGTTACAGCGAATGAACGCCATCAATGATTCACTCCAAATCTGTTTCTTAAGGTTCGGCTGTGCTACTGTTTCTCTGGGAAGTATGGCAGTGCTAGCTGGTTTTCATACTATAATTGTAGACAGATGAGACATGCCTGATTCAACAATCAAACTTCTCCACTAGGTTTATGTCACTCAACTATGTTCTACTCAATTGGAAATAATCGGTTTCTGCCAGGAGCGACCACAGCGCAGGTGCCTATAATGATGTGCATGAGAAAATGACAGTTGTAACAAAAATGGCTGTAAAACATGGAGGCTTTAACGAAGGGCTTGCTCATGTGAACAGTGGCAATAGTGAGGTAATTGTAGTAAATAGTCGTAGGTAGAATACCGACAATAAGTGCTGGACATTTTGGTTTCTCTGGCTAAACCCCACAACCTTTCACAATCACCCTTCTCTGCGAGCCTCCTTTAGTCACTGGGAACCAGCATGGGTCTGTTAGGGTGAGCTGACGGGCTTATAGTTACGACATGGAGACAATGGGAGGGTCTAATGAGGAACATATGCTTTTGTGATTCAACAGAGCCGCTCATTGTGCGAGGAAAGGGATACTCTTGCCCTATTCAGAGTCGTCACAATGAAAATCCTGGCCCTCCCTGAGCCAGTTGAGCTTACAATATCCATCCCTTTTTTTTCCCCCTGTACTCCCTTTTTTTTCCCACCCCTCGGCTTGACTTTAACTCTCAGCGCATTCATTTTGCTTATTGTACTTATGTTACATGCTTTGTCCCGCAGATTGAAGAACAATAGTGTGTGAAACTCTTGAGCAGCCATAGGCAGCGCAGCGACACAATGCCAACATGAAAGCAACGGAAGTCAGGGTGCGCGTCTCAAGTTTTATATGTTAATGTGCACGGTGTCGTCCTTTCACAAGCACGCATCCGACTTAATCATCCCGCTAAGCAATAGATACAGCAAAAGAAAATGAAAAAGAGCGAGAGAGAGAAAAAAAGAAGCTCTAATCCTGTATCGTTACTGTAGTGTTTGGCTTAGGTATGGCGCAACACGCTTTAAACAGCGTCCTAAAGCGATGCCAACAGCGTTATACAACACACTAGCAGCATGTGGCTGTCTGTCTGGGTGTGTGTTTCTGCCTTGGTCTTTGTGTGTGTGTGTGTGTGTGTGTACCCGTCTATCTGTCTGTGTGTGTATGTGTGTCCATATACGTGTCAGACTGTGTGTGTGTGTGTACCCATCTATCTGTCTGTGTGTGTGTGTGTGTGTGTGTGTGTGTGTGTCCATCTACGTGTCTGACTGTGTGTGTGTGTGTTGGGTTCAGACAGCAGTAGCTCTGGTAATCCATCCAGGCTCCCAGGGCAGTCAGCTCCTACTTCCTGATGCATGAGAAGCTACTGGAGTGGAGTGGCAGCCACAACTGCTCAGCCCTATTTGATTACTAATAAGAGAGTTGTCCCCTCTGTCAGATAGCAGGCATTCTCTGCTAAGCAAACAGTGATTCCGGCTAGTCAAACATTAGCATTGCTGTCTCTCCCCGCTACGCGGTGAGTGTTACATTCATATTGACGGTGAAAATACAGCCCCTACCTCGACCCCCGCCACAACCCCACCCCCCCCAAATCCCCCTCCCCACCGACCACCGCCGCCTCAACCCCAAACAATATTCATGCGGAGAGATTGAGCTGACGCGCTGAATAGTTACACAGTGTGAAACAAATGTCAGTGTCTCAAAGAAGTGCATGTGTTCTCCCCATATGAAAATATGATATCAGCGTGGCGTCTGTGATCTCCCCGAAGGTTTCAGACGAGCACAGTCCATAGAAACGGTTCATCGTCTCTCAACCTTTATAACGGCCTTCATGCTAGCCCTGCTAATTTCAGTGAAGGAAACGGTCGATGGGGATAAAAAAACAAAACATCTATTGACAGTGGAAGCGTCACGGCCCCGAACAAAGAAGGGACGAGAGCCAAACGAACGCAAAGTTCTCCTGAGCTAATTAGGAGTATTCCCAGCCTGATCATCCAGCGATTGAAACACCTGTGATTGAACAAACCCTAACCAGGTGGTATCCGCCCCTCAGAGCCTCTACAGATACCTGGGAAAGATGCCCCTCCACCGCTCACACGGAAACACCTGTGGTTCTCGTGCGGTGGGCTTCAAGGCAGAGGTCAGCCCCACCTGACTCGCTCCGCCACTACCTCTGATGGCTCACCAACGGCCGCCTATACACGGCACGCACACACACCCTCTCTCTCTCTCTCTCTCTCTCACACACGCAACCCACTCATTCACCTGCTGGTCTCTCTGTGTGTGTAGTGCATATATGCAATGTATAGCAGCACACAGGGAAAGGGGTGCCTACCTGTCGATGATCACAGGGTCTGACGGGGTCTCATTCCTGTTCCCACAGCTCTTCTTATCACAGCATCGGCTGAGGACGAGGACACCAACGTATTAGGGCAAGCAGTGTTTTGTTTAGGTTTTACGCTCTTGTTTTTGCATTTCTTTTAACATGTCGTTTTTTATTTAATTGAAAAGAAAAGAAACAACGTAGTTAATATACATTAGCGGGCCACCTTGTGGAGCAGTTTTGATATGGCGGGCGGGCATAGGGGAACAAACAGAAAAGGCGGCATGTGAGATTTCCTCCACCTAATCTATCCTATTCCATTGATGCTGATGGCTGATAAAAATGGTGAAAACAACATGTTGTGTTGTTTGGCTTAGCGTTGGAGGGGAGGGTGGGGGGGTGGGGATTGGGCCAGGAGGCAGGGGAGTCACTTTTCACAGCTTCAGCTTTTGTTTACCTCTAATTGCCAAGCTGCTATTTCTAAGGGAGATGCAAGGTGCCACCCTCAACCAATATTTCTGTGGGGCATTTATCAATTATGGCCTCAAAAGCACTAATCTATCTCCCGCCACATGTTTCAGCCATCCCTAAGCCTATATAGCTATCTGCCTTATTTGATTGGGACTTGAATCAAAACTGAACAAAACTAATTATATATATTTTTTAAAGCATCCTCCTAGCCAACACCTTACATGAAAACATTCAGTATACATGCATGTGATAAAAGAAGGATTAATACCATACAGCACAGGCAGGAACAAAAACCTTCCAATGGGGCTATACCAGTCAAATGTATACTGTACTATTTCAAAATGCTTACAGGTTCCCAGTCTTATTGGAAACTGTTTACATGTTTTGTAGAAGATGTGCTGTTGAGCACTGGTGTAATAGCACAATTCAAAGTGTGGTGTTTTACAGGTCAAATGAGAAAATTGGAAGGTTTATTCTTATGAACATCTCTTATTATGCACGTCTTCACGTGTTATAATAGGCAGTAGTTCCAGTTCTTCATTCTACAGCCAAATGCACTTCCTCAGTGACAAAAAATATTACCTCCAGAGCGCGAGCATATTCAACGTGTCACAAATAAGTGATGGATGCATGTATACATTGACTGTGAGTGATGAGTTTATGCATGGGGAAAGACAAATCTCACGCAGCCGTTTGCTTCTAACCAGCAACTGGAACAATGCAAGTGGTGTAACAAAGAAGAGGTTAGCCGACAGTATCCGAATTCAATGTTCACAAAGCGCATGCCGAGCTCAACAATAACAACAAAGAACGTTTTTCCTTAAAGTATCAATGACACTGTTGAATAGCAGCGGAACGCGAGAGGTTGAGATTTATGTGGTTAAATGACACTAAAAGACTGGCTGATCATTGATGACAGGTGGGCTCAACTGAGAACGGACTCTGTCGTAAAAGAAGAAAGGAAAATGCACTAACAGGACAGGGATAAGGCTACACGCATAACTTATTAAATGGAAAAAAATATAATATAGTGTATTTTTGGAGTAAGTCTACTTGGTAGCATATGGCTCTTATATAAACCAAAACAGTGTTTTGTTTATATTGTAGGTAAGTGACTTTACCCAGAACACAGTGGGCATGACATTAGGCCATGTTAACTGGAACATGTCTGATATAAGCCTTCATACAAGGCATTCACATTTTTCAGCTGAAAGGTCCCATTTGGGGACTGCTAAAGGACTCTCACAGTCAACTAAATTTGGATTACTATATTTTAGCACAGGTCCCACAAAGTTATTGAGAGAGTGAAAGGTCTTTCCGCCTATATCTGCAAAATAGACAGAGATAAAATAATGCTTACCTGCACATAATTTCATGAGTAAGAAGAACTCTGCACATTTCCGGATTCTTGTCTTGGCCTTCATAAACTATTGCCTTGCAAAGAAAATTACATGACAATTAAGTGTTTCATTCAAGAAGATATGAAAAAAAAAAACAACACATATTTTTAGTCCCTATGATACATATCATCACTGGTGGAAATTTCAAATAAAGCAACTAAAAACAATACCAAATAATTTAGGCTAATTTAAATAATTGAATACATGAATTACCTTTAATTATGACAACACAATTTGCTATGTAATAAATGCTATGGTGAAAATAAGTATAATTACAATTACAATAGTAATGTATTAATTAATCATTGTTTTCAGTCTGTATCAATCAATATCAAATAATCATAAACAACGTTAGAGTGGAACAATTATTATTATAATAATCAGTTATTTATCTTTTTATTTATGTAATAAATATAGGAGCATCCTGCTCAAACAGACAGAAAGGCAGAGACAGACAGAGAAATGGAGAGAGGGATTTTCATGAGCAGAGATCCAATAGAAGTGTCATCAATATGCTTATAATCTGGGGATATTTGGGGGAAAGTGTTAATGGGCAATCTGTTGTTTATTTTGAGCCGCTAACAATGATCTTTCTGTGGATAAAAAGCGGTGTCTGGCGGTACGGTTGAGTAATTTTTGAGCATTGGCTGAAACAGATGGCGTGGAGCTATCAGTTCTGCCGCTTCTCCCTCCCTCGATCCCTCCCTCCTTGCTTCTAATTCTGAGGAGAAACACTTTACTCCTTTACTCAACCTGCAGCAATTCGCACTGAGCAATATATATCCTAAATATTTTAATACATCTTAAATATGGGCTACATATAAACTATGGTATGATTAATAATATATCCATACACTTTATATTATTTTTCCATATTATATTTGTCACAGCCTTTTACAAATATGTCTTGAGAAACACAGACAATATTGGTAATATTAAAAAGTAAAACTACATTCTTATTAAAGTCTATTCTATTTGTGTTTTTATTTTATTTTATTTTTTTAATGTAGGTGGGGGGCACCCGACGATTATCTCTATTGGTTTGATTTATGTCGCTATTTGCAGCTGTAGAAACAGAAATCCATAAACTGCTTGTTCTGCGTCATTGACTCGGATCATTCGTACAGGAATGTTCGCTCAGACTAGTGGTCCTGGCTTCACGGCTCTTAGATGGCTCTGCTTTAACTCCCAGTTTAATAGCAAAAGCATGGCTTGATAGCACAGATAAAGCTGCCTAATTTTATTTCGTAAATTATAATTGTTGTATCTGGCATTTTTGTTGATTTAAAGTGCGCAAAATAGTTATTGCATACTATATGAGTAACCGCTATTACTTGTGTGTTCATTTATAAACTGCAGTTTTAACGTGATGATAATAAAATAATATGTAGGAAAATCATTCTTTGTGATTAGGCCTACACTGTATGCGCGAACGTGATGTGTAGGCCTACACACACTTCAGTATACCTGCTATTTAAAATATGTTGGACTAAACAAGTCGAGGTGACTCAGTGCACAACTTGCTTTTGGACTCAATATTATAGAACAAACATAGAGAGCCAAAATATAACCTTTAATTTCTTGTTACACTATTACTTTTATTGTATTTGTAGCATGACGTGCATTTTGCAAATAGTCTACACCTGAATATTGCGGTTTGTGACGGTGAACATTTGCACAGTGTGTTAAGATTTACACGAGTCAACTGATGTAAGCAATAAAGCTGACATGAAAAGCACAGTAGGAACAATGGCTTACCTGCTTCGTCATCGAATCGATTAACCGTATGTAAAGATCCTGTTCTGTTCTGACACCTGAGGATAGAAAAAGATTACTTATCTTTTTTAGTGGTTACAGGAGAAAATAATATTACTCCCGAGAGCCTCTTCTTGACACATTCAGATTTTGTGATCAAAACTAGAAGCTATGGTAAAAAAAAAATATATATATATATATATATATATGTATATGTACATTTAATAATAACCTGGACATTAATATATGTTAGGATTATTATTATTAGTATTATTATTAGTAGTATTATTATTATTGTTGTTGTTGTCCTTGCTGTTGTTATTCATATTATACAATTCTATTTTATTTTAAGTATCACTGTATTTATTATTGTATTATTTATGCTTTACACGTTTGTTACACTCACCATTGCTGTACAATAACTGTAGTTTGTAATGTATCCCATTGTTAGTTTTTTCACTGTTTGGTTCCTGAAGGAAACAATAGTTAATAAAAATCAATACACACAGAGAATGCCTATATATTTTCGCATGCGTGCCTGTTTAGCTTCTGGAAAAAAAATCAGTTTATGAAAAGCAAGGGCTTCAGCTCTAGCCCTATAGTCTACAAGCACTTTCTATCTTTATCAACGTACTGAGTTAAAAATCAATATCGCACGTGACTCCCCTTAGTAACCCCGTTGCCATTCCACAGAACATGAACAAAATTTGACTACATGTGCATATTGTGAGCATGCTGTGTTCGCAATAAACGCGGCTTACTTTGTCTTTCTCCACAAAGTCCACAAAAGCTGTCCTTTCGATCTCCACGGGCTGACCCTGTCTGTCATACAGCGCCAGGACGAAATGGAAAAAATTGGATTTTCTGAGGTTGGAAGGGGGCTGCTTTTCATAATGTGCCCGTGCCAAGCCAACACCGCTGCGGGGAGAAAACAAGAGACCATCTCGGTTAAGTACCGGACACGGGGGATAGATGATGGAGCTGATGGAAACATTGGAGATGCAGAAGCACGTTTGAGCACGGCAGATTTCTTGATTTGTCACAATAAGGGTAATCTGATGTAATGAAAGAAGGGAAAGCCGAAGGGGGGCATTGGGAGACCGTAATTGATACAGAGTATTGAGGGGATTGAGGGTCGATATGAGGAATGCGTGAGAAAATCAGATGATTTGGCATGCGTACCTTTGGGCGGCTGTGTTCGCATCCACTACCCCAGCTGTGTGCATCCACGAGCGGACCGAATTCAGTCCACCCAGCGGTTCCTCCTTCATCGTCGTCCCACCGCGCGGTATAGTTTCCTGAATCCCAAACATTTAGGACAATTTGCGTGGAAAAGAGCCTCCTGTGAAATTACGGGTAAATAAACGTCCACGCCGCGTTATCCTTCAGGGTTTTACAGGATAAGGAGCGAGAGCCGATTCACACTTGCGAGGGAAAACCCGGTCCACAGGTCTCGTCTCCCTCTTCAGTCCGTCCTGCGTTGGAACGATGTGAACAATTCTCAAAGTGCTCTACTTAGTTAGAGTGGTATCCACACACTGGGAAAGTGAATTGTTCAATAGACACGATTTTTGTTGCTATTGTTCCTCTTTGTTTTGCTATTCACAGAAAAATCGATGGCAGTTGTTTGTGTTTGGGTGATGCTCTCAAAGTGCCGACATCCCTGAAGCACCGCATCCAAAACCTTCAGGACTCTTGTTGAATAAACCACTCCTGAAAAGGTGCTGCCGCTCCACAAGACAAACACAGGCAAAGGCTGATCACCGTGGAGGTGTTCCTAGTACACAGGAGAGGAGGATAAGGGGCCTTTCGCGTCGTGCAGGATGGATGGGAACATGCAAAACTAAGCCCTCTTTCCCCGAGGACTGAAATCTTTCCCGGGAGCCAAAACTCTAAACCCACGGGAGAGGCTCTGTCAGAATATGACGCTCACGGGGCGTAGCTTTTACCATATATGGAGCTCTGACGGTTCCTGTCAAGCAGTGGCGCTCGACTACACGAGTGCAGCCTATAGCAGCAACCTGAGAACAGTCGCTCCACTTTCCTCTTGCTAGGCCTATGTGGTGAGTTGATTTTTTTAATGATATGAACATTCAACGAGGTGTAACCATCACACAAAATCCGCGCAGGACAGAAAAAAAAGAAAGAAAGAAAGAAAGCAACTCGGAATTCATGCAGAGATTGCCAAAACGTATATTTATAGATATAAATATAAGTCTTGGTGAATGCCAATTTTTCAAAGATGTGTTTATTATTATATAACATTCTGACTTGACTTTCTAAACTACATTTCTTCATTATGACAAGATATTAGTATGTTGAGGATGTCAGTTTATTATTCTAACGAGTGTCTCGCCAAAGCCCATGAAGAGGTCATAAATCTTACATCAACAGTGTCAGATCGTGCTTGTTCATTAAAATGTATATGTATTGTGTTTTTATTATATTAAGATATAATTGATTTGTCTCATATAAAACGTTGTTTAGAGAATGTAATTAGATTAATTTGTAAGTGAAACAATTTAACACAATTTGCTGTCAATTATTAAGGTATACTTTATCATCATATTCATAATTAGACTTTTATGATAACCACAAAATATTAATAAACATTTTGCAACATTTGACTAGCCGTTTAAACTGCATTTTATTCATGTCCAAGCATATCAATCACTTTATTAATAGACTGAAATTCAGTCACGGTGTCTCATGACATTAAACAAACTTTAGGAAATCCACGCATTTGTGTCTTGTTTATTTCACGCACGTCCTGTAAAATCGCTAATATTAGGGAACATCTTAATCGTTTTAAAGCGCTAACATCCTCCATGTCCGAGCCTGTCCGAGAGGGGCGAGGAACCAATTCGGTTCATTAGTGGTGAAAAGGAGGAGAGGATGGAGGAGGAGGGGTTGCGAGGAAGAGAGATGTGTGCTATATCCTGAGCAATCTATCTAGCTGGTGCTGAGGGTTAATAGCTCCTGCCAAAGATAAGTGAATTATAAGCTGTTGCTTTCACCTCGACAAAATCTATTGCCAAATTGTCTGCTCACAAAATGAAGGGTGAAAATAATAATTTTGATAATTGAAGACTCATAAGTCATAATTTCTAAGAGACTGCAAGCAAGTCTCATGGATAGCTAAGCCTAGCAGATAGGCCTATATGTTTATTTCTTTATTAATGTAAGCTGAGGCAGACGTTGAGTTTTAAATGGTTGCCTGACTATAGGACTCAATGTGTTTTTTGAACACAGTTTTAAGTCGTTTATTAGAAGGTAACCCCTGATTACACCCACCAAGGCGATTTAAATCTGATTATCAAATTAGGAGACTTTGAGACAAATCCTCTTAGATGTGACACTGTTGACTGGAGAGGGGAAATGGATCTCCACACCCGTCACGTAGGTAACGATGCTGTCCTGAAAGGGAGTTTTAAACCGTATTTGACAACAAATGCAGCTGCCCCGCTATTTCAGAAGATATTAGAGGAAAATGAATGCAAATCTGTGTGCAGGAGCCATCTGGACGTAGCGAGAGGGAGTCAGCTGCTCCGAAGCCTGAATCCTGAATCCGTCTCGGCTCATTCTGTGGGATCATCTGCGTGGTGGGCTTTACACCATGGAAAATGCGCTCTCTATCATTAGCTGAACGTTAGTATCAAACATTAAAAAATAAAGACAATCTTCTTGAGCCTCTTTTTGTTTTAGTAAATACGCGCAAATAAAATTTAAATAAAATACAAAGCTTCCACAAGAGTGAAATTATAGCCTACGACATTTGATTTATTTGTTACCGGTTTAGACGTTTGAAAAGTCAATATTTCTCAATAATGATACACTAAAGGTATAAGTGACGCGCTAACAAATTCACAGTACTCTGACTGTGCACCTTGACCGCCCGTATACATCTAGTGTGGCTTTTTAATGACCGCTTGATGACACAGGGGCCTCTAATCTTATTCGTATGGCCTATTCAATTGTCAGAATGAATGAACCTGCGAAACCTGCTTGGTGATACAAAACCCAAACTCCTTATATGATCTGTGGCGCGTGGCTCTCAATAAAAATGTACTCTGTGACTTCCAAGACCTCCCGTCTCGACGGAACAAGCCTCCTCCGTATTGAGGGTGACGTCTTCTTTTTTGTGTGAATTTACGGGGCGAGGCCCTCATGATCTCCTTACATTTGCATGTAAATGGCGACATCAGCCCGTGCGCGTGCCACGGGCCAGCGGGCCCCACAGATGTCAAGGCAGAGTCAGTCAGCCGGCCGCTGGCCAGCTGTCCGCCCGTGGACCCTGGGACAACACGTCCATTAGGATCACCTGCATTGTTTTAAACGGCCTACTACATAAAACCATCTTTATTATCACGAGCCATAGACATTTCACTTTGTGCTAGCTTATGTTAAATATAGAATATAACAGCTCTCGTTTTAGAATTTCACAAACTACCAATTGTGCTTTTGTTTAGGCTATTTGAATGATCTAAAATCTGATTGTTTATTCTATAAGGGGATAAATAGGTTAATTTAAAAATAGTTTTTATTTTTAGAGACTATACAACTTGTCCACAAAATACCACAAATATATATATTTACTATTTTATACACGGGGGGCAAATCTCCAAAGTGATTTGCATTTTAGACATGTTTTATATTATAGGCCTATATACTTGCATTGTTATAACGTCACGTGTAGCTAGAATTCTATTTTATTTTGTATTATGAAATAAATCGCAAAACTTCAAATCAAATAATTTCTGATCGACATTCATTAACCTATATTTATTTAATATATACATGCAATATTGTAAAATATATGGTAGAATACACTGCTTTTACTAAAAGCATGCACGCCTTGACACAAATATTATTTTAACGAAACAATTTTTTATCGGTATAGGCCCATATCGCACTAATAAATCATATGCCTCAGAACATCATATTTATTTACAGTTTAAATGCTGTATTTAAAAAAATAATTTGAGTAAAATATAAATGACCTGAAGATGGAAGAATGAAATCGATCATATAGGCTATTGTGTCAAATCGTTTTACAGCTGATAGTCGGACAGCGCCCCTCGTTGGTTACAGTTGAGATCATTGATAGGAGACAGCTGTTGTCTTCACTGACAGGATAGGCAAATCTCAACACATATTTATAACCCCCGACACTATCCACCCCTTTAAATTTGTCAAATAAATTAAGATAAAATTTAAATGACATTCTAAATAGTTTAATATGACATTGTGTCTTTCTGCAGAATATACTTACATGTTTAAAAACATATTATCAGGAATACCATTTTTTCAATAGGCTATTCTCCATATGTCTGACATAATAATAATAATAATAATTATAATTATTATTATTATTATTATTATTATTATTAGTAGTAGTAGTAGTAGTAGTAGTAGTGGTATTGTTAATGGTATGTTGTTTTTATTGGTATCATTATAATATATGTTATTATTTAAAAACATCTGAGATAGGCCTACTTATAGTGTGACCTCACATTTCGTCACTAACTGTCAGAGAGCTCTTGTTAATTGTGTGCAGTGGTGAGTTGTATCAAGGGCATTGCCCGTGCGCACAATTTGCATTTCCATTCTGCTGTGGAAATGATGAGAGAGTTTCTGCGCGGTTTAGAGCCTCGCGGCGCAGTCTGTGGGCGAATTACATTTAAAGAAGGCGAGAGAAATTAAATAAGAAACCGAGACCACTTCAGGGCTATTAACATCTAAAATATCCCCTGGAAATTTAGACCAAAATACATATATGACCATGCCCAGGCAATGATACTGTCGTTAATAAAGCTAGTCTCCACACCGTTTGAAGGCATATAACCTATCAAAAAATATCGTAGATGTATTGTCATGCAATACGCAATATCTTTGGTAGAACAAAATGCATTTAAAATTGAATCGTGCATCTATAATACACCTTGCCATTTGACAACGGATTAGACAGAAACTGGAAATAATTCAAAACGAACTCTTATTTTTTGTTTTGTTGTTACAATAAAATGTTGCATTGTGCAATGTGGCATTGTGACACACATCTTAATAACCAAAGTTGTCTTTTTTAACAACACATTGTGACTGAGAAGGCTTTTTAGTGGAACTTTGATTTGCCCATTGACCTTTCTGATTGAGCTATTTCACAACCTTTATGGTGATATTGCCCCACCTACAGGAATCCTTGAAATACTCTTCCATATTTAAAAGGTTTTCTTTTTGGCTGTGCTATTGTTGTCATTTGATTTACATTTACCGAGATCACTATCAAAAAGGTAATACCTGCTTTAGGGAGACATTAGCCAGGTGTCTTATATAGCAGCACTTCAGTCACATTCATTACCATGCGTGCTGGAAATAAATTCAAGCAGTAGTGAGAGATCCTTATAAATATTGAACTGTGTTACTATTAACAGAAATGTTAATTATAATGTCAAGATAGAGCTAGAGAGAGAGAGAGAGAGAGAGAAGGAGTCAAGGTGAAAGCAGCACAGCAATGGCTAAAAATAATGCATGCCAGAGTACTGTATTCTTCTGCAGAGGAGTGTTACTGGCAAGGGACCTTTTTGCTGCAACAAAGAGGTGAAAAAGAGGAAGTAAATGAATTAGCGTACAAGCCCGATTTCTG
This sequence comes from Typhlichthys eigenmanni, assembly GCA_027564635.1. Lineage (NCBI taxonomy): Eukaryota > Metazoa > Chordata > Actinopteri > Percopsiformes > Amblyopsidae > Typhlichthys > Typhlichthys eigenmanni. Next base: position 1,923,617 of record JAODUK010000007.1, read on the forward strand.
TCTTTGTTTCATCCACACTTGTCCTGTCCTTATTTTTCCAACTTCTCTCTTTTCCCTGCTATTGGAAGTGGTGCAAATTGTATAATGCAGGTCTTTGTTCCTCAGATTCAAGGCACATGAATAGCCGTCCTGAGCACACACAAAAACACACTGACAAACTGATCATCTTAAAAAAGCAACGCCCCGGTGCTCACTTGCCCTACTTTCCACGGCAGCACTGGGACGTGGGAAGAGGAATAGAATTCAGGGGAGGATGTTCTTGCACTCTGGGAAACATTCAGTATAGAAATTGTGATGCACATAAACATAGCCTTTGCATTGTCAACCTTAGACCGCATTTGCCCCAGATAACTAGTCCCTGCGCTGTAGAAATTCTCTTTGACTTCGCAATTGAAATCCTGAGAAGATTATGCCAAAGCTAAAAGAAGCAAACTCCAGTGTGGGATTTCAATTCTCAATTCCACTTGGATTTTATAGCATTATGACATATAGTACACCATCTGTTATACTTCCTGTCCCCAAGTCTATGTATGCCTAAATTGAGTCTATAGCCGTGAACATTACTACATGCGAATGACATAAGGTTTTTGGTAGGCCAGTATGTAATGTATACTTAGCAGTAGGGAGCACTGGGATGAGGGTCACCAGAATAAATAATGCGTGGGCAGGGTACTGTATAGGTGCAGCCTGCAAACTTTCTGCTTAACAGACTTTTCCCAAGCGCTAGATAATCTGGGTGTTCTATGTACACCGCCTAACCAAATGTCGACATCTGTGAGGGTGTGCATAATGAAAAGCCCCTTTGAGAAACAGAGGATAATAATCTTAGTTTGCCTCACCTACAGCTTACCCACAGGGGTTTATAAGTGAGATGAAGAAATCCTATGTAAACATGCCAAGTCAAATTTTCACTGGAAGTGTGACACCGCGGCAAAGGGCAACCTTGGCACATCAAATTTAAAGCCATTACTTGAGTTTTAGGGTCCCCGGGATGTAAACAATTGAGGTATTTGGTGTGTTGTGTAAGTTTGAGCACTGATTCATATCATTGTTAACATTTTCAGCAACAGCCGTAGTTTACTCTTTCTGCATAGGTGGCATGTCGCCAGAAGTATATGCACAGGGTGTGTACAATGACAAGCTCAATACCAAATAGCTTCTATGAAAGAGAGTTTTGCTCTCTAGAGAAACATACAAAGTTTGAGCATCTGTTCCATCATGTAGTCTTTGTTGAGAAATTAAATATTGAACTGATCTAGTGTACCATGAATGTTTGACTCACGCAGTGGTTAGGCAGACTGAAGAGAGATGAGCTTGCAGTGCTATACAATTACTTGAATTTACTAGTTGTTGTTCTTGCCTCGCAGTGTGTTTTATATGCAAGATTATATCTGGTTCTTGCAACAAATGGTCTTGTGTTGCGTTGTTTAAATTTGGTTTAACATGCAACATGCAGCAAACACATACACACACACACACACACACATTGAGTATGTAGTATCAGTGCATTCATACCATTTTTGCATTGCGTTGTTAGTGACAACATTGTACATATCTGATGTTATGTGGGTAATTTAGATGCAGTAAATATCATATTTCAAAATGCATACACACACACACACACACACACACACACGTGTGCTGAACCTCATTTTCTCCCGTCATTACCAAGCCTCCCGCTCAACATAAGATATGAAATATATGTAGTCTTCCTTATTGCATTGAACTCCGCCATCGTCTGCAGCTACAGACAGCCCAGTCGCATGTGCACTGCAGATCACATACAGGTAATGTGCCAGCAGGATAAGGAAACGGTATCATCACAGAGATCATAAAATTGTGTCGTGAGTAGTCTTTTGTTGGGGACCATAGGAGAGTTCTGTTGCTAAAGGGAAGGACAAAAGCAGATGGCGCCACGGGTATAAAGTTCCCCCGAGCAACAATGCTGAAAGTTTCAACTTCCAGCACATGGGTGTAACTTTAACTGGAATACTGTGGATCAAAGACTCACAAACAAAGTGGGTGGAAATGCTGAAGGAGTATTTGTGCTTGAGTAAAGGACAGGCCTACTGGAGAGACCATTTATGAAACAGTGACCAAGCAATCATGCCTAATTACCCGCCCTGTTTTGTGATCGCACCAGGATATGTGTTTACGTACAGTAGATATATCCATGGGCACCAGTTTATATTTATTTAAAAACATCAACAGCAATAAAAAAACTGTATATGAAAAATAATAATAAAGACGCTTATCAGAAATGTTGTATAAATTAACTGAAATATTATGAATTCACGTTTGAGTCAACACACACACACACACACACACACACACACAGTGAATTGCTCTTCTTGTTCCTTATAGAAAAAGGCAATGAGAAACATAGCCTTGAAATTTGCAGGGCTTAAGGCATCTCATCAGGTTAGATCAGTACAATGTGGATGTGTAACCTTTACACGGCAGTTGAACCTGCGCATACAAGTGTCATGAAAGGTCCCAGCGGCTCTCCGCTCTTCTGACATGGATTTGAAGACTTGCCACTTTATTAGCTGCTAAGCCCCCAATACATGTTCTATATAGTGGAAGCCTACGTTATGAGCTGGGATCTCATTGTCTAGCATTATTAGAGGAAGTGACGCCAGCACTTTCCTATTTCCCCCAGAGAATAGCCCCACTGTTTGAAGGGAAACTACAAGTGCAATTTAACCCATGTTATTTACAATATGATCTGCTACAAAGACACCAGACAAGGCTTCACATCTAATATATTTCCCAAGATTCTTTTTAGTTTTTAATGATTGAGGAGTATATTTTATTTGATGCTCTCTTGAGCATGAAAAAATATATATATTTATTGTGTCAGATTATTTAAAGATTTATGTGGTAAGTGTGGTTGTAGATGTCAAATGACCTACAGTATGCCAGTTTGTTGTTATTTGATTTAAAACGTTTGCATCCAAAATACACCTTCTGCCCAATTAAAGTTATATTTATAATTGTGTAACAGACACAATTTGTTTTTCATGATGGGGATTTTAAACAAAGGTTTATTCTTTGAATAACCAAACAGTTTATGGTCTCTGCAAGCCTCTGCCCAAACACCAATATTACAAATACTAAAATGTATATATTTTAGCATAATAAGTGACATACTGCCATCTAGTGTACAAATGTGCACACTGAAGGAGGACAGTCCCTTTAATGGCATTTAAAGAAGACATCGGTTACCACAAGACAGTAGCTCATGAAAGAGGCACTACAGGTGAAGGACGTATAGACTTAACGCTGCCTATCTCTTATGATGTCTCCAACGTATGGTTTAACTACACCGAATGACCACACCGACATGTTGTACCCTGAGGGAACATAAACAAAAAGATAGAGGTTTGTTTTAGAAGCAAAGTCTTTGACAAGCCTCACTTGTGGAAAGCCGCGAGGATGAGCTCCTTCAGACAGTGATACGACGTTGAAAGCAATGCATGCAAATTGTATTCTACCCTCTAAATTACAAAGTCATACTCTGTGCCCAAATCATCAAATCTCACTCATTGGGTCTCGTGGTACCCTGACTGCCAGAGGAGACTGTATAGAAACAACAAACCAAAAATAATCAGAAAAAAAATAATAAAGCACAGGAGCCAAACAAGAGTCCTGAATAATTGATTGTGTTTGTCTTTTCACTATGTGTGTGTGTGTGTGTGTTTGTGTGCATGTATACACGTAAAGCACTGGGCAGAGTTTATGTCCTTGAGCAGACAGATATGTCCAATGGTCAATGGTCTGTGTTCAAATTGAGCTCGTAAAATGTGAGGGAAGAGTGTATTTTGTCTATCCGCACTATTTTATATGTGTATTTAAGCGCACATTTGTGTGGTCAGTATTGGGACTACATCTTATAATCAGATATGTTTATGAACAAATATGAAACCAATCAATTAATATTAATATTGTGCCAATGCCTAATAAAACATTTGTTGTATTCTCATAAAATATAAGAATATAAAGGCAATAGATATTTAAGAAATAAATATTTTGAAGGAGCTCAGGAATAGATGTGCTGTAAGCTGTAAAAACAAGTCAATATACCTTCATTTTGTCTGTGGCGGTAATGAGCCATATTTTCTGAGGAAAATGGCTGCTTCTCCGGAGGCACCGTGTCTACTGAATGTGGCCCTGATCCTGGATAAAACAGAAGGCTCACCAATCAATCTCTCCAGGTTGCCCACAGCCAGAGAAAGCAGCTGTACCAAATGTTTGCCTTGTGCGGTAGCGACAAGTTAACATACGGGCAGCACAGTAACCATCCACAAGCAGCCTCTAGCTGTCTTATAATGAATTCCCACAGGGACAGGGAACTATCAGAGTCAGTGGTGTTACTGGAGGCTCGGAATAAAGTCAACACCTCTCCTTATACCTGATGAAGCTGCAGTGCAGCAACACACAGTCTGCGCCTGCAACACTGACGCTCTAGACAATCTAATAAAGCTAATGCACACTATAATTAAGCTGTAGAACGACTTGAGCCAGGCCACATTTGGCTTGAGACAAATGTTATCATGTTATGTTAAACACAGGTCTTTTGATAAGGACGTTTTATACATTTAACAAAATGCGTTACACATTACAAGGTGTAAGAGTGGACTATTTTGCTGCAGTGAATAATAGACTGGAATCTCCTGAACCTTGTTCTCTTTTCCTATTATTGTTTTTACAGTGTCAAGCATCAACTGTGAGTTAAGTGCAGGTTTGAACTCCTTCTATTACAGATCATAATAATTGATTTGAGGTGAAGTGATTCGGGGATATACTATGTGGGTCAAACACAAATAAAAGAATACATGTAGCAACACTCAGATTGACACTCACAAGGGTACGACAGTTTAATGCGCTCCTCTTTTTTCTCCCTCCATGGCTGTTTGGTGCACTACCCTTAGAGAAGTAGCCTACTAATGTACAGCCATATAAAACAAGCTACAAACAAAGCAAATGGATGGAGGCTTAAACCCCAATACCCATACAGTAAAATGTTGTTGCATGTTAATTAAATCAGGGGGGAGGAAGTCTTAGTTAGGGGGGGTCTTAGTTGGTAATGCACTTGTTGCATTATAGCACTGCCAGACTATTTGTTTCCCCTGCGGCTCACATCTGCTCACATCTGAGCCTAATGAGGGCATAGCATGGATGAGTATAGAGCAAGTCAAACCACTCAGAAATGAGGTGGAAGGTGGTCTCTCAGTTTCATACCAAAACAAACAATAATTTGGAACGATAGTTATTGCAAAGCTCGGATTTGCAAAAATAAATTGCACACGATTACTGAAAATTTTAACATGCTCTTTCCTTAACATCTAGCAGTTTTTAAGTTGTGCCCTTATAAAATACAACTTATTGTCTTTATCAAACATTTGTGACTTAGCCAAAAGAACCCAATTGGTCTCAATGAAGTACAACAGTTGAAATGAGCATTTGACATTTTTTCTTTGGAAATTCTTGGTGTACATGAATGATTGTACAACATCATGTAATTAAACAATTGATCTCCTCTTTCAAATGCACATGTACTGTAGTGTGGCACATAATAATATACTAAATAGGAACTTTTTTAACTCTGTGAGCATTTTTTTACTTTGGTGTTTGAATTCTTCACCAATAGATCCATACTATGCACTGCATTGAAAGGGAATATCAAAAATGATATTTTATGAACTGGGAAATATAGTATATGTCAAATATAGTATATGTCAAGCAAACAGTTGTCAGTGTAAATGTACTCCTGTGTAGAATGTTAAGGTGGGTGATGGTGGAAAATAATCTTCCTCAAAGGTTCAGTCACTCCAGAGGAAAGCACTCCCTACTTTCTGGTCACAAGTTAGTCTCTCTAACCTTCCGGCTACTCTTTCCTCAAGGGACATGGTAATAATGTTAGGGATATTGAACAGGGAAGATTCTAGGGAGTAGGTTTTGGCAAGACTTGATCCAAGCCACCTGGGGCACGTCCAATTTATTTCCTTGTCTCTTCTAGCCAAGTTTACAGCTGTAGAAAATAAAATAAAATAAAATAAAACACAAAAAGCACCACGGCAAATGTGGTATACTGTACATAGCAACACAATTCTTAATCACTGGATCTCAAACTGAATGAACATTATTAGTCCATGCCCTCAAAAAAGATAGAATGTTTCACCATGTCCATTTAAACAAAATGCGAGGAATGTTTTGAGGTGAATAAATTGGAAAAATGGGCACCTTGCTTTAACACCATATGCATATGCGATCATATGACAAACTCTTCTAAACATAACACATAAGTAAGGACATTTGTAGATTATTTCTTTGTTACAACTATGCTTCTTGGCAATTTAATATTATACCATTGTAAAACCTGATTATTTCCCTTTTAAATGATGCCACAAATGTAAGGAACATGCATTTGTGGGATTAGCGTGTGGGTTGCGCCCATGAAAATTTTGCTTAAATCTCTGACAATGCCAAACATCTTGTATTTGCTGTTAACTCTTGTTTGGTGTTGTTTGGTGGATTGAATGGTTAATGTCTGAAAAAACAAAATACAGTATATTGGCAATTTAACAATGTATTATTCATTAAGATCCATACACAGCCTGTGTGTGACCAACACAACCAGGTTGGCTGTCTTGAGAGTTGCGACAAATGCTGGTTGAAGAATGGGTCGCCATCGCACAGCAGTGTGTGAGCAGGCTGGTGACCAGCATGAGGAGGAGGTGCCAGACTGTCTTGTTTCATCATCCAGTCCACCAAACAACACCAATCAACAGCAAAGACAAATTGTTTGTCAAGTTTTCATGGGCACAACCCACATACTAATCGCTGCTGCTCATCCCACAAATGCATGTTCTTTACAAATGTGGCACAAGGGAAATAATCAGGCATTACAATGGTATATGATGTATTGCAAAGAAGCATTGTTACAACAAATACATAATGACCAAACACATATTTCTTTACTTTTGTGTAGTTTTATATACTGTGTATACAGCATATACTATATGTGTATCCCTATTGCATAGTGTTGCCTGTAGACAACAACCCATTTTCCTCAATGTACAATGATGCATATTTACTGTCAATAAATTGTCTATTCATGAGGGGGAATATAGATGTACTTTCTGGGTCACACCACATCTTGGCGGCCAATTCCAGTCATTTGACAACAAGTTGTAGCAGGTGGATGGCATGTATCTGCTCTTCACCAATTGCTACAAAAACAAAGTTTTTATTGAATTTCAGCTCCCCAAAAATTGGTAAATAAACTTTATTTTTAACATGTATTACCATATTATTTACTTGTATTTTGTCAGAAATCACTTTGTTATTCGTTGCCTAGAGGCAACATTGTGCGACAGTGACATTAATTTATCCCATTTAGCAAGTCATTTCTGTAGCCACTTTAATAGTGCAGCTATGAGTTGTTTTATAAACTGTGGACTTGTTTTTTATTGTTTTGGCACATGTGAAAATGGTAGATTCAGTGTTTAGGATAATATGCATATTTATGTTCATATGCATTGACCTCAATTGTCATGCATTTTGTTTAGAAAATATGACGTTGCTGTCACAGGTACAGCATGAACTTCGAATGTGATCTTGTCACATCCTTACTTCATGCATGTGCTGTATGTCTGTACTTTGTGTGAACAGCTCTGTTCTTTGAAACTGCTTTGTTTTTTACAGGGCAAAAAGTTTGTCCTAAAAATCACCATCTTTAAAAACACCTGGCATAGAGTGAGAGCACATGAACTATACACCAGTCAAGAATGAAATGGCTTGAGGGCTATGAATATAGTTAAAATTTGAATTGGAACATTTCATTCATGAACTGTTTTACATATTGTTACTTAACTAATAAGCCTAAATGTTATGGGCTTATAAAATTATTTAACTATTGGTACACTGTATTGAGTTATCAGAGCGCTCAGTTTACAGTAGCAAACTAGTAAAGTACAATGGGTAAAAATGTTTATATTATAGGCCTACATATTATATAATGAGATGATATATATATGATTTTATAATATTATAATTATTATTTCAGTAAATACATTGTGAAATGGAAATATGAACATTAATTTGATGAAGAAAACTATGGTTTCATTATGAGGTCCTGTTCATTTTCTTTCCATTGTTGCACAATGTTGCCTACAGGCAAATATTATTATTATTATTATTATTATTATTATTATTATTATTATTATTAAATGCAAATATCTTCAGACACAACTCAAATGCAATCTATAAACTGAAAATGATATATATTTCATGTCTATACTTTATTCTGACCAGTAATTTGTTTATTCTGTAGAATAGCAAACAAAACCAAATATCTATTTTACATGCATAGCATATAAGCCTAACACGTTTATAGTGCATTCAACATTCGTAAATATAAATCGTATTATTCAGCATTAGGGAAACTTGACGTTTCGTCACTTTTCCACTAGATGTCCCCCTTTGATCATATAACATTGAAAAACGGTTGAAGCCCGGCTCCACTTAATAATTTAAATAAAACTATATAACCACCCGATAGGGCTACATAATGTGATAATCACTAGGTCTGCTGACATAATTGACAATGACATGGCTACATCACTATATTTGATTAGACTCATTTGAGTTTTTTGTTTATTTGTGGGAGAACATAGGCTACATTTGACTTTCTATGAATTAAACTTACTACAGAGTCTGAATTGCAAAAACGAATGCATGTGTCTTCTAAGTTATGCTAGCCTATAGGCTACATTATATACATCTAAACAAAAGCGTACTAACCTCAGTATAGAAGATATTTATACATTCATTGGAAAACTGGTTAAATGAAAATAATGCTAATGAAATGGACAGATAATACAGAATATTTGCACATTATGACGATGCCCAGAAGGATGGATTGAGCCAGGATGTGGCATGCGTGTATGACGTCATTTGTCCATGTACTGTGCGCCATTTTGGAATAAAAAAAAAATCACGGATAATTTCCGTGGTCTTGACAGATCTGGAATCGAGTCCTCACACTGATTGTGGATGTTATCTATTTTCCTAAGCACGTTGCATTGGTTGAGCAGATATTGCAAGCTGTGTCCAGTACGAGCTGCTAAATGAAGCAATGGCGGGTAAGCTACTTTGAAGGCAAGAAAAAGATCCACCCTCACTTGGTGTGTGTGATGGCCCGAATCTGCACGTTAGCTAGCCAGCGTTGGCGCTGCATTGCTAACTGGCTAGTTGTCAAAACTGTGTCACTGTCAGGTCATTTTATTGTCGCACGAAGCGTTCAACCCATACAAGCTAACACCGTGTTCTTTCCTTTAGGAGTTGCAGGAGGAAATGATTTTCAGTGGTGTTTCTCTCAAGTGAAAGGAGCTATAGATGAAGATGTTGCGGAAGGTAAGAAGCTAACGTTAGCTAGAATAGCTTGGCGGATTTGCATGGCTAACGTTAGCTGAAGGCAGCTGGTGATGCTGTGTGGGCATCTTGTCGTGAGCTGTAGGATAGCTAGCCGCTCAAACATTTAGTTATGATGTGTCTAAGAACAACAAGGCAGGGCAACTGCCGACTCATCCTTGCCGTCCTTATTTGATCAGTTTGGTATCTTGCAAGATAGCTAAGTTATCAATGGGGAGCGACCCTTTTTATGACGTCAATGTGCTGCGTCCATAAATCTTGAATGACATCACGAGTGTTTTCATTTACATTCATGGTTTTCATCGTTTTCTTTTATACAATTAGTTTGACCTTTTGCGATGCCGGTGTTTTGCCCCCAAGATACCTTTTGATCTATTATGTACACTTAGTGAGTAGATATGTTGGATGAAGGTGTACAATTCTCAATAGTATCCATTATTACATAATAAATATTGGATTGTTTTCTAATAAATTCTCTCTATTTTCAGCTGATATAATCTCCACAGTTGAATTCAACTATTCTGGAGAATTACTTGCTACTGGAGATAAAGGAGGCAGGGTAGTGATATTTCAACATGAACAGGAGGTATGTTTCCCAGTTATATAAAAGGGACTTCTATCAAAGATGTTCATTATTGACGTCAGTTATCCCACTGTACCATATGAACGTATACAGCTAATTGTTTTGCATTTCTCTTTTCAGTCTAAAAATCGGCCACATCTTCGTGGGGAGTACAACGTCTATAGCACTTTTCAGAGTCATGAGCCAGAATTTGACTACTTGAAAAGTTTAGAAATTGAGGAAAAAATCAATAAAATAAGATGGTTACCCCAACAAAATGCTGCTCATTTTTTACTGTCGACAAATGGTAAAAAGAAATTCTGTTTTTAAATTACGTTTATTAGCCATACTATTGTTATTTGTATTCACTAGTTATTTGTGATTTCTTTAGATAAAACTATCAAATTGTGGAAAATCAGTGAAAGGGACAAACGGGCGGAAGGTTACAACTTGAAGGATGAAGATGGGCGACTTAGAGACCCCTTTAGAATCACTTCTTTACGGGTATGTAATTTAGGGAAATTCCTGTTTCCTTTTTAATGTTGAAATTAAAATAAATTAAATATCCTTTTTTTGGTTGTTAGGTACCAGTGCTGATGCCAATGGATCTCATGGTAGAAGCAAGCCCGCGGAGGATCTTTGCTAATGCACACACCTATCACATTAATTCCATTTCTGTAAATAGTGATCATGAAACATACCTCTCTGCAGATGACCTAAGAATAAATCTGTGGCACTTGGAAATCACAGACAGAAGTTTTAGTATCCTTTTCTGCAATAGCTATGTCTAATCATTAAATGCACGCTTTATTAAAAAGTGGCTAGACAGTATTGTATTAATGTTCCTGATGTGTTAATAGACCCTTAACAGAGTTGTTGCAGATATTGTAGACATAAAGCCTGCCAACATGGAGGAACTAACAGAAGTAATCACAGCTGCAGAGTGCCACCCGCACCAATGCAACGTATTTGTGTACAGCAGTAGCAAAGGCACCATCCGCCTATGTGACATGCGAGCAGCAGCGCTCTGCGACAGGCACTCAAAGTGTAAGCATATTCAAGGCATCGGAAAGTGAGCAGTGTGAAGGTGTCGTCGTCCTCCCTGCACTAGTTAACCCTACTGCCGTCTTATTTCAGTCTTCGAGGAGCCCGAGGATCCAAGCAGCAGGTCCTTCTTTTCTGAGATCATCTCGTCCATCTCAGACGTGAAGTTCAGTCACAGCGGGCGCTACATGATGACACGTGACTACCTCTCCGTCAAAGTGTGGGATCTCAACATGGAAAATAGGCCAGTGGAGACGTACCAGGTACTGCATGCGTATACACTTTTTATTTGTTATTTTTATTTCAGCTTCTCAAAGCATCATACGTAGGTCTGACTGGCTTGACGGTCTGTCTAGTCCTGATCTTTAATTTAATGCAGTTTTACAGTGCACATAAATGCAAACACACTTGGTGTTGTTATATAGTGTTTAAGTCATTTTCTCCTCTTCTCCCAGGTCCATGAATACCTTCGTAGTAAACTTTGCTCCTTGTATGAAAACGACTGCATCTTTGACAAATTTGAGTGCTGCTGGAATGGCAGTGACAGGTACTTGACGGACCATTTGTGTTGTGTTTTGTATTCCAGGTGGCATTCTGTTTAAGTGTTTATTTACGGTCATCGTCTTGTTTCCCTTTTTTCACCGTAGTGCCATTATGACCGGCTCCTACAACAACTTCTTTCGAATGTTTGACCGCAACACCAGGCGGGACATCACACTGGAGGCATCCAGGGAGAGCAGCAAGCCACGCTTCACCCTCAAGCCACGCAAGGTGTCCACCGGGGGCAAGAGGAAGAAGGACGAGATCAGCGTGGACAGCCTGGACTTCAACAAGAAGATCCTACATACTGCCTGGCACCCCAAAGATAATGTGATTGCTGTGGCGGCCACCAACAACCTGTACATTTTCCAGGATAAAATCAACTAGAAGATGGTTTGGGGGCTCCAGAGGATAGGGTTTTTACCGTACCTGTGTAGTTAAGCCTACTACTTGTCTATCTGTATAAGAAGAAACAGCCTCGTTGTCCTCCTGGTGAAGAATTCGAAAGCACGTGTCTACTTTTTTTGCCACAGGAGGTTGATCCATAGGCCTGTTTTATTTTAAGTCTGAGCTTAGGTTGTTTTTGCCTTTGGCAACAGGGCACTCAACATGCCCCTGACCCAGAAAGTCCAATTTGGGTCTAATTGACGGAATGGCACTCGAGATCAAACTCTTGAGCGTTGGTGTTTGTGTTGACATTTTAAGCCTTCATTTCATGATTTATCAACCAAACTGTTGGAAGCCCTAAAAATCATATCTTGTCAAAGTTAAAACACCATTGCAAAGATTTCGGGGCCCGTCTGAAACATGGATTGATGGCCAATAACTGTAACATTCCCCCATTGCCCATGAATTCAGGCCAAACAACTGGTGGCAGAGGTCATGAATTTGGAAAGTGGACATATTCTTCTCCCTTCCTCCTATTCCTTTTATCCCAGTCAATTCAGTGACCTTTCACTGACTGTATCTACTCAAGTACACCTTGTCATCCACATAATAAAAGAAACTAAAACTACAGATGTGTTTTTAAATCTAGAAGTATGTATTAAAACATGTTCTTTATTGCTTTGCATGTCTTATGTTGTAGAGAGATGGAAAATGTCCAGTCACACCACTGTCTTTTGAGCAGAGCAGCTTTTGATCTCAAGCAATCTTGTTAAGGAAATACTATTTGGGGATTTATTAAGCTTCAGAACCACTGTTTGAGATGACTGGTCATGTGTTTGTGTCAAGACATTTCTTACTAGATGTTGACCATGTTTTAGGGTGCAGGCTGGAAACTATATGGCACGAGATGGGGCCACAAGATAAAGGGAATCTGCAGCCTTAATACTTAACATCTATCACGACAGCTACTATTTATGTCCCGGTTTTACAAACCTCATGTGCATTATTTTTTAAATCCTGTTTTATATAGTTATGTCCTCATATACTGCTGCTAAATGTGGCTGTCTATGAAAACACATGCTTCTAAAAAAATAGAGAGGAATTTGCGCATTGAGAAATTGATGTGACAAAAACCTCCATCTAGGAAGTTCAGACAGGCCTCATACATGTGCCCTTATTCATTGGTTATGGAATTCACTCAAATTTGAAATGTGTATTAACAAAGGTGGAACTTGTCTGGTTGTGAATGCAAAAATGGAGGTTGACTACACATACATAATTACATTAAAACAAACACGATGCATTGTCTTTGTCCATTGATTCCTAACATGGTGGCAATGTATTCACGTTTTTTATTTTGACCCAAGTTAAATAAAATCTAATTGTGTTCACCTGCATGTGGTCCAGAGCATCTTTGATAGTTATATGGACTACATGTTCTTACCCGGTGCAGGATATGTGTGTGCTTTAGATTGTGATATCACAATGTTACCATCTCCAGTCTTTATTTGGGGAAACAGTAAGAGCAATGAACTATTGCAAATACACTGCATATATGAGTAGTATCCCTTGTAGATTTATACAATATGCCAGTTTACCTTGTGTTAAATGTGCACTGCACTTTGGAAATGGAGGCAATAGAAATTAGCAAATAATGAACTCTTGGACATAGAAAGATCACACTAAAATCTAAATGAATAATTTTGATAAATGAATAGCTGATACAATGTGCAAAACATTACAATCACCCTGCAGCTGATTACAGTTAGTAACAAGTGAAAGGTACAACCAGGCAAGTACCAAATGTGCATATGCAGGGAGCAGAATGAAACAAAAAAGGCACCAGCAGGCCTAGGTTGGACTTATAGCAAACAGGAGCAGTCATCGCTGAATGTAGACACGTACAGACATGCTAATAATAAACCAACAATGGCTGACTCTTAATTCTTCACCCTATAGTTGGGGACATGGGGCAATGAGCCAAATTGGAGTGTCACAACCATATCACCCTTGATCCGGCGGTCCTGATGTAATGCATGCCATGACTCACAAGTCACATCAGTATGACAGGTGTCACAGACTATCATCATCATCATCATCATCAGTAGATGCGTGTGGTCAGACGCTTTCCAATGTAGATTCTAGGTTGGAGGACAGACAAAGCAGTCAGTGTGGGATGGTACATGGTACAACATAAGTAAAAAGGGGATGATCTTGATCTTCTAAGACAAATTCACAAGGTACATTTGTTTACCACACTTGACCAGTATCCTTAAATGGTTCCTGGAATTCTAAGAGAGAAAAAAAACCCTGTTGCATTTTGCACGTTGCAGTGCCGGTCTATTGCTTACCCCAGTCCAACAGCGAGTATGTGAGAGATGATTAACGAGGGCAGAAACAGCTTGAGGAAGTCAGCGGAGAGAACCCCCCCCTTCTTCATCACGCTGGTGTTCCTGATGCTGAGATGAGTGGAGCGCTTGGAGTGCTTCAGCAGGAACTCCCTACAGAGGATCACATCAATTTTTCATTAATATGGATTCATTAGTATCCGCGAGAGTAATGCCATCATATATATTCCTGGCTTCACACAGAGAGATCATTGACAATTATGTTATTTCATGTTATAAAAATGTGCATAGAATAACAAATGTTTACATAAGCATGTGTTTCTAAAATGTAAGAATGCTGGAAATTGCATAACTACAATTGCTTGTCAATAATTGTTACAGCAAAGTCACTTAGTGATAAACAATGCATGTAGTTCTTTGTGAGGTAAAGTCATTAACTGATGCATCATTTGAACATTATTTGGGGGATGGGGAGTTATGGGTGTGACGGCTACATACTTGGGTGGATTGTTCTCAGGTCGACTGGACAAATCCCAGATCCAGTCAGCACTTGTCTTCATCAAGGTTTCCACCTCTCGCCTTCTCTCTTGAAAGTCTTCATCTGACTATAAAACAACATTCAATTTGTTATTTACTATTTGGGCCTAAATGGTAGAAGAAAAACAACAATTGACGCTTTTACACTGCATGGTACCAGCTCAACCCAACTCGCCTCGACTACTCCCTTTACTCATATATGAAGACAAGAACTCAGTTTTTTAAAAGTAATTACCTGGGAGCTGTTTCCTTCTGACCCCTTCCAAACAAACAAGGGAGTCTGGGCTCTAAGTGGGCTATAGTGTCAGTGTGAAACACAGAAAAGAAAGATGCATATGGTTTTTAGGCAGCCAAGTTACAATTCTGCATTAAATGCTAAAAACGCGTGCATACACAGGTAGATAAAATAATATGCAATACACCCCACACACAAACCTGTTGCATTGAGAACTTCCTCTAGAACTGCTCTTGCCAGACTCATGCTGGGCATCAAGCAACATTTTCTCCAAGTCACGCTCTGAGGAAGTTTGGATCTGTTCCTGGCTTTCATGAGGACTTACACCCTGAGGCCCAGAGCTGCCAAAGTGTAGCTCTACCCAGGAACCTGAGAAGAAAAATCAATATGGGCCTTGTATAAACATACAGCGTTGCGCCCACGTGATCATACACAATATTGACTATTAGTGGCCTAAACTTCACAAATGATTGACAGATGTTATTGCTAGCCTAGATGTCACATTCCATAGAAGCTTAATATTTAAATGGCTTATTAACTAATCTTAACAATGTCATAAATAGTCATAGTTCTCATTGACCCGTACTCACTGGAAAACATTAGTTAAATTAGCAATCATGTCAGCTAATATTAGCGCCCGCTAACGTGGCTAGATTTACCTTTCGACATTTTATTTTAGCATATGCAGATCCACTGCTCTGGCAAATATGCGTTACCTTGCAAGTTCTTCTCGGGCGATAGTTCGTTTTGAAGGGACATGCTGTCCGTATTGGATATCTCCACGCAGTTTTAAATGTTAAAGCTAATGTTAAATGTCTAAACTAGTCTACAGTAGACAGCAGCTCCAACATCACAACAATGATGACGCAACGCTGTGTTTATCTCCAATGTGATTGGCTCCTACCGGGGTACGCACTGACTACGTACGAGGAGACTTCTCGTAACAGAACATGCCTTGGCAACGCCCCCATCAGCAACTACTAAACACATAGTAGTAGGCCTAGTCTAATAACAATAATATGAAAAAGCGGGTTTCTTTGTCACATACCCGTTTTTAATCAATAACAATATGTCACTGCATGAATAATAGTCTTCTTAAATAACAATCTGATTTCAAATAGTATTACTGAATACTGACCTTATTTTAAAAGCAGTACCTTTGATTTGTCTGCAGATGGCAGTAGGCCAACATCCCTTATCCACTCCCCCCCACCACCACCACCACACACACACACACACACACACACACAAATAGTTGGTTATTTTCTTGTTGTCGATGTAACAATATGTCACTGCATGAATAATAGTCTTCTTAAATAACAATCTGATTTCAAATAGTATTACTGAATACTGACCTTATTTTAAAAGCAGTACCTTTGATTTGTCTGCAGATGGCAGTAGGCCAACATCCCTTATCCACTCCCCCCCACCACCACCACCACACACACACACACACACACACAAATAGTTGGTTATTTTCTTGTTGTCGATGTATTTCTTTATTTACCCACTGCAGCGTTTTATCACGTTGAGCATTAACATGTCCTCTCTACCATACATGTTCATTAACATGTGTCAATGTAACAAGTTAGGGCAACTAATGTAATCATTCTAATTTTAGTTTAATGCACATATTTACAACAAAAATACATGTAAAAATTGCTTTATTAGTGGCCTACTATAATCGTCAAAATGTATGGGAAATCAAATATTGAAAATAAGGGATGACATGAAGAAAACTTCATGTCTCTAGATTAGATTGGCATTGCAAAATAAATTAAATTACATAAAACAATGGGGATCATTAGCGTATTATTCCGGTCTATCTTCTCCTTCATAGTAGCCCAGTTAACAGTGGGATATCATGGTCACAAGATTATGTGTTGCTTCTTCTGCTTATCATCATGATTATAATGACATTCTGGTAGTTGTAGCCTATTTACCAACTGCCAGTGAAGATTCACATTATGTAGTAGCATTCATTTATGTAGCATAGTTGTTTGATGATATTCTATTCTATTTCAGTAGCAAGAAAAGTCAATTGCTGCACTGCATGCACCACACATGCTATACTGTATGCTTACACTAGGTTACAGCAACCTATTCATCCAATTAGCCAGTGGATCTATAGATTATAGGCCTACAAACATTTTGAGACACTAATTGCTATAGTCTCTGAGAATTGTAATGTTTAATCAGATGATATGTGACATGACTTTAGTGTTACTGTGCTGAATTGAAGTGAGTATAAGCTTGTATGTAGCCAAAAAGTGTATAAAATTATAAGCTAATATTGTGTGAAATTTAGAGCATTTTATGCTAAATAATTTGTGACCACTTGTAGCATATATGGTGCTCAGCAAGAGCATAAGAACAAAATCTTATTTTTTATAATCATTAACGACTTAATTGATAAATAAAGAGAAGCAATATTTAACATTGTTGCTTTTGTGCCCATGCAGTGTTCTCAACGGATTTAAAGGTAGCCATATTGACAGCAATATTGACAGCAATATTGACAGCAATATTGCTAAGTATAATGAATGTTGTGTTCAGCTTCACATCCCTGCACTCATTTGTTCTTACCAGATGGCATGTATACCATGTGTGCTGTACTATCACAGTCTATTTAAAAGAAAAACATAAATACACGCATTATTAAGGATTATGCATATGGCTACACATTGCATATGCACTGCATATGTCTTAAGGATAAAATACATTCTGTTTGCAAAGCAACATTATTAGTATGCCTATACCTTTACCTAGTTCAGTAACTCATTATAAAGTTCATCCTATTGCAAGATCATGCATCATTGCACAAGACTAATATAAATACTGACCATATCTGTCCATATTGTCTATTTAATTTTACTTTGACCTTGCTCATACACATGATTTTCCAGCAGAACAATTATTTTCTGTCTTCCCTGACAACTTGTCAAAAAGAAAAAAATGGATAGGGATGTTGACAAGCTAGCCAGGCTTGGCGGGGATGAACAATAGCTGCAGAGAACCCATTGAAAGGGTTATTTTACGGCCATAGCAGGCTACAACTTGCTGTGTTAATTGGCAGCATACTGAAGGATATATTGTAGGTCCACCATGCTGACAGCTCAAGACAGTGATAAAGAACAGTAAAGGCACTTGTGTGTGTGTGTGTGTGGGTGGGTGCGTGCGTGCTTGAGTGTGTGGCGATGGAGACGACTAGTTTGATATGATCAATGGGCAGACACGTGTCATATCAAACTAGTCTAGGCTCCATTGCCCCACACACACACACACACACACGCATGCACGCGTTACATTTTGTTATTCTGATTAGAAAGTATTGACGATCAATCAATACTATTCTTATTGCTTCGTAAGCACACAACACATAACAAAGGTTAAAACATAAATCAAACACACTCAATAGGTTGATATTCACTTTTCACATATATACAGTATATATATATATGTATATATATTCTTTTCTTTTTTTTTTTTTTTGCAGTATAGATACAGCTATACTGTATGTTTTATTTATTAGCTACAACACCCTGTCAGTACAGAGCTTGTCTCCACCTATGTAAAATAAACAGGACAGGTACCTTGGCCATCACAAGTCACAAGAAAGACCCATCCTGTCACGATATGTCCAGGGAATATATACAAAAACCTCCATTAAGATCTTGCACAGCTACATACAGATGCATATGTTACACTACAAATAATTCATAAACATGTTGTTTATATACTGTTGTACATACTGAGTGTAGCTATAAAACCATAAATACCTAATTTGCTGTAAGAGCTATTAGTCTAACTTACAGTGACATATTTCTTTATTATTATACTGTAGCCACCATTCAATAGATTCATCCAAATGAAAGTAACTCCACGTATATGGTATACTATAACAGAATACATGCTGAGAATTCTTGATGTGGTGTAAGAACAATAATTACAACAATGGTATTGTTTTGACTTGAAATAGAGAGTGTGTACCCCACAGTCCTCTCTGCTCCTTTCCCCTAGAGCTTCTACCCCTCCCATTCAACCTGGGCTCTAACATAAACAGCAACCTTGGCTGGGGGCCTTATAATTCAATCAATAATTCATTATTTCCTTTGTTGCTATTCTGAAAGACGGAACATTTTGGTGTGGCTCACAGGACTTTCACAAGCAAACTTGTTTGTAATCACAATAAATTATGCAATATTTATAAATATACATCATAGACCAAAACTATATATAGAGCGAGA
Organism: Typhlichthys eigenmanni; assembly: GCA_027564635.1. NCBI lineage: Eukaryota > Metazoa > Chordata > Actinopteri > Percopsiformes > Amblyopsidae > Typhlichthys > Typhlichthys eigenmanni. The sequence continues at coordinate 1,942,955 of JAODUK010000007.1, forward strand.
GAGGAAGAGAGCTCTCATAAGCCAAATTCAATACAGCTTTCATCCCTCAATGTAATGTGATTATCCCTTGAGACAGGAAGTATGATACGCACTACAATGCATAACAGATTGTACTGCATCCATTATAAATTACCAGTTTAATTAATTCAATTAGCATTCACTCTATTTATCACTATGTATTTAGGCTTGTTAATCATTGTTAGCCATTGGAGATTATTTCATGTCTCATATTTCTCAAAAGCAGTCAGTGTCATATTTGGTTTGATATTGTCTTTAAGTTCAACCACCCACTGGTGTGATGAAGCTTGTCAACTGTAATATATGGAAGGACATAGGAAAATATAAATACTGAGGAAATGTGAAAGTTGAGGGAGCTTATAATGCATGGTTTATTTAGCTGTGGTGTCAGATACATACATTTGTTACCTGTTGAAATTACCATTGGAGTAAGAAATCAATCAACAGCACTGAGTAAATGTGGATCTGTGTGTATGTGTGAGATATATAGAAACTTTAATTTTTCACATCTTATTTATGAGCAATGCAATTCAGAACAATAATTTAATTAATGACATAATAATTGTCTAGTAGGCCTTATTCACAATAATTTCCCAACATTTACAGGTTAGTGTCCACATGTAGGAGTGTTGACTAAAATCAAATAAGGACATTTAAGGTGCTTACTTTTACAGAGTTTATCTGGGTGGAGAGGGTGCGGATAACACAATATAGCAAGAAATGAAGAATAAGACAGACACAACATTTCAACAGAAAAATGCTATATTTTAAATTATAATGTTTGCAATATAATTTGATATATTTGATATATTTGATATATTGTAGATTGTGTAGACAGTGTTGATATTATACTGGCCATTAAAATGTAAACCAAACATTTTTCTTTTGAATATAAAAATCATTATCATATATTAATGGAAAATGTGCAAAGTTTTTATAAGGTTATAATTACATTAATAGAATACTCTTAAGACTAAATACAAGAAACCTCAAAATGGCTACGATACATTTAAGCAATCAAAAGTGTTTAAAATGCTACCACATTTATAAACCTTCTCTGTCCATTTAGCAAATAATCTTTTTGAAAGCCCTTTGAAAATCTTTATTAAATACAGTGTATATGACAGGATTCAGTGAACTATTGCAGTAGCCAAACCAGAAAAACATTTTGAACAGTGTCTCTGGGACGCAGCAGGAGTCACACATGGCCTTGAGTGTGTATGTGAAGAAAAAGGGGAACCAGCAGATAACAAACACTCCCATGACCACTGCCAGGACAAACGTAAAGTGTTTATCTCTGTTCTGTCTTGCCCTCCTCCTGCCCACTTGGACTTCGTCTGGATTCACGTGAGTGGCTTTGCTCTTCCTCACTGCCCTCCACTTCGTACAAGAACACTGGCTGTGTTCATTCCCATCAGACGAAGAACACTCTCCCTCCAAAACTATTTCCTTGACCCCTCCGCCCCCATCGACTTTCAATTGTCCTCCTTCTACATTATTCCCGTCCCGGGGGGCCGACTCTGGCTGTCTATCATCTGAGCTGCCGTTATCCTTTCTCCTCGCACCCGGCGGGCCTCTGGTTCTCTTCTTGGCGATCTGGTAGATTCGAACATAGACCAGAATCATGATGACACAGGGGGCGAAGAAAGAGGCAGTGCTGGAGAATATGATGTACCATTTCTGCTTATTAATCTCACACCTGGGACCATCCTCTTTCCCTGCTTCCTTCTCCATCGTGATGAGCGGTGGGAAAGAGATCATGGCAGCTAGCACCCAGACTATGAACACGATGCATTTGATCCGGCACGGTGTCCTCTTGGCATTGTACTCTATGGCCTGACTGATGGACCAGTACCTGTCCATACCGATGGCACACAGGTGCACGATGGACGAGGTGCAGAAGAGGACATCTAGGGCCAAGTAGATTTCGCACCAGATTTGACCAAAGTACCAGTAGCCCATCAGTTCATTAGCCAGGGAGAATGGCATCACCAGTGTGGCCACCAGAATGTCTGCACAGGCCAGCGAGACTAAAAATAAGTTCTGAGGTGCCCTCAGGGCTCGACTTGTGGTCACCGCCATCACAACCAGGACATTGCCAAACACAATCAGTAGAATGAGCACGGCCACCATTATTGTTAAGGGTGCTGATGTCTCGATGGTGTATGGATGCCTGCTTGGCAAGGTGCCATTAACACTTGTGAAGTTGTCACAACTCATTAGGATGATCTGTGCTGTCCTTGATGTGAGCCAACGTTTCAGACGCAGTCTGAAAGCTAAGAAAATTATGAATATAGTTAAATACAGTTTGTTAACATGCCTATCTGCTGAGAGACACATATGAAATGCTATATTACAATCAAGTGCAATTACAACATACTTAGCATACAAAAACTGTGTTAAACTGTGTAATAATGTGAAATACTTATTCTATGAGCATATTCTATTGTATCTATCCATATGTTTGTGCATAATAAAATAATATTAAATATCCACAAACCTTTTCGATTAAAAACTTGCTGAAAAGTCCAAGGTAAAAGTTGAATGGAAATCCACCATTTGAAAATCTATGGGAGCCTTTCATCCCACATATTTCCTGAGGACGCCAATGCATCTTTTACATGGGCTCACAGGTTGTGATGCCAGCTACACTAGGGAGAAAGATGGTGGGAGGGGTTCACAAAATCTATTTACTGCCACCATCAATGCTGAAAACTGTAGGCGGATAGCAACATTTGTGATTTGTAGCCTAACATTACTTGTGGACTATTTGACTTACAGTGGATCACAATGAAACAGCTGATAGCAAAACCTGGGTCTAATCAACTCTGTCACATGTTGATGTCTTGCAGTAAGATACTGCAGTCAAATGTAAGACTAATAAATATGTGTAGCTATGCAAATGAGGGAAAATATCAGTGTAAACATATTTGATAAAACCTTCCATATGTTGATGTTGTCTGCTGCTTATTACAGACTAAACATGGCACTGAAATAAATAAAAAATATTTTCTGTAGTCTACAGGTAAGAATAGCTTTAAAACAGAATACCGGTCAGCCATCTACAGGCAGAAGTTGGAATTGATTTCTTAATACAGAAACTGCACAAATCGATAGCAGCAAACACATCATAAAGGAAATTCCTACACTTCAGCAGGAACAATTAGAAAATAAATATATGGGTACATCATCATTATCCAACCTGTGTCAGTTGAAGTATTTGGCTTGCTGAGCTCTGTAGCACACATTTGTATGTGCTGTGTTGCAGTTTTATCAACGGAGAGCAGTAGAGCATTCTACTCACACTCGCTGCACAATCCAAGAGTAGAAGAAGAAAACACTGTTGACTTATTTCCGGTTTGTTTTGCTAAAGGACGCAAGGTGTCTATTGTTTTTAGTCTGAACAATTTGAATGTTTACCATATTTGCGAGGGAATAATAATCACACAGAGGTAGTGGAATTATTACATTCACTTATTTGATTATGATGCAGTTGATGTTTTCAAAGACGAAGACATACTACTGCATTTGTCGTTCCACAGATTGTGTTAGTTAGCTTCTTGCTACAGTAAAGCTACTCATGCAGTTGACACTAGCTTTACGATAGGCCTGCCAAGGTTTTTGGTGGATCTTTAAGCGGTTTTGAGATATGTTCTGTCTGTAATCAGAACTTGCCTAGAGCTCATGTTAAATTAGTTCTTAGGTAATGTATTTCGGCTGTCCAAAATGTGTTTATTAGCATGCCTGTTAGCCATTTCAGTTCACTAGCGATCTTTTCCCTCTTGGTACTCATACAGATGTCAGACGACTTAATGAAACAGTTGAGCAGTTACAAGGCCCAGCTACAACAAGTTGAAGCTGCCCTATCTACCGATGCTGACAATGAAGACCTTCTGAAGCTACAGAAAGATTTACAGGTGCGTTTGGATGTGACAATGAATGATTACAGTATTCCACATGGGCAATGTACAGCCAGTGGCAGCTAACTGACAACAAACTTTGCTTATCTTTGTTTCATCTTAGGAAGTTATTGAGTTGACAAAAGACCTCCTGACCTCACAACCTTCAGAAGGTGCCTCGAGTACCAACAGTTCAGAAACCGCTCCCCTGAAACACAACTGGAAGGTCGGGGATGGCTGTATGGCTGTTTGGAGTAAAGATGGCCAGTGAGTGTTGCTACCCTCTTTCAACTTAAATTTCAGTACAACATTAACTAGAATTAACCTAAAGCTAAAATGTGAGATCGATCAGGCTTTTTTCTCTCTCTCTGCTGTAGCATATAGGGGTGGGAATCAACAGACCCATTTATATAATGAAGTTGCGATACTTTTTAGTGTGTCAATACAGTATTGCAATTGCGAAATTTCGCGATCGATATTTTCCCCCCCCCCCACCCCTAGTAGCATACATGTGTACTATTTCTGTTGAAACTGTGTAGTTTTATTTAACTACAGTGACTGACTGACGTACATTTGTTGACTTTTTTTTTCCATTAACACGAACTAGCGCACTACATGTACTGTGTAAAATCGTCAATAAATAATATAGTATAATAAAATAATAGATTGCAAAATATGTTGTTCTCCCGCTCATTAATTATAGATTTTTGACTGTTTGCATGCAAATGTAATAACACACAAGATACTTATTAATATATCTAGGGCCTTTTAGTGGACATGGTATGATAGTGGTTAGGGTGGCTTGTCAGCATGCCCATCCCCAACCTCCTTTTAATATTTGTAATTGTAATCGAAACCTATGTGACTGATCTAAAATAACAAAACATTGAATGCTTTCTGCCTTCCAAAATGTGTCCCTTTTTAAATATAACATTTTTGTTTCGTCACACACACCATGTACCAGAGTAATAGTATGGTTTATTGCATTGCTTGTTAATAAAAAATTAAAAAAACATAGTTTTATATGCCATACCACACAAGTCAGTGCATTTTGCACAATACAGTAATAATTGTAAAGGTGATTTGTGTGCTAAGTAGGGCTCGGGTCTTTGACTCGTACTCACCTGCTTACAGACGTGATTCTTTGGCAGGTTGTATGAGGCTGAGATCGAGGAGATAGATGGCGAGAACAACACCGCAGCGATCACCTTCGCTGGTTATGGCAACGCTGAGGTGATGCCACTGCAGAACCTCAAGCCACTGGAGGAAGGGAAGCGCCGCGATGACGATGGAAGCGGGAAGCCCAAATCCAGGTACGCAGCGCCTAATCGACCACGGCTCTGCTATTGCTTTGACACCGTGTGTTCCAGTCACTGTGGAATTGTCTTTTTTTTTTCTTCTTTGTGAATTTGAATGTTGCTCTCTAGCATATTTTCTTCTTTTCATGGCAGGAAAGAGCAGATGGCGGAGCAGAGGGAATATAAGAAGAAGAAAGCCCAGAAGAAGGTGCTAAGAATGAAGGAGTTGGAGCAGGAGAGGGAGGACCAGAAGTCAAAGTGGCAGCAGTTCAACAACAAAGCCTACTCAAAGAACAAGAAAGGACAGGTGACGTGTTTAATGGCGCCGTGTACTTGAGAAGAGTGCTTATGCGTTGGAACACTATGATGCCTGCCTGGCATTGCTTAGTTTAGGACAATAGGTTCTTAGTCTGACATCCACAAGGAGAGCAGTTCACGCCTTATAGCAGAGGTCTTCAACCGGGGGTCCACCAAATTATTTGATCTTCAGCGGCCTACTGTTATAAATGGCACTATAGGCCTACACATTCCTTATTTTGCCCGGCAACTAAATATTTCATACCATATGATGTGTTTCTTATCGGCCTGTTTCATGGCCCGAAAAACGCTGAAGACCTCTGCAGGGTTTCCCACGCACACACTTTACTGGGCTTTACTTTGGCCCAGGTATATTAGCGGACGCACAAGTAAATGTGGCCACCCATCTTAGCATTTGATTGTTATTTTCTTTTTATCGGACTGAGAGAAAGACGCCATCCGTGATCAAGAAGTGGACACTCCCACCTCAATATCTACCTCTCGTTACAAAGTTATTTAAATTAATTATTCTTTATAAATAATATTGAGCTCGTATGCCTGCCGCTTAGAATGACAATTTGTTTGTTAAGAACTACTTTTAATCGTTCAAGCTACTGGTATTTCTGTCATGGCGAATGCTACACAGCGACGGAATAGCATCTCTGCACATTACCCTATATTTAAATGATAAACACATTGCTATGCCGTGTTCACTTGCAGTAACTGTCATTCTGTCATTTAGCTGTCGGTTCATTCTCTGAAGAACTCTGATTCAAGTTCAACAGTAGGCGTGTCACGATAACAAATTTTGTTGGCCGATATATTGTCCCAGAAATTATTGCGGTAAACTTCAAGTGTATATCATTAAATTAGAATATATATATATATGTATATGAGCTAGATAGTGGATTAATTACACACACATTTTATTTGAGGTTTTCATGAGCTATAATAATATAAACAAATACAGGCAAGATCTATTAATCCACAATATGAGTTTCACTTTCAATTGAATTATTGAAAATTCTTAACTTTTCCACTGTGTGTGTGTGTCACGTGAATTATGTCCCACACGTCCGCCACACCACAATATTCAAAATTTATGAGATGTATGAGATTATGTCATGTAAACAATGTTATTCTGCTAATGTCGTGTGACGTAAATTGTTCGTTATGGTCGGTTACACCAAGTTAATTGCTTGGCTATGTATTAAAAATAAACCTTGACGAGACAAAAGGAAATGGCACATTTTCACATTTATTCCTCCAAACGTGGCTGGAATTATGCAGTCGGTGGGAAAAACACCTAATAAAACTTCAAGGTGTGTGTGTGCGCGATCAGGCAGACGAGAGCACAGAAGCAGCTTGCTTTTTTATGTCAGCAACACGCACGTAAACAGGAAATGTTGTTGACGTTTGAAAAATGTAGGTTATTTCCATTTATTGCACGATAAGTCTATATAGTAATTATCGTGACATTCTGTGATACGGACCCATTACCTTCAAATTTAAAGATTTCACTTTAGATTACAGAAGACTATTTAGATTACTTGTAGTACAAAATAGATATATACCATATGTATTAGGGAAATATTTAATTTAAATGACTTTAACTTTGTTAAATTTAAGAGAAATACGTTTAACTTAAATATAGCCTAAGGGTTATTTATTGCTACCTCTTAGTAATAGTGTGATAGGTCTGTAGTTTTTTTTAGTGAAGAATCTACTGACAAAAGGATGCCTATGGTTTTAATCCCACTGTAAATAAACTAGAAAGAATTTATTTGAAAGGAAAAAAACAACGTTTTTCTTGTTTCTACCCTGCACAATCAGTACAGCGCATCATGAGCAGATTACATAGAGTGCGGGGTGGACAGAGAGAGATACATAGCCTATTGCAAATAAAACCCTAGTGGCCTCACTTCAACTAAAGAAGACATTAAGGCGAGGAAACCGTTGGTCATGATTAGTCATTAAATTACCACAGTGGTGGACTTGGGTAAGATTGTGTGTATGTGTGTGTGTGTGTGTGTGTGTGTGTGTGTGGGGGGGGGGGGGTCTAAAACTGGCTACTAACTCGTATGGTAGTGGATGGTTTTTTACGTCGACAGTCTGTTGAAACGGTTGTTACTGTTTCGTCATATTTTGAGGAATGTACTTCAGGGTTGTACAAGAAAATGTAGCACGTTGTCCTGTGGACTGTATGAATTACTTTTAAGATTTGTATTCCGTACTGCCGTCTGTTGTTTATATCTTCATAACAGCTGATGTTAGTTCTGTTTTTTTAAACAGGTAAAGAGGAGTATATTTGCATCACCAGAAAGTGTTAATGGGAAGGTCGGCGTGGGAACGTGTGGTATTGCAGACAAGCCAATGACACAGTACCACGACACGTCGAAATACAACGTCAGACATCTAATGCCACAATGATCTAAGATGAATGTTATGTAAATAATAATTGTCTAATTGAAAACCAACTGGATAACAATTTTCCATTGTGTTTATATATGGTTTAAATTTGAGTAGAACAGCTTGGCACACACCATGTGTTGCTTTATATTGGAGTATTTTTATTATGATGTAAGCAGAATAATTTAAATCTTGTAGTTTCCTAATAGTGGACTTTCTTAGTTTTTTCCCTCTCTAAATGAAAGAACAGAAAATGGTGTTGTAGAGTTTAGTCTTGCTTTCTGTATGTACTCTATACCACAATGTTCAAATGCCTGCTAAGATTTGTATAGTTAATACAAGCTTGAACTTGTGGTATTTGACTTTGAGGTAGGCTTTTACAGCGTGTTCTTCAAATGTCAGCGTCTGGTCTTCATGGGGGATTTTAACATAATATCACTATAAATATCAAGGCTACCTTTTCCATTGTTTACTCTTTTTTTTTTTTCTTTTTTTTTGTATATTGACCAGTAAAATAAATCTGCTGTTTTCTTTTATTTTGCATCTTCCGTCATCTTATTTGACTTCATAATTCTGTTGTCTAGCTGGTCTATAGATGGCAGCCAAATGCATGGATCATCATGTAGCATTATAGCACACCTGCATGCTTGTCTATCAGTAAAGGGGATGAAAGGTGGAACCAACATATTTCAGAGATAAGTTGTAAAAACGATTTGTAAACCAAATTGTAATTTGAGTTTTCTCAGATTGCAATATCACATTGAACCAAATGTTGAATTCAAGTACAACATCCTACAAAAATCCCTGTGATAACAGAAAACACTTTGTGGTAAAGGTTTTATTAAGATTCCAGGTACAAGTAGGAGAACCATAAAGTACTAGCAGGGGACCAGCAGAATGACTTTCAAAAGTCACCTTTGATGGCTCTTTAAGCACAATAGAGTCCTTTAGGGACCGAATGTGCTTAGACATAAGATACTTCCTTAACTCAAGTCTTAGTGCATTTTCCAATTTCCCAAACACAGATGTTGAAGAAAAAAAAAAGACTTGATTCTAGGAACTTTGTGCAGTCAATTTAGCCATGTTAAGACACATTTGGTGGTAATCTATATAGGACGTACCAGAAAAATGTAGATAAATGGTCACACTGAAATGTCTTATTTGGTTTCTTTGAGTAAAATATGGGTACAGTGCAATTCAGACAGGTGGTTAATAATTGAAGAAAAGTCTCCAAATGATCATGTTTTACCTTAATCATGTGGATTATATACAAAAAAGAATGCAGTTCACATAAACCAAACTATTATGTGGTTTTGTTCATGCTACAGTTTATAGACTTAAGCCAAGCACAAATATATAGCAAAAAATATTACATTCAATCGACATGCACCATAGCTTTGAACCACTACAATCATGTTTTATTAATGCTGATTATTCAAATTCATAATTTCTAGAGTGTAACAATTATAAAACTAACAACTCCGAATTGGTGTTGGACGGACACATTGTGTCAAACAACCAACACAGAAGATTTGACAAAATTGTTATTGCTTTAGCCTTGTGCTTGGACAAGAGGAAAATAGCTTATTTCTGTATAAACATAATGAAACAATTTGCTTACAGTTTGAAGGAGGTGTGTGTTCCCCATATATCATATATTTAGCCTGCACTGAAGCGCTGCATACACTTTGTAAGATTGTGTCCAGTAATCTAAATCTAAATGTATTGTTAGTAAAACATCTTTTTCATTCAAGCATTACCAAGACCTAAGTACAGTACATCACAGTTAAATATACCAACAAACAAATTAAAATAAATACTACACATGATAATCATATGCTAAATAAATTAGATCACGTAGGTGGACTTAACCACTGTTTGTATAAGACTGTATTACAGTCATGGAAGTGTGAGCCCTCTTGATTCTAGAATGGTGGTGTCCTAAAGCGCACTTTACTTTTGGAATTATCTTGGAATGCCGATATAGTAGTAGCCCTTGCCACTGGGTTGCTGCCTAGACAAGAAGTGTTGTTTGGACATCTATGGTGTTGAAATGGGCAACGTTTTACAAGGCAAATAGAAACTACCTTCATCACTGTTGACCTGCTAAGCTGGTGTATATATCATATACATTAGTATTTCTGTTGCTGGTTTTGTGGGGTTTACTTATATTAAAGGAGTTAGTGTCCTATCAGTGGACATGTGGATTCAGAATGGGATTGCTAATAATATATATTATAAATGTACAGCTTAAAGTTATAGTTTCACCTGGCCATTTATGTGGGAAGTGGAACTACAACCTACTGTACTGTCAACAGAAGATCTGTAGGGGAACCGCCACTGCAATTAGACTGTGGTATATTTAAGGCTGTTTTCGGGGTGAAGAGTAGGCTAGGTATTTCAGCATGTAAGAGGGTTAGGCTGGTTCATCTTGAGAAGATTAGTTAGAATCACAAGGGCAAAACGAGCTGTAGGCTGGTTTTTGTTTTTGTTTTGTTTTTTAAGTGTGAAAAGCCATTGAAGACTGCAGTTGCAATTGAAGAAACAGGCTGGTGCTTTTATGCGGAGAAGGCCACTTTTAGACTGCAGGTGGAGTAACCCTCGTCACTTGTCAAGCTTTGTCGGCTGTTGTGGTCGTCCATGTCACTGGTGCTTATACTGTCCATTTCTCCATGGGAGAACTCCGTATTCTCCACATCCACCTCGATCTCCTCTTCTAGCAGAAGAAAAAAGCAGAACAAAAATTCCCATGAATAGACATCTTAATAATGAGTAAAGGTATAGTCATCTATTGCAAGCTAATTGTAAGCTAATACTGTACACTTTTAGTCAAATTCCCCAAATATCTCCTCCCATTTCGCTATCTTACTGTTCTCTGTGCGTGTTGAAAAAAGAATCTGATACTTAACACAGCCGTGGCTCCGTAAATAAGAACATAAACAAAGTGGCGAACACCGCTCACAACAACAAAGACGTAGTACTACCAGAGTACTACACACTTTGCTTCACAATGCTTTTCAATGTTAGCAAGCCTTCTTGAGAATGACTGACCCTGCCTTTGAAACTCAACGACTGGGCAGTAGCCTATAGCACACAATGTGTAATGCCCCCGTAACGGTTATCAGTGAGCAACTCACCCCTGTCAGACTCTGAGCGGTCCGAACCCATTCGGGAGCCTAGGCTGTCCGTGCGGATGCGCTCCCTTTCCCCAGACGTCTGCAGGTTGGCCAGCTGCCTCTGCAGGTGCCGCTGCTCCCTCTCCAGGCTCTCCAGCTGGTGTTGACTCTTCCGGTCTGCCTCTTCAAGTTTCTAGGGATATATGTTCTGAATCAGTATCACTGTGTTTGAGCTACGACACGCAAACAGAATGGCAGCATGCAAATATGCCCTTTCAAATACAGATATTAAAACTATATTTAAAGTTAAATTAAACTGTTTTCTCTATTCATATTTTTTTTCTTTTACATTTATCACTCGATCCAATACAGCAGCACTCCTTTTGGGATTCTGATCCAAACCTGACCTGACCTAAGACAAGTCAGATTTCATACAGTATATGAACTATGAACATTATGTTCACACTGGAGCCTACTGTAGATAGCAAATATTCCAGACACTACCTAATCAAATGTATTAACCATTTGTGGTTGATACCATACAAAATGACATGAGATGTGACTGAAGTGCCATAAAATGTTATGTAACGGCCTCCATTGTTGTAGGCATTTTACATATGTGACCAAACATGAGATTCAGGCAATTTTAGCACAAAATGTTATTATATTTCTAATGATTTTGCATCCACAAACTATATACCACTATAGATAACCCCTTATGTATTTATGTTAAGTGTGACAGCATATTACTGCATAGTTTGCACACAGGTTCAATATACAGTACTATCAACCCTATGGTAAATCCATCCACATCTGACCATGCTATAAATACAATGTAATCCGACCAAGTATAGTCACAAAATAATTCCTGACATTTTTGAATGCCTGCCAATTGTAGAGCAGGATTTACTGCTGATAGGAAAACAGGGGCATCTGTTGTGGTGCCTACTCATCTTACTAAGCAAACACCAATTAAGACTAGCAAATTACAATTTGCTTTAAATTGGATTATGCTGGAATGCTATGCAAAACACTGCAATCAAAATGTGCTTTTAGATATGTCTAGAATAGTTCTATGTAACAGATGTACCAACATTTGTATTTCTCTTGACTGATAAATAACCCTTGCTTTATTTTTTCATACTGCATTGTACAATATTGTATTTGTTTTAAATAAAGGTATTTTTTTAAATGATCAAAGACATCTTGGCTTAGTTCTCCATCAGAAACAATCTAATTTAAATGAAACGATGCTACTCACAACAGCCAGTACCTGAGGCGACATTACCACTGAGCAGACTGAACTTAGTTAAACGTAGCCTACAGAGACTTTCAGCCACCTAGCTTCCTAATTCATTTAGTTCCTACCTCACAGGCCATCAACCCAGCTGCGTATCTATGCTGAGGTTGTTAAGGCTGTTATGTGAATGAAACCATTGAAGTGCATTCCTCCTTCCACGAAACACGCTGACTGAACAACCCCCCCCCCCCCCTTCAAAAAAAGAAAAGAAATAAAGAGATTTTTATTTAATTAAAAAGAAACAAAATAAATGTCAAGAGAAAACATCTGCTGCAACCAACGGGGGATCCCCTTTCTGCTACAGCTACCAGAGAGGGAGGTTTCCTTAGAAGTGGATTCTTGCAACTCCTGGCTGGTGGCCAAAGCGGTACAATGTAGCCACTGAGAGTGGCAGATAGTTCAATCCAGGAAGCTATAACAAAGCTTTTTTTTCCTCTCACCCAGACTGCAAAGAGGGACTTTCTGACTTTCTGAAGCTGGTATTGATCTAACTGTTATAATATTTGTCACTAAGCTGTCCATTCACCAAGGTTTTACTGCAAGCAACTACAGTTATTCCACCCGTTCAAAACTTTATTAAAACAATACGTAATTATACCCTTGTTGTTTTGGATACAAATCCAAGGTAGTCAATTTTGGTAAGTGTGTGTTACAAGGGACCTTCCTTGTCTCCACTCAGCCCTTCTTTACAATAATAAAGACTACCATTGATCATATGTGATAACGCATCAGAGGCACAACAAACAGGGTCAAAGTTTATAACAGCATTCTGTACAATGCAAAGTTCCTCGTGTGTTTTCATGATTGTAATTCTACATATTACGTAGAGTTACAAACATATCAAATCAAATTTGATTATGAAAGAAGAGCTCATATGAACTGGAAAAAATGTACATTGTAAAACAGTATCCATAGGACATAGAAGGAGAAACCAGAATTAACTAAATGCATCATCCTAAAGATGTGTTAATATACAGGTTGGAACTGTGAAAAAAATGTAAAGAAGTGAGAAACAATGTCTACATTTCTCCTCTGTCATACTAACAATGTTGTTAAGTGTTAAGGTTAAAATCAGTGCTTGATATGTTAGTTTAACCTGTCATGATATAATGTGGCTCAAATAATTATTTTTATTTGAAATGTGAATTATAGATACAGTATATTGTAGATACAGTATACTGTATTTACCAAGAGTTGAAAAACCCTATAAGTCAATAATTTATTGTTAACTAATTAATTTCCAGTGTCATGACAAAACTAAATAGCTTGACATTACATACTGTATACATAGAGCATATTTACATTGTGACATCAAGTGTATCACAATAGTAGACAGTCCCTTTTCTAATTAAAAGCTTGTCATGAGCTGTGTATCAGGCACGCACTTGTGGTTAGCATACTTGTTACGAGCTGTGTATCAGGCACACACATGTTGTTAGCATACTACAAACATAAGGGCTATCACTTTCATGCAATATTTGTGTAATATGCAAAGAGTAAAATTAGCAGCAGATATATTATCACTTTGTAATGGATTTTTAAATTATACATAGTTTTAAATTAAAATGTAACAACTACGTTCCCACACTTTCCCTGCCAGTATCACCAGTGTGCAGATAGGATTCAGGAAGCAGGAGGCTCAAGGGGTCTGCACTTGTGTTTAAATGCTACATACAGTACATAAATCCAGAGAAGCTTAATACAACCCGTTTCATTATGCACCTATCGTGCTATGAAGTATAGCTGGTTTGGACTGGCCTACCTTAATATGTGCTTTGGCCTTGTTGAGCAGCCCCAGCGTTGTATGCCGACTGCAGTCCGGCCCCAGAGGAATTAGGGACTTCAACCTCTCCAAACACAAACGGAGATGTGCTCGTCTGTTGGAAAGAGACACAATCAAGAAAGGGCATGGGACATGGGACTGTACTATACATTATAGGTGTACTGTTGCTGCTATTACAGGCAGACTAAATAGTATTGTTGCTACAGTATTTGATCACTCCTGGACGTTGTTCTGATTAGCTGTAGTCAATGTGATATTTGTTATACATTTTGAGTTTAGAAATGCAATAGTTATTCATTTGTTAATTGTTAGTAATTTGTGAATTTGTCTGATTAGTTATGCAAGCTGGATGTATTTATTGCTGCCCATTCCAGTGCCAGCAAGATGCTCATGTTTTAATCCACATAAGAAGACTGAGTCTGTGGTATGGATGTAGTAGCTATCCTGTCCCGCCCAATGATGTGGAAATATAGGTCAAAATATTATGTAATTTCTCTCTGCAATGGCCACCATTTTGCACTAGAGGGAAAAGGGGAATGCACAATGCAGTACACTACATGGCTCTATTTTTTTAGCAGATATCTCTCCCACCTCCTATACATATTATTATCACATATACTGGTTTGCTCTGTGAAAACAAACTGGCCATTTATTAATAAGAATAGCTTGCCATCATGTTTCTTTGGTCAAAGCAAAGGGCCATCTTTGTACAGTAACAACGCAAGCAGGCAGGGGCGCAGTAGTGGGGGGGGGGGTGGGGGGGGGGGG
>JAODUK010000007.1:1970358-1998517 GCA_027564635.1 Typhlichthys eigenmanni
GCAGATTGCGGAAGCTTTGTAGCAGGACAGGTCTGCCAGACAGTCGCTGACATTTACATATCCTCTGAACTTCTGATTAACTGTTTGCCACTGTACGCAATTTTGCCATTTTTTGCATTTGTTACACATTTGAAAAGTTTGTTTAGCAACAACATTCATTCATTGTTGAATAACGGCTACTAGTGGACAGAATCAGTGAAATATAGGAGCCCAGTCAGACAGGAATAATTAATAAATTATACAAATGTGTCGACAAATCACTAAATGGCTGGAAGAAAAAAGGGTGGAAAAATGTGTTTGATCCCTTTACAGAGCCTATAGCTATAACGTTTTTCTGATACAATGAAGTTGATAGTAAATAAAAAATGATATTAAAAAGAAAATAGATTGATTGCATATGATAAAATGTTCTGTAGGTGAATGAGAGGGGAATACTACCATTTTTCTTCCAGTATTCAAGGCTAGGGGGGCTGATGAACAAAGAGTAAATATTGTTTTGGGGTAGTATTCTACTGTAATGTCATAGAGGGGGAAAAAGCTTTCTCACACCTGACCTGACAGATCTGTAATAAGGCAGGTGTCTCAAAAATCACACGGTTTAAAAAAAACAGGGTATTATCATGTCAAGCCCAATCACACAGCTGGCAGAACCAAGGTAGCAATGATTCAGACCTACACTCTAGATTGCAGATAGTACAAAATAAGTTTCAGAAGCTGTGAATTTCAAGTATGACATATGGCTCCAGTACAGAGTAGACCAGTCTTCCTCAGTGTCTGCTTGCTTGCCACTACTACAAATAAATGCAATGCCATTATTTCATGTTGGAATTATTATGCCAGTTCTTTTGAGTGGAGAACCAGGAAAAGATTAAGGCCGTGGTATAATTCAGATGTGAATGTGAATTTGGCCAGGGCTGTCCAAGGGATATTTTACTTAAATGAAAACATACACCCTCAATTCAATTGGACCTTGTTGTTGAGTGTGTGTCCCAAATTGAATGTCCAATATGTTGGGGACCCCAAAGAAAACACTGTTATACTACACATTTCCAGGTATCACCACTTAATTAGTTTCGTTTGTATAGTATACCGTGGCACTAACAGTTAGCTTTACAAAACACAGACAAACATAATGGGAGAAAATATTTTTTGAATAAAAAAATACATTTATTTTTAACAATTCAAAAATGGTTATTTGTTCACTGTAAGAAATATGAATACAACTAAAATGTTCACATTTTTTAACAAAAAGTTATTAGATCACACACAATTTCTGCTGACTGCACAACTACAATATGTATGTATGTGTATGTGTATATATATATATATATATATATATATATATATACTGTATATATATATCAAAGTATTGAGTAAACTTTAATATCGCCATAAATACTTTCTTACCTTAAGATTATCATATGTTTTTAATGTTTTAATGAAGCCATACATGCTATTATAAAACAGTGGACATAATAGACTGTATTGTAGATGTTAAAGCTGCATAGGATAAGGAATCAGGAACCACTCCTGGTCATGACACTGAACTGCATTCTATACAATACTCCTATTCTAATGATGTTCACACATTGTTCTCATGGCGCAGCTTTGTCAATAGTGGCACATAAAGAATGCAGGAGTCGACTACCATATCTTCCTGATACAAAAACACATCACTTCATATGTGCCAGTATACAGTAGGATATTTTTCTGCTATACTATACAGGAGTGGCATGCTGTTTATTTCATGGGGCATGGGAGGAAATATACAATACTAAGAGCAGTGAATTAACATGACATTATATCCTATGCAGCTTTAAGTCATAGAAACACATTTTTGCTCTGTTCAGCTGGAGATACTCTATAGTTATAGGCTACATTTTATCTTTTTACTGTACATATTTTCAATAGCTTTGACAGTATGCTCTTAAAGAAGAACCTCATGCCTGCTCAACCAGTTAATTTATACAGCAAATGATTAAGAAAAAAAAAAGATTAAAAGCATTCCTTCAGCATGGTATCTAAAATGGCATTGCCCCATGTACACTTGATAAGCAACCACATAGGGAACCTTTTCTGATTTCTACACATTCAATATATATTTACATCTCAATCATTCTTGTTTTGTGGAACTATCTTTCAATATTTTAAAATACATACAGTAGTCTATCCATGTGCTAAAAAACATTACTTTGTATGGTAACAGCTATCGGCGTCAAATAATCAATCCAACAATATTGAAACACCACATTATGCACACTTGTTAATAAAGTGCACACATTAGACATTGGTACAGTTTGGAAATTCCCTTGTGATGACTCTCTCCACATTTCTTCCAATGTTTCCTAGAAATAAACAAACAAAACAACAAAAAATACATTCTAGAACAGGAACTGTTGTGTGTTTTAATACAATTTGCAGTACAACGTATATAGTATTGCACAAAAGTCGCCAACCATTTATTAAAACTAAAATCCTTAGTATAGAGTATAGGTTACTAGACCTGTACAATACCAGTACTTAACTTCTGTCTTGATACAGTTTTTAAATATACAGTATGTACATGCCCTTCTGTAGATTTAGCCCAGAGCTAATGTAGATCTTCACATACTGTATCAAAGCAAATCAAGTTTGATCTCTATAGCACCTTTCGTGCAAGCTTGCAATACAAGGTGCTTCACAATACAATAAAGTGCAGTAAAACAATACAATTATGAAAAATAAAACAATACATTCAAGATACAATGGTACAGTATCTTGATACATATCATGGTATCAAGATGCAATAGTATGCCTGTCTAGGGTACTGAGAATAATTTAGGATGCTCTAGTCACACTTTAAAGAATTTGCACTTTAGCCAGTAATCCATCAACCACAATGAACCTTAGAGTAATCAATACATCTATCAGCACAGATAGCAGATTGTAAATTCATCTGATGATGTAGTAAGGCTGAATCTAAGACCGTGTGCTGCACTGCCCGGTGTGAATAAATAGTTTTGAAGGTAAGCCAAAACAAGTTAATTTGTTTCAGTTCAGCAAGGTCTCTGGGAAAGTGGGAAAAGCTGAAAGATGAAGAATGGCCAAAAGTGCTGAGTGACCAGAAAAGAGGCCAGTGGCCTACATGTCTATGTCACAAGCACTGCAATGCTACTTTTGTCAAACACTATTCCGGCTACAGGGCACAAACACTTTTCCACTAAAAGATATTGCGGTGGATGTCAACTGCGCTCTAAAGACGTTTGCCTGTCATCCCGACACGTATTTATAGCTGAGGCATGTACTTGATCTGGCCTGGGTACAGATGATATACATGCTTCAACAATTGCAGAAATATTGTAAATTGCAGTGACAACAAGAAATGATTGGCACCACTGTGGAGCAATGGCCCTTAATAATGCACAGCGGCTTTGGTGATAGACACTTTTCACTTCATATTATTTGAACCACAATACAACTGGAATATTTCTGTTGCAATGCACACCTAAACTAATTAACTTACTGACACTGAAACAAAGGCAGATAAAAAAGGATGACAAACTGATGCCCAGTGGCACTGTGCTTATGGCAGTGTAAAATTAATGAGCATGTTTCGCTTCTGTATCAATCTCTAACATGGTGACAGGCATCTTTTACACCTTGCATTAATTAATTCCAGATAGTTTCCAGACATTAATTATCTGTGAATTATCATCAAAGATGCCTCACAAACACAAATAGAACCAGACGATGCCCTTGCAAAACACAAGTGCATTGCCAGCTTCAGAAATATTTTACATTTTATTGCAGGTTTTTTTTTCTGTTAGGGAGTCATTGTCACTTCAAATGCTATCTCTGATTATTATATTAAAAACCTCAGACCACTCAACTCTAATCAAATGCTGTCAATGACAGGCAAACGTGAACAACCTTGGTTGAAAGTCTAATTATGCCAGGCAAAATACAGTATTTATGGAGTATTTGGAAATATATTCTCATCTGATCAGCGCACATACTGTAAGCAGTCTTACCTCTGGTCCTGGTCTCTAGATCTTTGTCCATGCGTTCCTTTTGAGAGGGGAACTCACTGAGCTTGACCTTGGACATGCTGTCATTCTGACTCACGGTGCTGATTACTTCTGGTTCCTTTTCATGGCTATCCTCAGCCTGAACATGGATCCAAGGGATTTTCCTGAAAAGCAAGATGTCACAGTAAATGTGTTCACAAAAAACACACATTTTAGGGCTTATTAAAGCAACAGTACAACATTGAACTTTTCAAATACTGTACATCTACATACATATCTACTTATCTCTGCTTGACATAAGTTGTCCACTTATACTACCAAGTCAAAAAAGCCTATGTATTTTATCTTTTCCACTGACAAGTGACACCACACCACTTATTATTTACACCTTTCTTACCACAGGTGTCTACACCTGATACAATACTAAATTATGTAAAGTTCACTATTGTAGCTTTAATAAGCAACATTCCAATATTTCAATCTAAATCATGGCTGTGTATTGGCAAGAATCTGGCGATACGATACATATCTCAATACAGTGGCCACGATGCGATATATTGCGATACTGTAAGCAAGACGATGTATTGCGATTTCTAATTTGTGGAAAACATAGAAATGCTAATGTGTGGCGCCGCTGCAAAAAATAAACCCTTATGTAAACTTGCTCAGGGACTTTAGATGGAAAATAACTTTAAGGTGAATCTGGTAAAAAGCATATTTCCTCTCATTTGATGTTAATGTATTTTGTACATAATCCCTTTTACAAATAATTAAACAATTAAATGTTTTCGTTTTTATCGATAACGTGATTTAGAGTATCAATACAGTATCACAAACCAAAATATCGCGATCCTGAGGTGTATACATTTTTTCTTACACCCCTAATCTAAATTATACTCTTTAGTGGACAACATACCTTTTGAATTTATAGATGAAAAACGCTGTTAACCCAACAAACACCGCAGACAGCAACATCAACATAGCTGAACCACTATGGAAGGAGTTTGAATCCACAAGCGGTGCTGGGGAAACAGCAGGATAGACACCACATGTACATTTTGCATTCAGCAAAATATAGGACTGTTTTCATTCCTAAATTGTTAAAGGGACAAGGTTCATGTGACCGATGATCACATTACTTTTGTCGGTGCAATAGTGAGCTGGGGAGTTGGTTGGGGCATGTTCCCCTCTGATACTGACCAATATCAAGACCACTACTAATCTGACTCCCACTAATATATAGTAGAAACAATTTATATCTAGTATGTACTTTATGAGTAGGGTGGCAGGTGATCCAGAAGTTCTTGGTTCTGACCCCACTAAAACCTTGTGTCATTGTGTCCCTGAGCGAGACACCTAGCCCTAACTGCTCCCAGTCGTTAGATGGTACCATGCATGGCTGACATCACCATTGGTGTATGAATGTGAGGCAATACCGTGCAGCACTTTGAGATGTTGGAAGAGTGCTATATAAAATGTATGTATTTTTTATTTGTTTCCGTTTGTTATTGAAAACATAAGTAAGTGACCCCCCTCCCCCAAGCCCAACTGTACACTTGATGTGTGACTGTGACAATAATGGAATGCTAAGCAATCTAACCCAAGTTACCTGTGTTCTTTTCATTAAAGATACTTTTCACAAAAACTATCTTTTAAAAATGCTAATATGTTTAGGTACTACTGTCTGTTTTGCACCTGACCCAAAACAAAACAAAGCGGTGAGAAGAGAAATCAAAGACTATTAGTTTAAATGTGAATTGAATTGGTCTTTTTATTCTTTAAAACCACTGTTCTAAATTTGCACATTTTCATAAATATTGAATTGTTGGGGGAAAACATGTCTGGAAAAGGGCTTTCATTTGGACCTTCCCTGTCTGGAACACGTTTGTTAGTGTACCCATTGATAATGTACCTTTTACCATGGTTTATTTGCATGAAACATAATATCTGCAAAATTAGCATGACTTGCTCAGGGAGCTGCTTCCATCTCATCTCATCTCTCATCTCCTCAAGGCATTACATGAAGCCAGAGGTGGTCCTGCTGTCTTTTCAGAGCGCTCTATAAACAGGTAGCTTATGCTTACTCATGGCTTTTTAAGTGCTGATGTGTATTATTCATAGTGTTACCCTCCGCTAGCCATCCTTTTGCTCCGTTAAAAGGAGGCCTATGAAGGGTATGACCTTTCTGGAACCCTTTAAAGGCACCCCAGACCTTTGTATGCAGAAACAAATGAAGACCGATCAGTCTGGTGGATGAAAAGGGTAAAGCAATGGCAGCTTGATCGACACGTTTTTGCGATGCTAATATCCCACTGACCCCTGACGATTTTCCTCGGTGCATACCAAATACGTTTTTTTTTTGTCAATCAATTTATCGTCTGATTTCAAAAGACCTAGTGTGTGTGTAGTAGTGTATGTTTGCCAGCCACGAATCCAGCGTAGAGATAAATGTTTATGATATACAGTATGATTCAAATCACTGTCAGGTAAAGCTGTTATCTAGCTCATGAATAACAGAGTTGCAAAATAAATACATTTAAAGTCAACACGAAGAAGACATTATCTTCCACCCATTGACTATGACACAGGCACAACATAAAGATCACAGTTTAAAAATGCTTGAATAAATTCAGTTTTAGGCCAGCTAAAATGCTTTGATACATTTTAGATCCAAATGTTACTGCTATATTGCTAGATTGTTTAAGGAAGTGAGTGTTCGGTTCATACTCACCCAAAGTTTGGTGTGTGATGTACACAACAATACGAATGCCAGCTTTCAATTCAAACTGGATCAAGCCTTGGTTCAGAGCATTGACAAAAATATCTGATATCTGTTACAAAACAAACCACACAAAAAAATATTAACATCAAATTTCATCATTAGCCTACAGTATATCAAATTAGATAAATAATATCCTCATTTAGAGTACAGAAAAGGTATTGGAAAAAGTTACTCTAAAACAGATATGCCTGGGGGAAAATGTAGCATATACTAGCAGATATCAGTGACTCTGAAATTACATTTTTACATTTACTTTTACCACAAAACTTCAATTTCCAGTCTGTCAATCATACCCTCTGTAGGGTCTCTTCGTTCTTCTTCTTTTGTTCAGATGCCATATTTATGTTGGGCAGAATAAAAAGCTCTGCTACTGTGGGAAGACCAGGGTACAATGACACCAGCAGTTGCTCCTCAGGAACCCCAGACACCTGCAACAGCAGAACCACTTGTAATTATACTTTAGTTTAGCACAAGACCAGTATAAGTGTGAAGGTACATAGGCTATTATGCACCTGTAGGTGTCAGTCACAGCTATAAAACATCATCCTGTTTGTTTTACATGCTTAATATAGTATAATTATATTTTTGTCTGTTTGCGTAAAAAAAAATATAATAATGTTACCGGTAATATAATAATTAATAACATTGTTTAGCAGACGTCTATTACTATTATACAGTATATTTATATCTGAAAGCCTTTTCATTTCTAGTTCAACTTTAATGGACTCTAGTGTGTAGGTGTAAATAGTGTTTAATGTATAAAATGCAAAAGCTTTGGCTGAAACAGAAGTAAGGCTGGGTAGATCTAAATAACATTTTCAGTATATTTTTCTTCTCATAACTATTTCAAGCCCATCACTTACCTTAGATTGCTTATACAGTGTAGATGCCACCAAAATAATCTCAACTGGACTGTAACTGTAACCTCTGGTCTATCATAGCATCTGGTATATATCATATATTTATCTATCTATCTGAACATTCACCATCAGCGTAAGATAGCACACATTTTCTAAGTAGTTTCAAATGATATCCATGCCATGTAAACGGTATGGAACTACAGACTACATTACCCTAGTTTCAAATGATATCCATGCCATGTAAAAGGTATGGAACTACAGACTACATTACCCAATGAAGCTATTAAAACCTTTTTTATTGCACCATAAGGATCCATGTAACAGGACAAGCTGCTACAGCAGCGTGGAGGGCAGACGTCTATGTCACCGAGGTCCGGGGTATAAAATAGTAATGCTGGTAGGAGCGCTTGACGTGGCTAGCGGGGCTCCGGGAGAGGGTTCCTGTGTCCTGAAGGAATGGTGACATGGTGTACCTGTGACAGGGCTGTCTTCATCACACGGCCCACATCCTCCCTCCACTCGGGAATGTCCGGGTTGTGCTCATCAAGGGCCGTAGAGAACGACAGCAGCAGGGACTTGAAGAACTCTGGGAAGGAAGGAAGAATAACATTATTTGATACCCAAAGTTGCTCTCTAATGAATCCAATCCATGTACATACTGTAAGAAAGAAAGATTAACATTTGATAATCTCTCTGATGAATCAAACATGTAGATTAGTGTATTTTTGCTCATTTGATAACTTAAGACGTGAAGTTAATTGCTCATCAACATCTCCTGTTCACACACCGTGGCATTAACATGGCGCCGCTTGCAATGTGGAAAGGTGGCATGCCATCCAACAGACGGCACACTGCATATTCACGCGACACCCCGCAAATCCAAAGAAAAGGCTTTTAAGCATCGTCTCTCTCACTCACCTTTCACAGTTATGACTTTTGAGTCCTGCATGACGGCACTCAGAGAGGCAACCTGGACGGTGACCTTGTTTATTCCCTCCCTCAGGAACGTGTAAGAGATGCTTCCCTCCAAGGTTATTATGGGCTAGTGTTCAAAAGGGTATGGCATGCAAACACACACACACACACACACAAGCGGTTAAAAGCGCTGTAGTCCACATACAGTACTAGCCCTGAACGTGCACAGCATAACACTGCATATAAAATGAAGGCTGCCATGGGAAGCCAATCAACGTGATAAATAAACACAACTGACAATAAAGGATGGACAATAACATGCAGCAGTCACATGGAGTTATGGCACCATTTCGCATGATTTGTGTGAAGGCTCAGATGGGCTAACATTTTTATACGGTAAACATCACAAGGACATCAAGCTAAAGAGGGGAAGACAAAAGAAAAAGAGAAATAAAAAAACATGGCAGTAAAGTGGGAAAGAGAGAAAATGTGGAATATGGAAGAGGAAGACCAGAGTGGTGGTGGTGGGGGCGGTCTCACCTCGGAGCTGTTTTCCAACCACCAGAAGAAGGTCAGGGTTTTTGAGTGGTTGGGCCAAACCATGGCGCTCAGATTAGCCTGCTTGCCCCTGACGGCCACTACAGGAGCTGAGAGGTATACATGCTCCACCGGACCTGAGGCGGGGGACAACCACCCACCAGCACCCACGCATCAACGCGCACGCACACACACAGCATACACGCACACACACGCACACACAAACATACAGCACACACACACACACATACAGCACGCACACAAACACACATACACACGCACGCTCACACACACACGCGTGCGTACAAATGTTGGTGTGTACACTTACAGTATGTATACAGTACAGTATGCAGGCATATATTAAACACATACATTTCTACTACACAGTGCTTACAAGAACTGATTCTACGATGTAGTAACCACCCTTCCAAAATGAAATAATCAAAATATTACACAAGCTGTAATAGATGTGTGATAATACAAGACAAACACATGTCTGAATTAGTTTTGTGCATGTGCAACACTGTAAAAACTGTGGCAAAGCTAAGCAGATAATTAATTAGATACATAATTTTATTTTAATCACACACAAAGAAAAATTAGGCACAATAAGATGTAATGATTGAGATCCTATTAAAATGGTTAAGCCTGGTACTGTATACATTGTAATGAAGGTATCTCGCCTGAACAGTATAGCCCTCACGCTGTGTGAATGAATCCCGTCTCGACAGAAGTCACCGCTCACGTTTACGCCGTGACTGACTGACTATCTCTGTGCACATTGTTGACAAGAACAGAGAGTGCAGCTAAGCACAACTTTTCTTTTTAGTTATTTATTTTAAATTACGATGGATGAAATGAGAATACGTCAAATTTAGACATGAAAATATTTGTGACGGCGTGGACAATTTGGAGTGTCAACTACAAGTATTTTTGTTAGTATGAGCTGTTGAAATGGTCTATGGCTGCTGCTGACTCAACCAGTATTGCTCCCATAGGCTAAACAACTGCTCTTGATGAGGTTGGGCTTTCCATTCAAGTACATGGCAGAGACATGGTATTATTGCACTCAGCATCAGTGCTCATGCTACACAATGCACAACAGAATTTTCGGACGTCATAAATTTGCCAGAGCCTCAGATACAAGGAGCTCGTCGTACGAGTCTTGCGGCAATCTCAAAAGGCTGCCGATTCAGCGTCGGCAACAGCCAAATTCGTGCTTAAAACGTGATAAAATCACAATGTATACACAGCTTTACATGTAACATAGCACATATTTGTAATGGCACCGCTCATTCACATACTAGTGACGTGTAAATACATGGAGCTGCTGACAGATCCGTGGCTGTTTTCTGCAAAAGCTGTCACGCGGTATATCCCCGTGGTTTGATAGACATGCTTGATTCCGTCATTCGTCCTGCTCAGATTAGAGTACGTGATTTTGATGCCGTCCCCAAAGTCTAGCTGGATATTGGTCCTCAGTGAGTCTCCCTGTAGACAAAAGGTAAGAGATGGCATCTGTCAAGACGGCTTAAGTCAGGATGCTTTCTCCTAGACCAACTACAAGGGAATGTGGTCCACTTAAGTGCATGGGATGAGATATCCTACTTGTGTAAACAATGTCACAAATACTCAGGAGCACAGTAGCAAGGGGAAAGAGACAAAAACTAGTCCAGACAGTAAGGGGAAAAAATATATAAATGAAAAGCTAAGGAGACAAAAGTCTGGGAATCATGACGTGCCTCTAAACTAAAAGGCAGTAGTTGGTAGTCTAGGGAGGCCTTGTTTTCTGCTGAGACAATACAGGAAGAAAACAACATCAACAAAATAGCACTATTATTAAAGGGGTTTGTATTCTACAGTGTGTATTGGGCAGAGCAGAGCGCAGAGATACAATACCACAGCCCCCCGGTGCATACGAAAAGTAGCTGCAAACTAAATCAGCTGCTAGTGTAATAGGCTAAACCAGCGATTTCACTGCGAAACAATAAAAGCTAATCCTGCTCAGACATTCTACATGTATAGCCTACATATGAAAACCTTGTGAAAAATGTCATGAAACTGCATAGTGATACTACAGTATACCGGTATGACTACAGTATAGAACGATGGAAACCCTACCTCTCTGTGCTCCAGTGTTCTAACTGTTAATACGTGCGTGTTTAAATGTTAATGACTCACATCCTCCAGAGCGACCAGGAAAGTGACATTGCTGCCAACAGGAGCGCTGAGCTCTCCTTGACTGGTGGACAAGCGGAGGCCTTTGGGAGGCCTAGGAAGACAAGCCTGTCTCCTGGGGGAGTACACATACTTCCCCCCCTCCTTGCAGTTATTGGACAAAACCTTGCGATACCTTATAAACACAACAGATGTTAAGCCCACCCCTTGAGGCCTCTAATAATGAACTTCCACTGTACATATTAAAGGTGGAGTCAGTCAATGTACGCCAATATACTGTTTGTCAAGTCTGTGTGCGCACTGAAAATATAATCAGGTGTTTCTACACAGTTCATGTCCTATAAATGGAAACACAAGTGGTGCACACGCTAGTGTGGTGTAGACATATTCCCTAAATTGTGTGCAAAGTGGTCCAAAATGCTTGTTCTTGCTTCAACGTGGCCTGGCACACTGAGTTCATGCTTACATTTCACAGAAAAATCAATTTTGAGAAATGTATTGAAATGGCTTAAACGTCACCTTTGCTTGTAATGGAAACATATGAAGAATACAGATTTTTACGCAACCACACTAGCCTTGCCAATGCGTTTCCACTGTAGTGGGAGGAGCACCCTATATTACGACATTGAAGGGAGAGATGTTTTTGTTTTAATCGAGTTCGATTACCAACAAACGTTCTTCAGAATCTGACTCCACCTTTAAAAACAGAAAATGTTCTAGCGTTTTCAAGAACTGAATAAAATGAATGAATGTATGTTGTGGTGGTTGGTGCACTGATTCCATTTACCCTGTGCTGTTGAGGAAGCTTTGGCTAGAGATGCAGGCCTTGCTCGGTGCGTCTGGGTTGAACCAAAACGCAGGGGTGCATGTTCCGTCTGCCTGGCGCTCGTAGCCATAGTCGCTGCAAACACCAGGGGACATCATGAAACAGTACACACATCAACAAGCTCCTGTAGTCGGTCAACCACGTCAAAGATAAAAATATTGTTGGGACCACGAGTGGAGGAATGGCTGTCAGAAAAGCTGGATCAAACAGAATTTCAGATACTGTGATAAAAAGACGTTTAAAATGTATTTAGCGATTCATTATTTATTTATGTGATTCTAGTCTAATGTCTA
This sequence comes from Typhlichthys eigenmanni, assembly GCA_027564635.1. Classification (NCBI taxonomy): domain Eukaryota; kingdom Metazoa; phylum Chordata; class Actinopteri; order Percopsiformes; family Amblyopsidae; genus Typhlichthys; species Typhlichthys eigenmanni. Next base: position 1,982,757 of record JAODUK010000007.1, read on the forward strand.
GAGTTATTAGACACTATGCAAATTTATATCCAAAGTTACAAACACACAATGAGAGTCTGCAAACTATAATTAGCTTTTATTGAAGGCATGTATATTTGTTATCCAATAAATCTAGGAATATAAATACGGTATTAAAGGCAGGGTTAGTAATTCTCGAGATGCTTGCTTACTTCAAGCTCATATCAAAACAAAATACCTAAGCAGCTCCGCCCCACACAGTAGCTGCATTTATTATATTATTATATTATATAATAATAATTATAATTATATTATACAATATTATTCTGATTGGAATCAGATTAAAAGCCCAACCTGAAAGCAAATGCTCCATATAAACACCATGATCGGAAATTTCATTCCGAAGCAGAGAGGCAGTATAACCTGTTCCATGACCAGATTGAAAGAAGAATTCCACCATGTAAACTGTTAAACCTTATTACTTCCTGGTGGCGTTCTCATGCGCATGCCCCGTCTTACGTTTTGTGTGATGCCGGTAAACTATTCTGCACAGCCACTGTACAATGGATGTACTATAAGAACAGTACAAAGTCTGGACAAATCAATTAGCTTTATATACTGTATACTATATATGACAAGAACAGACTTAAAACAATTCAATAACATTTCCAGAGGTGAAACATGCAATGGCCTTTCAGGTTCGTGCATTCATTAAGGGGTACCTCCGTGTAATAAGGCTTCAAGAGAATATGTTTACCATTCAAAGTCATATGATCTGCAGAGGCAGGGCTCTGAGGAATAGATTCTAGAGTAGTCCTGGGTCAGCATACAGCGGTTGCCCGGCCTGCGCTTCATATAGATCTGCTTTTCACCCATCACACATGGCTCACCCTTGCATAATTGTATGAGAACAAGAAAGAAAGAAAGAAAGAAAGAGAAATACGTTATTTAGTTAATTAGTTCATGCATATGTTTATGTCATACAATGACAGCAGCCCGGGTCACACCTCTTGATGTTGACAATGAATCAATGCTGCTCAATATGTCTGCTACCTTGTTGTGTAGGTGCCATGTCTGGTAATCTCCATCCATGCATCTTCTGCTAAAGATGCCCTTGTAGTCGATCTTGATCAGCTGCCATTCTGACCGGTGGCTGAAGTGTCCAAAGAAACTTGGGAAACATTAGAGGAGCATAACTATGGAGCTTTTCAGGGACACAGTCATTTATCTTAGACAGTGTTGGGCATTAACTAGGTAATTACCCACTTAAGCAAAGGGCTTTTAATGTTGACAAATACACCATTCCTAGGGTTTATTTACATTCCTAGTATGAGGAGTTGGAACTTGCTTCATTCTTAAGTGAACACAAGACTAAATATGTCCTTAACAAACCTAACAATTATGATATATGCTTTAGTCCTTGAGAACAATGGTTTCTTCTCCTACTTACGTGACAATGTGATTCTCTGTCTCCGGCTCCATTAAAACACCGTCTACATACAGCAGTGCTAGAGAGAAACTGTGGCGATCCCACTTCTTGCCTTCATCTAGACTTATCCTGCACCACAGTAAAAGACAGCTGTTAGCAGTGTCAATCTGTTCATATATCTGTTTGTATATACACTGTACAGTATATCATCTGTCTATCTATATAGTATATAGTATACAGTATACAGTATCTAATAACCCATCAATCCATCCACGTAGCCATCAGTGTCTGTCAGTCTATCTATCTATTAGACAGCCATTAAGACTAATTAGTGAAACTCAAGAATATGTATGCATAATGTATGCTATACAACAGTTAGTTCCGACCAAGTGATTTGATTGGACAAGAGGCATTCCATGAGTGCCAATATTTCAGTCTAGCCCACTGGGACTTTTAGCTACACATGTATCACTCCACTTTACCAGTGTTCTTCTAATAACAGTTGCTAATTCAAAAAACAACAAACTTCTGATAAGATGTTAAAATGACTCAATAGATGTTACTTCACTGGCTGCGTGATAACTGCAACTAGGCAAATGTGATATGAATGACACAAACATGGATGCATTGGATACAAAGTATAGCTGACCTGCGGTGACGTGAAAACGTACATATGTAACAAGCTAGCTTGCTTGGTGACAGTCCAGTCACGTATTTGCCTACACAGAACCAGAGAGTGTTGATAGAAGTTTAGAACTATGGTTACGGGACTATTTGTGTTGGCGGAGCCAAATAAATAATTGAACAAACAAACCATAATTTTCTGTTGGCGTGTATTACTATTATAACCAATAAAAGGCGCGTGTCGAACTGTTGTATAAGGTCCTGCGTTAGATAGCGGACGATAATCACAGTGATTATTAACCTCTTCAATCCAAGATGATCAAGTGCTGAACTGACAGATTGCTATTTTATTATCTTATGTTAAGTAATTGAGAAGTTTCACCTTTCAAAGACAAACCCCCCTCCCCATGCCCTTGACATTAAAACACGTTTCATGTGTTCTAGGTTCCTCATATATGTTAAGTGCATTTGAGAGGTTTCAGATGACCTTTGACAGAGCTTAATCACGAGGCAGGAATGCAAGCCTGCTACACATCAAAGTAGACGGTGTGACACCTCTCACAACACGAAGAGCCAGAACTCGCGAGGCTCTTTATTTTTCATACCTACTCATAGCTTCATTTACATAAAAGCTGTCAAAAAGATACCCACCAGCGGTGCAACACAGTAATAGACACTTTTCTGGCTGGTTTGATGTGTGGAGAAAAAGAAAAAAAAAACCTGTTGTACTTACATGGCAATCATGCCAAACTCAGCCCCTCATCATTTCAACAGGAAAATAAGATCATGCAGCTACACCAGAAAAATTGATTCTCTCCAGAGGGCAAGGGATTCTCTTTTAGGCCTTACAGAACAAATTACGAGCCATTGACAGTTTACACACTTGCACCTACAGTACACCTACCATAAGTATCGGATTGGTGCAGTTGTATGTGATACGGCCAGCAAGGCACCGCCATTGTCAAGGAACCATATGTTGTGCTCTTCCTCAAAAATCTACATGAAGATACAGATATGGTACAGACTTGGTACACAAATAAACATATTTGTGCATAACATTTACGGCAACATGCATTCACATCATGTTTAAAGCCACATACTGTATATGATAAGGAATTGCATAGATATGCTGTATAGTTTCCATAAAATGCATATATGAAAGCTCTCATATTCTTATGCTTTTTTTTGCCACCAAAATATATTTTTTTGCTGTAGAAATATCACCATATAGCCTTTCCTGTGTGCCAGTGTATGGGTTGGTCAAACTAGTGTGAACAAGCAGTAGTACAGTACTATACTGTACTTACAAATTAAAGGAATCACCTGTTGGTTTCACATGCCCTTGGGAAGACTATTTACAATATCAATTAAAAGTAAATAATGCAACTGCACTATAAAATAATTATCATATGCAGCTTTAAATAAAGACTGGGAGAGCATTTCCTGATGGGCCTCACCTGTCTCCAGCTATTGCCTGCATCAGATGTTATAAACATCCCAAGGTTGGTAAAGGACAGCTCTGGTCCAATGTTGCCTGAAAATAAAAAAAGATAAATAATAAAATATGTATTTGCATAGTAAAGACATGGTTAACTGCAATGCTACACCATAGCTATGCACAAACCTCATTTAACATTTGCATAGTTATTTTAAAAAATGTGTGCATGTCCTCTGCTGGAGGACAGTCTTGCAGCTTGCCGTTCCACCCCAGATGTGAAACACAAACCCTTATATTCTTGAAAGAGAAATATCCCAGGACGATGACAGTGATTCAGAAAATTGGCTTATGGGTACCTAATTATGGAGTTGAAATTAATACATTTATGGGTCATATTTGCATCTTTAAATTAAATTATTACGAGGGGAATCGCAGTGATTCAGTAAGATGTGTCGGTAGCCGCACCGCTGCACAACTTTAAGGATGAATCAAAATTTGATTTCTATTTTTAACTCAACACATAAAGCACCTTTACCGGTTGATAACTCACCCAATAAGTTTGACCATTACTAATTCACAACCATTTAACCATCTAACCTGTAGCCACGACGATTCCTGGTACAGACTCTTTGCTGGAGATTCGTCCAGATGTGTACGGGTTCTCTGACATCTCGAGATGCAGATGGAGGGAGCACAAGGGCTGCAAATAAAATGGATTCCAATCAAGACTCAGTTGAAATAATGTGAATCAGCCAGATCTTAACAGATGCAATTATAACCGCCTTCGCCTTCAAACTATGATTCCCTTTGAGACAAAGTGCCACCAATTTCAGACAATTTAAAAACCCAAGATTCCTTTCCATTTTCTCTTCTGCCAGCAAAATGAAAATGGCTGAGACGACAAGAAGAAGGTTTATATTGTTTCCTTCTAAAGCAAACAAGACATGTAATTAAAATGTTCGAAGATGCACTGATAAATATGAAAAGACATCATTGAGTAATTTTTCAGACTCAAGCACTTTGAAAAACATCAATAAGGGCTTTCAGATCACTAAGATGGGAGTTCAGGAAAATAGATTAGGCGAAATTGGTCATTGCATGACCCTGAAAACACATTGTTGTTGAAAATCATTATTAATCACTTCATATGGTATTTTAGCAGACATGCAGAGTAGGCCATGTTGCAACGTAGAACACATACAGGACTACAACTTAGTGAAGTCAGCCAATCATTATGTTAACGCTGTGACTATGTCATAAATTGAAATCAGTGAGGTTAATGGAATGGTTGAACCCCTGAAACAAAGCGTGACGTCGCACCGCGCTACACACTAAGGCAAAGACCTTTTAATGAGAATATTCTAGCCAAGCATTTCCATGGTCATTCAGGAAGCTAAAAAGGCTAAAGTTATGCTGAAACGAGTACCTGACGTTGAACAAATGAAGTCTATATGAAATAATATTCAGACCATAGCCAGTGGGGCTGAAACATTTGATGAATGATGTGTGTCGGAAACTTCATTTCCCATGAACATTCATTCCAGTTCAATAGCTCAAGCTCACCAAAATGCAGTGAAGGTTATTTCCGGCCACATCATTGGTAGGAGCCGGGAGAAGTGCCCATGTTTGTCCCTTGTTGTAAGTGATAAATGTCTTCACTTGATTATCCACCAGCTTATTGGCTAGATACATGCCGTTTATCCCCTCCACCTGCAAATAAACAACAGCAAACCCAAAAGCCGAGTCACTGCAGCAGTACCACCTTTAGAGCAGACCTCGAAAGCTACTGCATATGTTCTGACATATAAACAGTTGTGCTGTAAATCGATTCAGCAGATTTCGTGGGGAATCAACCCGGTGGAAAGGCATTTAAAGTCAGGTTAAAACATTGGCAACTTTATCGCTGATGGTGTCATTTCATCAGATGCTGGACATATGTATCGATGTATAAAAAACAAATAAAAGCACTGACAGTTAAATATAGTGGGAAACCTCACAGCGCCATTAGGGGCTTTCAAGCAGCAGCTTGGCTTTGGCGTTTCTAGTGCTGTGCACCTTATAGAAATCCACCAGTAGGTTTCCAGCAGGTCCTCTGCTGGTTCTCAGGTTTTCCAGTGAGAGCGTGAAATAGACCCCGGGCGAGTCGGAGATGTACAGGCTATAAGTGTTGTTTTGATTCCACTCCTGAACTGCTGCAAACACTTGCTTCTCATCCGTACTGATGATATGCATGTCCTGAAAAGGAGGAAAAGTAAGAAAACACACACGTTGTCTAACATTACTTATCCATGCACTACAACGAAGTTCTGTTTTATTTGGCAGAGTTGTTTTTAATATGTATTCATTTGTTTTGTAGACCATGCAGTAAAAACATCTATTAAATCCAGGTTATGTTCAGGTTATAACTCAATAATTGTGCCTAAGTCGAACAAGGAGTGAATATTAATGTAAAGCACTGTACTTTCATATAAACAGAACAAATTAAATGAAAAGCAATCTGTTGTTGGCAGTATAAGCAGTGACTGGTTCATTAAGGAACAGTGGATTACCTCATTGATTAAAATACAAAAAAAAAACAGGAGTCAAGCTTGATGTAAATCTTTACCCCCTGGTATTATTTAATAGGTCAGTTAATTACTTAGGTGCGTACCTTTGGGAGACAATATTTAGGCAACTTCATCCGCTTGAATGATTCTCTCATATAGGACACAAAGTAACTGGCTCTTCCAGACTTGGTCACCTTTACAATAAAACGATAACATTAGAACGCAGGAAAAGTGTAACCACACCATTTATATCTCAATGAGGGTGGCAGTGGCACAGCGGCACAGTGGGTGCAGGTAGGGACAGCTGATCGAGAAGTCACTTGTTCAAACCCTGTCGACTTTTGACCAAGTGTCCCTGAGCAAGACACCTAACCTTAATCCTTCCACCATCAGTATGGATGGGTGAGGAAATCCTGTACATCGCTTTGAGTGGGCTGTAGGTTAGAAGCAGTAAATGCAGCCAATTTACCGTTTTAGTACAGTGCTATTTTGATTAGTCTTATGGGAATATGTTAATAGTGAATAAATATAAAGCCTATCAAATATATTACATACATATAAAATATGAGAAGCAAAAGAAAACAAAACATCTACCGTTATTTGCTTGGAAAAACATATGAAGAAAAAACAACGGATTACTCCCTGTTCTAAACGTAATCCTGAAAAGAGGAAATTAAGTTAAAATGTTTTTAGGGTTTCATTAGCAGCTCCTGGGAAAGCGACTAATACATCCCTCTCTAAGACTTGAAAAAACAAAGTGAAATAAAAAGAAAAATACAAATTATTCTCATTATCTCACTTAGCCTAAAGCTGTAAAGACACTGAAAATTGTGTTGGCTTTATCTTCAGTGCGTAGATCTTAGTGCACTAACACTTTCCCATGTACTCATGGGCATAGAGACAATGCTTCTTGATTGCTTATTTTCTAATCAACTAGAGGGATGGTGTTTGTCCCCCAACGCACTACATTAGGACTCTAATGGAATAATCTATCGAAAATCAATGAGCTGCATTTTCCCAGAGCACATTCCTGAGGATGTTGCACTTGGCCGTTCTCTCTCTCCCAGGAGTCTTCGGAGGTGTTGAAGACTGCTTATTTCGTTGTAGCCCAATCGATAACCTCATTACTCTTTGTCAAGTTAAATCCAACTGCCCCGAGCAATGAAAGTCACAAGAAAGTCATCTGTGCCACCACAGCTCCTTGCAGACACACCAGCTGTGGCCAGTTATTTTCAACAGCATCTTCCTTATGCCTGCATCGGCCCACGGTCAATCTCATCTCAACTAAATTCAATTCAGACAGTTTTATTCAATCATTTTTGAATCATACTGTGGTCGTTTTTTTCGAGACTCTGCCTTAGATTGAAACCATTCCAATCACTTCTCTGAATAAAGTGTGTAAAAAAGTGAAACTGGGTCAACGCTCAACTGGGACATCATGTCATTTCAATAATAAATACATTTGAAAAAACAAACAGCAAAATGGTCATTTATTGAGATTGAAAGAGTAAAATGTGACTCACTCTAAACCTCGAGACGCAGATAGCATAAAAGCTTAAAAATGACATCTTTAATAATGATGCTGACTGCCTCTGTCTAATGGGAGTCAAAGTCATTGTGAATGGTATTACCATAAGGATACCAAGATGGCATTCGGTGCTACAGTATGTTCTCTTAGCTCCAAAATATATTTCTGGCATGAGCTCTGTCCATACAGAAAAACAAACACAAAAACACGCCTTCATATGAACAAGACAAAACATAATCAAAACGCACAGAGGCCAGTGTGGAACAGGTGTGTTTGGAAAAGCTATTCTATAAGTGTTGATAGGAACCCATTGGAATTTGATTCACAAGAAAGAAAAGAAAAGTTCAGAAACTGCTGTGTTTGTCTAAGGGGTTGAAAAGTGCTGGTGTGATTTCATGAATGGTAAGTTTACAATTGTAAGGGAAAATGTAAGTTATTTGCAAACTAACCTGTGTGAATACATATTCATCCTGCACAACCAATGAGTTAGTGTCTACATATCCAGGGAAAAGGTACTGTCTGTTGATTTCTGTGCAGCGTTGGGCTCGGCACTTTACATACTGGGCACCTGGAATGAAAACAGAAAATCTTATCAAATGGATGTCCAACATTATTTTATACTTACCTGTGAGGTTCTATTCCAACGTTGAATATATCTATATATTCACTTTTAAAGTTGAGGTAATACATTGTTTCAGATTAGTGACAGCCAAGGTTGTGTCTATAGAAAAACATAGTCCCAGAAAATGTTTTGATGATTTATATACTTATAAATATATAATATATGATATGTATAATATAATAATAAAAAAGAATGCTTGTAATGTTTGTGATTAAGATAGGGGATTATGTTTAATTTATTTAGCCGATTAATTAAATCTTTCATTCTAGATGAGGGGTATAACTGGTATTAGTAGAATATCATACTGTACCTGGGGAAAGTACTGTTTCAGATTTATTTTGTATTTTTGATTTAACGGTAATAAAAGTGTTAAATATACAAACGCAGTTGAATGCTGATTTAGCTTTAATCACAAGGGAAATGGTCTGAGAGAATATAGTCCATTGCCATGGAGGTAGAGCTACAGTTGTTGTATTGCACATGAGGGAAAGATTAAAGAGACGAAACATCGATCAACCCACTATAACTCCCCCTTTTCGCCAAGAGGCCACTATTCCACTCCACAAGACTTCTGGGACTAATCTGAGCAGCCGAACAGGTCTCATCTTCCCAGTGACCTCTCTCTAAATAAGAGGCAAGGGGTCCTGTGGGTCTCGCTACAGCAGTGAACCGCAGCGGCGGCAGGAGCACTCACGGCCTTTTGCGATGCGCGTCTCGATGTGGACCACGTCCGCTTCTCTGTCCTGGCCCATTACCGCCCTTGAGAGAGGAGCAGGGGGCGGGGAGGTGGTGGATGAGGAAGAGGAGCAGGGTGATGTGTTTGAGGCAGGAGAGTCGAGAGGCAGGAGGAAGGAAGCATGAAGCATGAATGAGATACACATCGCTTATTCAGCGACACATGAGACTCATGCTGCACTGCATAATTACAGAATCATTTAAATAACCGTTTTTATTCTAAAATGCGACCTTCGCTGCAGCGTTATATTGTCTAATTGCTGTGGTTCTGTGAGCCGGGGCCCACAAAAATGTGAAAGATGATTTTCATAGGTTTTTAAATAAGGTCAAGATTTTGAAATACATGTATTTGTATTTGTATATAATTTATATTTGTATATATTGTTTAAGTTTGCTTATCTTTAATACAAGACATACAAAAATATAATGCATAAATTAAGATTAAGAAACATAACAATTTACAATATTCATCAATTGTTTTAGGAATTGACAGGTTGATTAACTACTGCAAATATTTATGCTGTTAATGTCACAAAATGGTTACAGAAGTTAGGACAAGGTTATTGAGTCAGATCTGGGTATTCTATGGTTCACAGGTAAACATTTTCAAAAAAGAACGGTATTCTAGACCAATGCTATTATTTTAAACATTTGAAGCTCTGTTCACAGGGCACTGGTTTTCAAGGGAAAACATACTGCGTCACTTAGCGCGCCACCAGCCCGCAATGGCATTCCTGTTCATCAATTCTCTTGCTGTTCATGCATGTGGAGAGGATGTCCTCCACACAATGTACTTTCTTTCCGAGCTCAAAAGGCACTTGGGCTTGACACATACTCTGACAAGCAGGGATAAGCGAGCTCCCATCAATATTCACTGCCTTGTGTGAGTGTGGCTGAGATTACCAAATGACAGCAACAACAAAAACAGCGTGTCATATTTGTGCCATAGAGGAGAGCCACAATAATCATTTAAGGGTACGTGAGGTGTGTTGCAATCAGCCCGCCTGAAGCAGTGGGGAAGATGTGTGTGTGTGTTGGACATGTGATCATTGGATCCTTCCGTTTCTAAGGTCATTATGTAAATTACAATCAATCAGTACACACATGCTCAAATATAATATAATATACAGTGTTGTGTGTCATACCAGTAAAATCTTCCCGGCATCACGTTGTCGTGAACAAGCTGCCATTTTCTTCCAAAATCCAATGAACTGTACAACTGCAAAATTTGAAGGAAGAAAATCCTAAGATTAACCACAACTGGTTAAGGTATCACACTGTACTGTATTACAACAAAAAAAGGACCCTCTGGGGACCGTAATAGGTCTTGCTACCTTGCTGTCATGATTGTAAGCCAAAATCCAGTTCTCCTGTGACGGGTGGAAGAGCAGGCTCTGGATATAGAAGTTAATGGGATACTTCTCAAAGCTTGCCCCCTCATCTGAACTGATGAGAACAGCGCTCTCCACCTCCGGGTCGCCAAGCATCATTATCTAATGAAGAGGCCCAAACACAAGATCCAGTATTAGATGGGTGGAACGAAAGCGAGACAGCGAGTGAGTGTAGAGTGAGTGAGAGAGTGAGTGAGTGTGGCATGCATATACAAATAGATTCTGTAACATTATGTCAATCTTAGAAATAAAAAAGTACAGAGACTTGTCTTACCTTCCTTTTGTTGGTTGGACAGACATACAGGTAACTTAGAACCGTTCTTGAACCTACTTTGTCATTTAGTTTTGTATAGGTACTTCCATAATCCACCGATCTACAAAACAAAACCATTTGTGTGTTCAGAGAGCGAAATACTTTACATTACGAATTAACCTTTTTGAACTGGGAAGTCATGAATTAAATTTATCTAGAGACGATTTCTGATAATATGATCTGCTATACATTATGCTGGATTATTGTATTAATATTCTAAGTTATGTGTCTATCCACTAAAGCATTTGGCAATGCAATCTGTTTTACAAAGGTACCAAGATTATGTTTCCAGCATTTAACACTACACTAACCATGTGTCTAGACAGAGAAAGAATGCACTTCATATAGTACTGTTTAACCTAATCAAAATGCTACAACACTGTGAGGTGACATTCAGGTTGAGGAACCTGTGATGTTGTGGGAGATGCTCATTAAAGTAAACTAAAAATGAAACAATTGCATAAACTATATCTTCAGTTTTTTTTATGTACATAAAGGGCCACCATTGTAGACAAAAGTAATGTAATTGTACTACTCACTGTATGTTGCTTTGGGAAAAAAGAAACATTGCTAAATAACCTGATTGTAATTGATTGTAACCACATGCCATTCTGTTGATTACAGCTACCCTCCTGTGCTATATTCTTTGGAATTTGTGTTGTTAATGACTGCCATCTTAACTTCTGTAACATAAAAAGCTAGTTCCAGTGAACCGGATTGGTTGTGTTTACCCTCTGAGGTATGTGTGTACACTATACAGCAAAGACATTCAAGTGGTGCAATACTATCTACTTACAAACTCTATATCTGACAGTGGTCATCAGTTCATATTATAACAAACCGGTTGTTGGAATGCCATGATTTTTACATGAGGATGAAAACTGTGATTTGTACAATGCCTATAATCTGTTCATGATGCTGTACCCTGTGATGAAAAAGAGTGTAAACAAATGTCTGGACCTCATTAACTAAACAGCCTTTGTTTGTTAGCGAAATGAGCAGTTGTCTGCTACATTCTACTGTATTACCAAGCAGGAACAAACAAATGAAGAACATTAAGAGACAGTTGCTATTGTAAGCACTGCCTGTCCCCTAACAGTTTTTGTGTTCCTTGACAAGGGTAGATGTGTTTGTCTCCTCATTCTTCATGCTTACATTTCTACTCGCCACAAACAGCCAGCGAATCCACTCTCTCAGTTCTACCTGGGTGCCTCCAAATGTAATTTCACTGCATAATTGGATAGATACCCAGTGTCTGCTATCATTGCCTGTGCATTAAGCTGAATCATTCCATTTGCTGTTGACATTGTTTTCAAAGGCTTACCACTAAACACATTACCATTTGTGCTCGAGTATTTCTTTCAGTTGACATATCTCTCCTCAATTGTAGCTGTGGAAGTCAGCTTCCTAAATGAGGTTATTACAGCGTAAAGTTATTTTCTTTAAGGTGTAAATGTAGTCACCTATGTAAAACACAGAAGACCTAAATGCTTGTCAGACAGGTTTCGCAAGGTAACCATTGGTCTTCCCTTTGCATTTAGTTACCAACAGCCTGGGGAAACTGCTGTAAATCATTACCATCATAGATATTATTTTTTCATTTTCATATCTCTTATTTTCTAATATACAGGCTAAGAGCTCTTATGCACACCCGGGGGTAAACTATAATTTACTTGTGGTACTGTCATTAAGCAGATACCTTGTTGATAAAATACCTCCTGTACACAACGTGGAGTTTCAAAATGTGTAAATCTAAACGATGCCTCTAGTGCAACATATTAATTTGAAGCTCTGTGCCAGGTGGACTGTCTTATTCCCAAGTATATTTCAAAGTGTAACGGGTTTCTATGCAGGCTTCAGAGAAGGCATGAAAGAAATACATATAATAGGCGGGAACGGGCTCCATACTGTCATCCTTAATGAATTCCATTCTTATTTATGACCTGACACGGCACTGTAACTCACCCCTCAGTGCACAGTGAATGGTAATGCCATGGCTCAGGCAATTACATGTCAATTTGCCTCTGAAACAAAAGGTTGAGGATGCCATTCAGTCCAAGTGCCTCATGGACTTTCTAGGACGGGGCAGAATAACCTTCAACCCAAACAACAAATACCTGATATATTGCTCTCGAAAGGTATGATGGGGGTTGTTGTTAAAAAACATCACTGGTAGAGAAGAGTTAGACCCTGTCCGAAAGAATAGTCCCCGTTTTCAGTGCTCTTTTGTCCTTGAGAAGTGGAAGGCAGCTGAGAGAAGGATGCTACAGCGTGAGCCATATTAGATGGCTTTATTAAAACATATTTCATATTTGTTTCCACTATAACGTGGTACTTCACAACCAACCAAGGAGAATGCTATAAATCACACTTACTGTACACTGCTTTCCCCATGAATATATTACATTCAAACTGCATCCGTTGCTCTGCTTTTGCATTTTTACACAATTCCTACATTGGTGGCATAACTTAGCTGTAACTATTTGGATGTAGAGTGCCACATAGGACAAAAGAATAACTGAACCCCTTACCTCCAGAGAGAGCTCTCAGTAACAGCGCCCAGGTTGAAGTCATACAACTTGGTTAAGATCAGGATCACCTAGAGTGTAATGACAAGAGACATATTTAATTACCTGCGGCACACTTAAAAAAACCACCCTCCCAAAAGTCAATCCCCTCATCAGCATACATTACCAATCTGCCTCTAATGACGTGGAATGAATGTGGCATGTGTGGCGCATTCCTATACCAACAAATGATATCTGTGTGTGTCGTGCCAATGACAAGTGATGCTCATGTTGACAAGTGATGCCAGTCTGCTGGGTGGCAGCGATCAGAAAAAGCCACGCAGGCTGTCAAAGAATTGCGTCTGTTTCTCACGTGGAATGATATCTTCATGACAGCCACATCTGAAAGTTGTTCAGTGAACAATGAAATGAAATGCAGACCATGGCTGCCTTATCCTTCTTTCGATCTCTCACTCATCATGCATATATTGTATTGTGCATTTCTATGAATGTGTCTAATCTCTATGGTAGAGTCATCAAGACCCCAAAGCCCATTTTAATTAGTTGTTATGAAGTTTTGTATTAACTCACTTAAACTGGAGTCTCTCTTATTCATACTGTACCTCTTCCTTCAATGTGCTTTGGCTGTGTATTTATTGTTTACTGACTGGCATACATTTGTTTTGTAGATGCTCAAAGTCTTCTGGGATAAGACGGCGGCCCATAAAACAGGCTATTGTAAACTGTTGCAATTACAATAAAAGGACTTAGAATTCTCATATGTCAGGGTATAGAATTGTGTTTTTGTTAGGAGATGGAGGAGGTATTGGAAGTGGCAGTTTGGTAATCGTAATAAAAAAGCAAAATGTGAGGTAATATGAGGAATTATACAAAACCACTGTCTCAATTACGGTGAGTTTAAACACATTAACCTCACGGGACCCCCAGAACAAATCATTATGCTGAAAGAGACATGCAAGTGTTGAAGGAACAATGGTCAGCCTCAGAGCCTGCCTCGAAATGTTAAAAACCCAATTGACCCACAATTTAGCTTTCAAACAGCCATGGTCCGGACTATCTGCTTTACAGGTTAATTAACCAATCACACAGAAAGATTACCATTTGCATAACTAAACACACCTTGTCTGTAAAGACCAACGCCAAAGTCTGAATCAATTTGGAGTAAAGGCTCAGTTAAATGGCTGTGATGTTAGGCCTAATTGCCTTCTTTGAAACCCAGATAGGGTTGGAGGTAAAGTACTGCCAACCTGTTGATCATGTGTCTCTTCAATTCGCTTTGGCTCATGACGAGTGAGTGTCAAGAGACCTTATACATCTCTGGGGGTAAATTAAATCTGCAATCATTTGATCTGTTTCAGAAACAACACCTTTTTCACAAAAGGCACCGAAATATCCACCTCTTTAAAAGCATGCCTTTACACATTACGTTACATTACATTACGTTAATTGTTTTCTTACAGACAATTAATTGACTTGACCACACTCAAATGTAACCAAATGGTTAACAAGGGCTATGAAATGTATAAGAACATTTCAGCACCGTCTTTCCTAAAAATACAAAGAATTTGAGCTAAAGTTAAAATATCTCATCAGCTGTAATGGATCTATTGGAAGTCGAAATCTATCAATGAGAGGTCCGTCTTAGCTGTCGACACTGTGGTTTTCTTGACGATGACTCATTAAACTGGGTCAGCGACAATGTTCCCATAGGATTGACAGTGAAGTGAGGCAGATGAGTGTTTAGATGGTTTCTCCCTAAGTGGATACATCAGGACTGCATCATTGCAGACACTGCGCCCCCAACAATCCACCATTATTGATAGACAGCACAATTCTGGCTGGAGTCAATACAGTGCTACTATACATGCAAATGCCGAAACCAAGAGGGATAACGCACAACTTGCACACCTAGCTTACTGTATTTAAGCTTGGCTACTGCAGTGCTATGGGACACATACAGAATTTCTAAGTAGCTTATAACATTGTATTGCATTTTCACAAATACTGAAAACAAACTAACAAGAATGGAATTATAAGCAGGAATTATTTTGAACCCTCTGGGTAAATACAAGTTGCCATGCATATCATCACTCACTTGCATACATGAAATTAAGTAAGGACCCTGGAAGGCCAAAAGCAGTGCATTTATTCATGTTTATGTTTTATTGATGTGAGGAAGGAGAGAATTGCCCCAGGAAATTCAACCAATCATTTTACAGATTGGCTCTCTCCATCTGAGGACCCTTCATCCCCAAACATTTGTTGTCTATTCTTACTGTCTCTTTTAATTGTCCCTCATTGTACCTCATTTTTGTTTTAACAGATGTGTAATGCTACATAATTGTCAAGCAGGCTCTGCATAGCCATGTCAACTTGTAATTTGTTGAGATGGTCGAATAGACAGCTTCCACAGCAACAGGGGTGTTTCATTTAGATGTATCAGCTGGACACCAATATCACAACACAAACGCGCACACACACGCACAAACACGCATTCATGTTTTCACGTTGATGTGGTTCACACACAAGCAAACATGCAAGCACAGAGTACTGTGCAAGCAGGTGCAGACACGCAGGCAGGCACGCGCACGCACACACACACACCTCAACAAGCGCACAACAAACACCTCACCAAGCGCACGCGCGCGC